>CM046447.1:96522409-96917409 GCA_025506515.1 Flaveria trinervia | reverse complement strand
CGTCAGTGCAAGTTAACCACACATTAAATATCTCGTAATCATTTTTTGTTCTATCTTCTTCTTTAGGTAGCTGTGGCTCTTTCACATGCTGCAATTCTTGAAGAATCTATGCGGGCACGGGATTTGCTCATGGAGCAAAATGTGGCACTTGATCATGCAAGACGAGAAGCCGAGACAGCTGTGCGTGCACGTAATGATTTTCTTGCAGTTATGAACCATGAAATGAGAACTCCAATGCATGCAATTATCGCACTCTCATCACTACTACAAGAAACCGACTTGACACCTGAGCAACGGCTCATGGTTGAGACCATTCTCAAAAGCAGTAATCTGCTCGCCACCCTAATAAATGATGTATTAGATCTTTCCAGGCTGGAAGATGGTAGCCTTGAACTTGATTGTGCATCTTTTAATCTTCATTCTCTCTTCAAGGAGGTATCCTCTTATTTCATCTTGATTATATATATTTTTATCATTTGGTTATCGGGACTTGAAATCCTAATAACCAGTTCTTTCAATATTTGGATTGGTAGATTTTGCTTCTGATTATATGATTAAGTAGTCATATAATAATAGTCTCTTAACTGGTTTTGATCCTACAATAACTTATAGTCACTTACGCTGATGTATTTTGTACTTATTTTCTCAGGTTCTAAACTTAATAAAGCCCGTCGCATCAGTAAAAAAGCTGTTTGTAACATTGAGCCTTTCTTCAGATTTACCAGAGTATGCAGTTGGTGACGAGAAGAGACTTATGCAAATAATCCTAAACATTGCTGGGAATGCTGTTAAATTACAAAAGAGGGCAGCATTTCTATCTCTGCTGTCATGGCAAAGCCAGATTCTTTGAGGGACCCACGAGCTCCCGACTTTTTTCCACTCCCTGGTGATAATAATTTCTATATGCGTGTTCAGGTTCGTTTCCCATTAAAACCTTAAAAGGTCAATGATTCTGTTAATGTATCGGTTCAGTTCTTAACTACACTCCTCTAACGCAGGTGAAAGACACTGGAATTGGAATCAGCCAACAAGACATCCCTAAGCTGTTCACGAAATTCGCAGAAAGCCAATCACCAGCTAGTAGAAATCCAGGTGGCCATGGACTTGGCCTTGCCATTTGTAAAAGGTAATTAATTAATTATTATGTCACTTTATCTTCTGTATCGTCGATTAATATTTCTGTTCGGTCTAAAAATAAATATTATGTGTGTTATGTTGTTACAGATACGTGAACCTTATGGAAGGTAATATATGGATTGATAGTGAAGGTATTGGAAAGGGATCTACTGCAATCTTTTATGTAAAACTTGGATTTCCTGTGCGTTCAAATGAATCCCGATTCCCTCTAGTGAGACTTCAACCAAAACTTGGTCAAACAAGTTTTCAAGGACTCAAGGTTCTAGTCATCGATGACAACGGGTTAGCATATCTGAAATCTTTAATTCTTGATCCCTCTATACATACATACATACATATATACATATTTTATATTTACATATATGTATACATATAATGCAGGGTTAGCAGAACAGCAACCAAGGGGCTACTGTTGCACCTTGGTTGTGATGTAACCGTGGTTAGCTCAGGTGAAGAGTGCTTACGAGTTATAACGAGAGACCACAAGGTAGTTTTCATGGATGTCTCGTTACCTGGAACAGAAAGTTACAATGTTGCAAGACTGGTAGACGATAAATTCCCAAAACGCCATGAAAAACCACTCGTAATTGCACTTACGGGCAATACTGATAAGTCTGCGAAGGAGAACTTATTGAGAGCCGGTATGGATGCAGCAGTACTAAAGCCAGTTTCTGTGGAGAAGATGAGAACTGCTTTGTCTGAGCTTTTAGAGCATAAAAAGGATGTACATGAAGCATAATAGCCTACCAAAAGGGAGGTTTTTTGGCAGCTTCAGTGGCTTGTACATATTGCTACTTTGTTAGTACATACTGTTGTATGTTATTGCCACTATATATACAGGATGATATTATTGTGTTGAAATGAGATTAACATGCTAAATGGTTAACCCTATTTGTTGCATACAATTGCTCTAAAACACTTGTTAATTATTATTTATAGGGTTTATATTGTTAATTGAAAGTTAAAAGTAATCTGTACCCTTTACTAATAATCATGTGCTCTTCTTCGAAGACGGTGGATGAATTTAAGTTGCTCTCCCTTAATTTGATAAAAAATAAAAATAAAAATAGGCCAGTTTTAATAACTTATCATTGTTGGATTGGTGTTTCTTTTTTTTCCTTTTTTTTTGTGTATTGTATGGATTTTTGCTAACTTCTTGATAGTTTATCTACTTATTTATTTTATGTCAATGATGCCTTTTCTTAATAGAAAATAGTAAGAAAGAAAACTAACTTTAAATATTAAGTTTTAAAAACAGTATAGATAAAATAGACGTGTCTTCGTCAACATTTTATTGCACGAAAATTTCTCCAACTCAAGGTAAATGTCACGAACATTCTGCCTAAAGGGTTGTTTGATTTGCAAGTCCCGGTCAGAAGAGGCTGACTGAGTAAAAGAGTGTTTCAAAGCTGGCCGGGTAAGGGGAAAAATATATATAGGTAAATGGTGTTAGATCGGATCAGATGCGAATAGTAAGAATCAAACACGTTGACTGACCAAAATGTCTGACTAGATCAGTGGGTCAGATATTTTAACCGTGTTAGAAGCAAATCAAATAATTTAAACGTTTAACATTAGTGATATATAGTTGAAAAGGGTTGTCTTCAAGTTGTTACATTAATAAATAGTTAATGTTTACGCAGTGATAGAAACTTAATTAACCCGATTTAACATTTTTAAAGTATTATAAAAATAAATAGAGGTGCATTTAGTCCTTTATATATATATATATATATTATATATATATATATTATATATATATATATATATATATATAATTGTTTCAAAGGTCAATGTTTAGAATTAAAGTTTTTTAGATTGATGTTAATGTCGATAAAGTAGTTGAACATGTATATATTTAATAATTAGTTTCCCTGAAATCACACCATCTATGTTCTAAAAAAGTTATATTCTTCTATTATACTTGTATATTAATAATGGCTTAATAATTATTCTGTTTTATAAGTCTCTTTCAATTAGGCAAACCACCACCTCACTTCTCTCTTTTATGTTTAATTATTTATTGTCTTTTATGCATTTATATTATAATTATAATTTCCAATAATTGTTCGGATCCTTGGGGAACAAAGGTGGGCCAACCCGTATAATGAGAAGGACTGAAGGTACTAAAGAAAATCCATTTATCAATGCTGGTGTAAGACCTAAATAATTCATTTGATCATGACATATAAATAAATAAATAAAATTTTTTAAAATTAAAAAGTGTAAGAATAATTAAAATGTTGACATTTGTTTTTTTATCAAAACTAGGTTGTAGGGTAAAATGGTAATGTTCTCCTCAAGTTTCACTTTTCTTTAAAATATTCAGAACTTTTATATAAGACATTATTTTAAAAAAACTACACCATAAAAACGACCATTTTTTAATACTAGCACTAGATTCGATGATTAACTTTAAACACAAGAAACTGCTTGACAAAGATTACACAATAACATGATCAGAATTATATAATGAACTAAAAAACGTAAGAAAAAAATATATTGTTAGCATTGTGTTATTTGAATATCACCATTTTAAAAAACACAATGCATAACACAATAGTCAACATTATACATAATGGGTAACACAATGACAAACACTAGACTCGATAATTAGCAATATACAAAATGAGTTGTTTGATGAGAATTACACAATGACCTTATTAGTATTACACAATGAAGTGAAAAAAAACATAAAAAAAGGAAAATTACCAAATTAACCAATTGACCAAAAGTAATTACCAAAATAACCATTGACCAATAAAAATACAAAAAAGGACCGTTGATTTTGACCCTCATCACGGGCAAGGAAATACCATAAAATCTCGCCCACGTGGATTAATTTTCCCTCGCCCACGTGTAAATTGTGATTTAAAAAAAACTCAAGCGAGGGGTGCATTTATCGAGGTGAGGAATGTGACATACCCCTCGCCGAGTCAGCAAGGGTCCTTCAACCGAGGCGAGGGATTTGACCCTTCCCTCACCCACGTCAGCGAGGATGTACCACATCAACGAGGTGTCCTTTTTTTTTCATAAAAATCATTATTTTTTTCGTTTTCATAATCACATTTTTACTTAACATAACTATAACTCTCGTCATTCAAAGGAATATTGTTTAAATTAGAAATAAACTTTTTAGTGACGAATAACGTAAAAATTTCGTTTTGACCATTAAGAACAACATTAATAAAATATAGTAAATCTTTATCATCAGAAATATCGATAAAATGAGTATACGTAGAATCGTATATAACTTTGAATTCTCAGTTTTGAAGAAATCATATACTTTAATTTATCAAACGTTATGTTAGTAGATAAACTAAGAACATGTCTAACACATTTACCTTTTAATGACAGATATTCTTCGACACCGTTTACAAAATGTCATTTACCACCACTGCATAATATGATATTAACTGACTTTTTTAAAACTTTTAGAGAATTTTAAGAAGAAGGTTTTGAGAGAATGTAAGATTTGTTAAGGGTTAATGTGTATTATATAGGGGAAAATAAAATTAGATTAAGTTTTAAGTATTAAAAAATAATAAATATTAAAATATTTGTAAATATTAAAAGTATCTCGATTTTTTTTAAAAAGGGCGAGGAGGGGCATTTTGGTAATTTCGGGCGAGGAAAACTCATAATCCCTCGCCACGTGGGCGAGAGAAATGTCAACACACATCATCAATTGGTGAGGGATGCCACGTGGGCGAGGAATTATGGTTTTCCCTCGCCAAGTCAGCGAGGGATTCCATTATTCCCTCGCCACGTCAGCGAGGGATGCCACGTGACGCATACCGATTGATTTATTTTTTTAAAAAATTCAATTTTGATTGGTTATTTTAGTAATTTACTTTAGTCAAATGTTTAATTTGGTAATTTTCCCTAATAAATTACATATTTATAGCATTATGTTATTAGAAAATTATTGTTTTAATGAAACAATGATTAACATTAAAAACAATAGGTAACACAATCACTAGCACTAGCTTCAAAAATTAACAATAGACATCATGAGTTGCTTGATGAGAATTACATAATGACATGATTATAATTACATAATTAATTGAAAAACTTAAAAAAATTACATTTTTAACATCGTATTATTTGAAAATAATTATTAAAAAAACACAATGAGTGACAAAATGATCAACATTAGTCACAATGATTTAATGAATATTACCCAATGACCTGATATTACATAATGAGGTGTGACAACCCTAGATTAAGAAATATTATACACAAAGTTCATTCATATAACTTAAGCCACACCTAGGTTAATATATATATATATATATTTTATTACATGCATAAACGTATGCATGCTTTCATTTTTGTTTACATAAGTATATTGTTCACTTGTATATATATACAAGTATACGTACGCATGGTCGCATGCATACCTTTTTACGTATGCATGAACCATCTTTGCTAAGAAACATATACACATATATATTATGTTTATGTGAATATGAATGTTGCACGTATGCATGGTTGCATTTACGTGTGCATGTATTCAAAAGCAACAACCCTTTGATATTGAACAATATATGATCAAGATACATTAACCAAACAACATCAAACAAACCAAAACATAACTCAACCAAATATCCTAAACATAAGTTAACATCAAGAGAAACTTGACTTCAAACTAAACCTAAACAAATCTTCCATACTTAACCCTAGAACAAAGTATCATTTAAGGCTAAGAACCGCTCACTAAGCACCTAATTAACATCTTAAACACACCTATGACTCAACACTCTCTTTGTATAACACCTAAACTCACCATGCCACCAAGCTCAACCTCAACCCGCCACCTAACCCTAAGAATTGACTCACTAAACTATAACCTCCACCTCACATCCTAAACACTAGATTTCATGATTACACCTCCACTATTTAGAGGTCTCGGCCGAAGAACCATGAGGAACATCAAGAACTCTCGGCTATCCTAACCACCACCGTATATCCATCCCCATTCGGTCACCCCTCGATCGCACACCACTACCATCATCTCTACACTCGGTCACCATCACCTCCCGAACACCACACACCACCACCTTGATCTTTCACTATTCCTCGGACAAGGTACACACACCACCACCTCAACCGAAAGTCCTCGAGTTTATCTTTGAAACACCAACATCATAAACCATCACCTATAGCTATCACCACCACCATCGTGTACTTAGTTCTTGTAACAAGCATATCTCTCGGTTTCATAAGTTAATAACAACCAAAGGTATCAAATTCCTAAGCTAAACTTATATGTCAACATATAGATATATGTATGATATATGTGTTCAAACAACACATAAAATCAAAAGCATTATATGTGAACATATTACAAGGAATTTTTACATCATAAAGGCATATAAAGATTGTGGGAACAAACATTGTTCCAAATTTTTTTTTAAAAAAAGACGTAATCTAGAAATAAGCAATAAATATAAATAAATTCTATAAAATTCTAATAAATTCACCAAATGATCCTTTTGGAGTACTAAGGTCCCTGGAATTATTTCAGAATTTATTCCTTTGTTATGATTGAAATATGAATTTTTACATGTTCTGTAATAGAAAAATCAAAATAAATACTTAAATAGCATAATAAAATCTGAGAAAATCATGGATAAATTTATAAATCCAAACCTGCAGAATATATAAATTTAATAATTTTTGGAGCTATATAGCTATTTTTGCGAAGAAATAGAATTATTGTAAAAATTACAGAAACTAATCTGTTATGTGTTAGACTTTGATAAATTTATAAGAAGTTCTAATTATTATGGTGAATCCTCTGTAAAATTTTGGGAATTTATGGACTACGGAAACTATTTTTGGCAATTTATGATGACTTTATAACAATTATAGAAAATAATCTGTAAATTTCTTGGAAATAAGAAATTAACGTGATATTCCAGATTAATAAACCTATTTGTTATAAAAATTTCAAAATCTATTAAGGTACTGAAAATTTTGAAGAAAATAGTTAAGTTTTCTAAACTATAAAATTCTTTTGTTTATAGGTTACTACTTGGAGTAAAGGTGAGTTTCATGGCCCATTTTGTTTTTATCAAGTTTTGGGGAAAAAGCATACTAATTTATGAATTGATGTATTATTACTGAAATTTATGTTACAACCATTAGTTCGGATGTGGAACCGTTAGATAACACTGGTAGCGCTACTTAGGAAATATCTCCTGCATTAACAGAATGAGTGTTATAATGCTACGTTATCTGATTTATGTGAATATGATATAACAGATATGGATAATCTGATTACTATGTAAGGTTTGGTTGTATATATATATGCATCAATATTATCTGTTTAATAACCTGTGAAGCTCACCAACTTTGTGTTGACTATTTTTGGTATGTTTTTTCAGGAATTCATCATGACTAACAACCTAACGTTCTCCTTTGATGTTTTTAATGGCTGGGGTGAAGTTGTAGGAAAAGTTTGTGTGAACCTAACTGTGAACCTGTATGACTTCAGTGTGTCGGTGGATGCTCACTTCCATCGTCTCTAAAGATGTATTGTTAAAACTTTATGATGTAATAGGATTATGTAATTTCAAATTTTGACTATTATGATTTTATGTAATCCTAACCTTAATATTATGATATGAAATATGTATGATTATGTGTTGTTTATTAATTAGTATTTGACAGTGAGTTCTGAACAATCAAGTCACTCCCTAAGTATTTCACGCTTCCGCCGGGATGTGACATGAGGGGACATATATTACACAAAGAGCTGAAATAACGTTAAAAAAAACTTCGTAATCTGTGTATCAAAATTATAAGTGTTTTAAAATTTAAAAGCATTTGTTTTTATAATGTAATTTTAAAAAATAATGGTGTATGTAAAAGTTACTAGCTTTTAAAAAAAGGTGGAACTAAAAAATATGTTTAAAATTAATATACACTTGGCATATCATTTAAAATTTCAACTATTTATCAGTTATTGATTTTTTTAGCCATTGAATCTAAAATCTAATAAATAATAATATTCTTACCCTATTTAATTTTCCTCTCTTTATATAATAACTCCACCCAAATAAATTTTTAAATATTCTAAAACAAAGATCATTTTCAAGAAAATCAAATCTGTATTTCTAAATTGACTTCAAAAGTCATATCAAAAGCACAAGCAAAATATTTTAGATATAAAGGATGCTAAAACTGGCTGGATATTACAAGGTTAAAAGATGTAGAGGAGGTAACTCAAAGCCAGGAAACATGCTTTTCTATCTTCGGTTAAGTTGTCTACAATTAAGAGTCGCGCTAATCGGTTAGGATAATACTAGTATGTACACACAAACAACACGCACACGCACACACGACTAGGAGATCAACATCAGCTTCGGTCTCTATGGTTTCTTCCAGATTTTCTCCTCTTGGCTGCATTGATGAACTCCATTATGGCTTCCATTTCACTTACTTTCTGAGGCAAAGAAAACATGACATGGGTCAAAACTCAAAATATGACTTGGGCTGGCCCACGGACACTCTTTGCACTTTTCATTTTTAAATATAAATGAAGCAAATGTGTTAAAAATAGGATTACAGAACAACTTAGAAGGTTTATGTTACAACATATGTTTATTTTATCTTTTTTTGGAAAATCTTTAGCTTAAATGATTTGTATGCATAACCCCAATCAACCCACTTTTATATAAATGGGTTGAATTGCTATCTCTATGAATTGCAAGAATAAATAGGAAAGAGCTAAAGAATGGGACCTGAGAAGCAAAATGTTTGTGAACTGCATTAACCAGCTGTTCCTTTGTTGGATTAGAGTGAATATTTCCCTAAGAGGAACAAAAATCACAAATTAAAATGAATTATATGAAACGAGAAACACATGCGTGTAGATAGTTTTGTATACAAGACTCACGAGGTTAAAGGTACTGTAATATCGCCATAGTGTGTTGGTTCCTAGCTTTGAGAAGTTTACTTTCTGTTCATCCACACAAAAGCCTTTAAAAAACAAATCTTGGATCATATTTTGATATGCAAGTCAAATATTTAGGTCACAACTACTAACATTTTAGATCTCATTTGTTAAACTTTTTAATTCATATTTGCTAGACATGAAGTATGTATTACAACATTTGATGCCAAAATCAAGTTTTCACAAAACTTAAAGTTCATCCAATGAATCCAAAATTACAATATGCATACTTTGACCACAAAAGTCAACTTACAGGATAATATTCATGCATATTGGATTGAGTTTCTCTGCAAGCATTACGACTACCAGACTTCATCGATTGAGATGGCCCCACGGTCTTGTGTATCGGACTTTAGGCTTGTTTAGTTTGCTGAATTCACTAGAGTTGGCTGTCAATGAAGAACAAACCAACTAAAATTGACAAGTCTTTTAAACGTATCGTTCTAAGGAAATAAATTCAAAATCATCTTAGACGTCTAGTGATATTTGGAAGAATTTACAACGTTTTGAGTTAGTCTAGACTTACAGAACTCATTAACATCAGAGCCACTGCTTGAAATATCAAATTCATACTCATCATCTTCTTCATGACCAGTTGGTGGTTCAAGAACACTCAAAGCATTCCTTTGCAGCTTCACTTCAACTCCGTTTTTCAGAACCTAGTAAAAGTGGGACTATTTATAGTAAAAAAAACTCAAATTCTAAAGACGGCTTCAATAATCACAAAATACAAGTATCAATCTTGTTGACTAAATTAGTACCATCAACATGCGATTAGTGCAATGGCAAGTAACACATTTTAGCTTCAAATTTTGCAAGAAAAGGAAAAGTTGCAATTATTTACACCCCTTAATGAAAATTGTAGTAATTTTATCATGTAACCATAATAATGAACAAACAAATCGGCTTTACATGACAGTTTACCAAAAAGATAAGCGGTCCTGGTTTTATGTCAAATCGACACCCTATAATGGAAATTAGTGCAGAATGTTAATGGGACAACGGGTATATACAAACTTAACTAGGTGTGCAGTCATCATCTTGTTTATAAAGTAAATTTCAAATTAATAAAAACATATAATCCAACACTTAAGAAAAAGCATATTAGTTTCTTGAAACCAATTAGAAAAGGTTTTTCACCTTCAAGATTTCTGATTCGGTTATACCCCTCAACAATAACAAAATGGATGAATCTTATAAATGCATACAGTAATTTTCGTAGTAGTAACAAATGGCAAATAAGTCATTTGCATCTAGAAATTAGAATAGAGAAAGTTGCAATTTTTCCCACAAAATCACAAATACCCCTAAACAGAGGGAATCAACAAAATTTATCAAGATACAATCATCATCTTATTTATGAAATATAAAATGAAACATAAAACCCAAAACCTTAAGAAAAAGCATTTCACTTTCATGATGCAACATTTGATTGCATCTAGTGTCACCACTACTACTAACAATATTATTAGAACAAAATCGAACTTTAATGGCCCCATCATGTACAATTTTAATCATTTTGGCATGCTATTCCCCCCCCCCCCCCCCCCCCCCCCTTTTCTCCTTAATTAGTGTGACCAAAAGATTCAAAGTAACAAAGGTTGTATGCAAATTTTTTTTAAAAAAAGCAAGAAAAAGAAAGAATAAGGAATACCAGCCAGTGCCAGCCACCAAGACCAACAGCCTTCTTCACAACGCCTTGTAGACCCACCAAAACGGATTTTGTTCGATTATTTCCTGTCACGATTACTTTTGTATGCCTAGGAAGAACAGAAAGCTCTTCATCCCCACTTTCTTCACGAAAAGGGGAAAATACTCGAGAAGAATATAGTTCTGTTTCCATCATTCCTCTTAATTTTCGACAATTAGAAATCTTTATAATCAATAATTCTCTCAATCTTTATCCAATTCTCCTATCTAATCCATAACATTGAGCAAGAATCAGAATGAATCCATATTGGAAAATTGATCAAATCTTCTACCACACAACACCAACTTCTAAACTCCTGATTAAGAAACCAAAAGTTTGTCATTAGAAACCCAAAAAGACTACAATTATCAGCTCAAGCTTCAAACTTTTGGTTCAATTCTTACATTTGTTGATATGGATAAAGACTGATGACATACCCACCAAGAACTAACACCTTTTTTGGGAATTCAATATAAAATGGTGAGAGAGAAGAGGGAAAGAGAGATATATATTTCTTATCTAGCTGAGTTTAAAAATTGAATCTTAAAAAAAATCTGACATGAAACTTTACAAAGAATGTTGAATGCAAAATGACCCACAAAGTCATTGGATCTCTCTCCCTTCACGGATTCGGTTTGAAAACAATAAATGATGAACGAATGGGTATATAATATAAAAATAAGCAATTTGCATACTGAATCCCAATTTTACCACTGGGATCTTCATGAACATCAAACTAAATTTAACCCTCCCTCTTTTACCATTTAAAAATAAGAAACCTTTTAATCATCTACAAAACATTCAGCTTGTTTGTAGAGATAAAAATAACTCCCAAATCAATTTCACTGAAATCAGAAATTATCCATTTATGGTATCATATGACATTCAATCATATAAATTTATTAATCTGTTAAACACAGATTAATAGTGAATTTGTAACTAATAAACCCAACTTGATGCAAAAGATCAATGAAAAGCTTGATAAATTATGCAAAATGCATTGAAATTGATTCAATTTTCTAATCGAATCTTCACACACCGCCCATTCGGATTGACACTAACCTCGATTAAACCTTTCGATTTTATACAATACACAATTAGTTGCTGGTGAAGCTTCAACTAATGTAAAGAAAGTGCATTGAAATGAACACAAACAGATTCTTACTCATTACCTCATATAACACCGAATTCCAGCAGACCCACAAAAAGCAAGAAGTAGAGAGTGAGAATCAAGGGTGTAAAGGGGTGCAGAATTCAAATTTGATCCAAGATTCGAGTAAAAATTGGGACTTTTTTGTGGGATTGTTTCTTGAACAGAAATGTATCAAAATGGATGGAGATTTTGGGTGTATGGGGATGAGAAATTGTTAATCAATCATGATTCTTTCTTGTTGGAATTTGCAGAGCACAAAAGAGATGAAGAGAGAGAGAAAAGATGTGAGAAGAGAGATATAGAGAGAGTATGTGCACAGACACACACTAAATGCTTACCAACTGCCATCGGAAACGACCTGCAAACGAATAAGACACACGCACACTGTGTACGGTCAATCACACACAATCTTGCTTTTGGGGTCACCGGTTTACCGGCTGTCGCCGGTTTTCCATGGACCCCGGTTCAAATGTTTTGAGCTTGGTTACCCTTTTGTCTTCTTTTTCATTTTGAAATTTGAAATGCACTATTGCAAACATAGCATTGAGGATATCACTCTCTACTTATAAGATTTTCAATATTCATACACTAAGTTTGTGAAAATCTCATGTAAAGTGTTTTTTAATTTTTTTAAAACCGAATCGTATAACGAACCGGATATTTTATTGCTATACCGGTCAAACCAGATTTGAAAACTAGATGACATGATATATGTAATTCAATATAAATATTTTATAGTTTTTTTATAAAAGTAAATAATAATTTTATGTTCAATACTTTAATTTATCGTTTAACTCACCATTTAAATCCAATTAAACTCCAAAAAGTTAAGAAAGAATATAAAATACTCAAAATTCGATTCAACCACCAAACTGCAACGAACTGAATGGTCGAACCAAACAAAACGATCTGGGGAAATTCGGTTCGGTCCCTCCTCCGATTCTTGGTCAGGCCAGGCAAACTGATCCGATCTTCAAAACATTGGTGTTTTCTTCTTAAAGTTAGTACCTAGTGTATGTATTTCCTGTTTGATCTCAAGTTTAACAATGATTTCTCTATCTAATTTTGTTAGATTGTTTTATGCTAGGGGTTCTTCTACATGACTTGTGCATATGGGTAAATTAGTTTTTTTATTTGTCGATCATTTCATGGACTTATAAGGCTCATGTTGTTGCATTTATTTCTGATTATATATGTAAGTAGTGAGGAAGTTGTTATTTAAACGTCACGAATAAATCTTAAGCCCATTACGATCTTTTACTTGATGTCTTAAACTAGCAAGCTTGATGTTTTTAACCATTGTTGTTTAGACCGGATCGGACCGGCCGGTCCGACCGGTTTGACCGCGAATCGAGGGCTTGTCCGGTCCGGTCTAGTGTGATTCGTTTTGTAGTGGTCGAACCGGCCGGTTCGTCCCGAACCGCTGGTCGGACCGGGAAACCGGACTGGCTCGGATCGGTTTTCTTTTTTTTTTAATGGGTAAAAACGGGATGTTAAACCATAAATTAGTACGTCGGATATAAATATAGTTAAGTTTTATATAACTATAAAAAATATATATAAATTACTTATATTTAATTATATATATAAATATAATTAAAATATAGTTAAATCCAGTCCGACCACCAAACCAGTAAGGCGTCCGGTTCGACGTCCGATCCGGTTCTGAAAACATTGTTTTTAACCTAAATTTCATCTTGTTCCTTGTTATTTTCATCAAGTTTTACAAGGATTGAATTGCGAGTTCATAAAGTTTATTGATCCACTAATGTGTTTTGGGTCTATTGAGATCACTCCATAAACTATTGTGGTCTTTAAGTTTTTTCAAAACATTCTTAGAAATCAGTAAAGATAAAAAAATCAATCATTTAAATTATTTGTTATTAGTTACTTTGATTTTTTGTATAGCAAATTGTTTTTGTCTCTAATATTGTAGAGATCGTTTGACAGTGTTATAAAGTTCATGTAATCTTGGTTTACGTTGATATTGTTTTAACTCGAAAGATTTGACATGTATTTGGTTCGAATTGGTTGTCCCGTTCTATAACAAAAACAACCATACGCATGACATGACATCTAAATAAACTCACAACCCATAAAATGACGCCATCATTTCAACCATTAGAGACAAACAATCAAGTCCTAAGTAAACCATTAGTATAACTTATGATGAGGTAACTTATTTGAATTTGTAAGGATTTCACAAAATGCTAAATAGTTTTTGAGTATGTGAGAACGGAGAGGGATAGTGGAAAAATGAGAGAGGAAAGAGATGGTGATTTTTTGGGACCATAGAAAAAAATGATATGAAAAAGAGATGATGAATTGAAAACATGTTTTTTTTAAATTTCTTATTGGTGATGCTCTTAGATTGTAACTATTGATGGCGTGGATAGTAACCCTTGATGGTGTTAAAGAAGGGGGTGGGATCCATATCTTCGAAAAATGAGGGTGGGACAGGATGCATATTTTTCAAAAAAACAACGTGGTGGTAGGATTTTGATGTGTTACCGGAGAAGAAGGGAAGACCTATAACATAATATGTGTTGCTTCTTTTAATAATTAAATGGGATTCCAAACTTAAATGTGTTTTTACTATTCTATGAGATAAGAGTATATATGTCATTTTAAATTTTTTTAAAACCAACTGACACTCATTTAAAGGACCATCTTTATATACGTGTTGTTTCTTTTAATAATTAAACGGGATTTTCACTTCAATGTGTTTTTTATATCTTTTATGAGACAAGAGTATATAAGTCATTTTTAAAAAATTTTAAAACCAACCTACACTCACTCAAAGGACTACCTTTGTTATGGTTGAGTAAAATGAATGATATATTCGTGTAACTATTAAAAGGTTGGGATTGTACATGCAATATGAACAAATTACATAAATCATATGCGTAATCAACTAATTATTTTATTAAAGATGCTAACATATAGGTCCATTTATCAATTATCATGGCATATTGTTACATTGACTTTCACATAAAGAATACAATTATGTCTTATTAAACCCTTGGAACACTTAAAAAAAGACAACATTTCAATACCTCAATATCATTGGATTAGATTCATTTGGTACAAAGACACCTAAATCCCATTCGGTTTTTATCTAAAGTAACTTTTGTTGTGTATGTATGAATGAGGTCTAATTTTTGTTCTACATTTAGAAATCAATCTTTTTGTATTCAAGCTTTTGGAAGCAGTATTAGGGTGACAAAGAGTCATCTTTTGCATTCCTTCCTTCTCTAACAATTTTTTTATCCGTATCATCATCATAATATATCATTTCTTTTCTACTTTTAACCATTTTTAAAGCATTTTCTTAAACGGTCAATAAAGATGAAGATATATTAATAAACCAGCATAAAGCTTGTAATATTGCAAAGTTGAAAATAAAAGATAAAATATACCATGAAACATAAAACTAAAAAATCATCTAATTATGCAATAATAACCTCTTAACGAGTCATTTATCCGTATGTTCCATCTCATTCTAATAACGGAACCGCTCTTTTTCACATCCCTAATCGTCCTATACAACTTTATAGTTTGTATATATCTTACTACTATAATAAAATGGTAAATGAGGATGCCACGTGTCAGCACCATAATTATTATCGCCAATTTTTCCCCGTCTCTCTTTCCTATTAAATAATTACCTTAATTACTTATAAATTTATTTTAATACATTTTAATATATAATAATTTAAGAAAGAAGTTTATTTATTAAGATTATTTCAAATTAAATTGATATTTTTAATAAGTCAAATTTTTTAAAACAAAAAATAATATCATATCTTAAAATATATGATATTTTTAAAAAAAAATTAAGAGGTTGATATCACTGTTTTATTATTTTTATAAGAATTTTTTTAAAAATAACATTTTTATATGTTTGTTTTAGAATAAAATGTTTATTTCTTAAAAAAATTTAAAAAGTTGATATCACTGTTTTATTATTTGTAGTCATTTCTGATACGTAATTTCAATCATTTCATATCTTAAAATATTATTTTATAATTAATAATTTATTATATAATATGTTATTTATTTAACCCGTGTAATACACGGGTTTACTAAAGCTAGTACTATATATAAAGTATGATTGTTAATAATTCACACACTCCCTCATCTATTTTTTTCGTTTACATAAAAATTTAAAAGGAAAAAGAAGAATAAGAAAATACTTGAATTTTGATACATCGGAGCCAAGGGTGTGAGCCATTGAACTTTAATAGAAGACCGACACGTGGCGGTTGAAGTAGATATAAACACAGCTGTCGGATCTTATCCGTCACTTTCTCTGTCTATACGTATACATTATACATAATACATAATACATGGTATGTGTCAGTGTTTTTGTTTCTCTCTCACACACACATTATTATTATTATTTCTCCAAGTGAACAAGAGACTATTTGTACTGTGGGCCCTGTGTTACATTGTTATTTTATTTCTTTTCTTTATTTTAGTTTGAGAAAATTGCAAAAACAGTCCCCGTGGTTTGATTATATTGCAAATTTAATCCCCAGATTGTAAAAATTGCAAATTTAGTCCAAACTTTTGAAGTTTGTTGCAAATTTAGTCCACACCGTTAGTGTCCATTAGTTTTTTACGATCTAGAGACTAAATATGCAATATGATCAAACCATAGGGACTAATTTTGCAATTTGCTCAAAAATTAAAAAAAATTGAAAATTAAAAAATAAAAATCAAATAAAATTTAAAAAAATTAAAATCAAACATAATAAATTCAAATAAACAACAATAATAAATTTTAATAATTTAAAAATAAAAATAAATAAGGGTTAAAAATCAAATCAAATTTAAAACTAAATAAAAGTAAAAATAAATCGTATATGAAAAGAGAAAACGAAAAGTATTAAAAAAGAAGTATGTGAGTATAGTAAAAAATTAAATAAAACCAAATAAAAATTAGAAAGAAGTATGTTATAATAAAACCAAATAAATAAAGGTTAAAAAGACGTATGCGCGATTGTATATGATTGTATTTTTAATTTTTATTTGTTTTTTTTTACTATAATCACATACTTCTTTTTCAATACTTTTCACTTTCTCTTTTTACATACGTTTTATTTTTACTTTTATTTAGTTTTAAATTTGATTTGATTTTTAACCTTTATTTATTTTTATTTTTAAATTATTTAATTTTATTATTGTTGTTTATTTGAATTTATTATGTTTGATTTTAATTTTTTTAAATCTTATTTGATTTCTATTTTTTAGTTTTCATTTTTTTAATTTTTTGTGCAAATTACACAATTAGTCCCTATGGTTTGATCATATTGCATATTTAGTCCCTAGATCGTTAAAAACTAACGGACACTAACGGTGGGGACTAAATTTGCAACAACCTTCCAAAAGTTTGGATTAAATTTGCAATTTTTAAAATCTGGAAACTAAATTTGTAATATGATCAAAGCACGATGATTGTTTTTGCAATTTTCTTTTTTAGTTTTGAATTTTGATTTGGAATCCGCTGCAGCTGGACCGCACAGTTCTTATGGTATGCCTCTATATGACCATAATGTACCCCTTTGCTATTACTCTTGCTCTCTTTTACACCCTCACCTTCATATTTGTCTAAATGGACCCCATTAGCTTTTATGATTTCATCCATTTACCTGTTGGAGAGTTTTATAAAACTCACCTCACATGTTATATTAAAAAAAATATTAACTTTTATGTTCAATAGATTTAGAAAATTTATATTTTCCAAAAATGAGTTTGGAAATACTTCAAATACCCGAGTGATCATTAATCATTTTTAGGAACTGATATCAATCATCAAAACTGATTTTGATGCTTCAAGTCTGGCTCGTTTATGAACATTATCGACGGAAAAACTAACCACTATGAAAAACCTCATTGAGCCAGGTTTAGACTTGAGATCTTAAAGATATCAATCTCAAACTAACTCCCCATGCTATAGGACTAGAAATCCAATTGCATTTGCATCTATTTTGCAAATGAAAAGCATTGGTGAATAAAATCTTGACTAAATTTCTTTCGCAGTCTGTGTGATTTGCCTTGATCATATTTTTAAGTCCATTAGTTTGAATTTGATTTTTAGTTCTCGTGGTTTCATTTGCTTCTCAATCATGTGTAGATGTCTCATGTCATTCATTTTGATTGTTAATATGCAAATATCTAAAGTTACACAATTGAGAAAACTAAGAATTAATACACTTATAGAAAAGATTATCGTGTGGCATTTATATGTTGTCACATGATCCTTAATTACCAAAAAGTGACTAAAACATTTTTAATGCAATTTCATGTGATAATTAAGCATACACAATTCAATATGCAGAATCTTAATATACAAAAAGTTAACCTTTAAACTTGTCTAGTTGCCTCTGCAAGAAAAAAATCCAGTGTTTTCGTCTCCCATAAAAATAAATCATACCCCTACAAACCGTACACACCCTCTAACTCTATGAACTCACGAACACAATCTAAAAAAATTTATCCACATAATAGTAACCATAGTTTTTTAGGAATCAACATCATACATACACAGCCTAGCCGAACGATTCGAGATAGCTAATCGTTGATGTCTATATGATCTGTATAACACACAAAAACTAATTATTTAATCTTCGTCCATTAATTTAAGTTCCCTTAATTCAGAAGAAAAAAGAAACTACGTTACAGTATTACACAAAAGCAAATATACATATAAGGACTATATTTGTCTAGAAATGAAAGCTTAAAGTTCAAATAGTAAACTCAAGAAACTCAAAGGACTTACAATAGAAAGTGCCTACCTTCGAGATTTTTAGGGGATTCAAAATAAGTAAGCGTGGCCCATCTCCAAACCGGTTACTTGCTTCTGCAAATTCTCTCTTGGAACTTGTCTCATTCTCCTTCCTAAATATGCATCATTTTGGCGCCAATTTTAGGTTGCAATATAAAAAGTTTAATATAACTTAAGAAAATATTCCATAGAGTTTGATGTATGATTATCATTCTATTCATAATAAATAACAAAGTTGTAGTTGGTGTAATTAGCGTTTAAGATATAAGGATGTGTTTGGTATGAGTTAATAGAATGGACGAAGTAATAGAATAATTGAGGGAATAGAATGATGATAGAATAAAATAAATAATTAAATTCTATTGTTCTGTTTGTTTACCTTTTAAAAAATAAATAAATTATTATTTTGTTTTTGTTTGTTAGGTATGAAAAAATAAATCAATAAAATATAAAAGTGGTTATGATGGTGATGGCGAGCGGTGGTGGTGGTCGGTGGTGGTTTCTGGCGGTGGTGGTTTCTGGTGGCGGCGATACCGCCTGTGATTTCCGGTGGCGATGGCGGTGTTGGCCCGAGGGTAGTGTCTCGTGGCCATGGTTTCCGACAACAGAAGTGGCCTGCGGTGGTTTGCGGTCGCGGCGGTGGCCTTTGGTGGTTTCCGGCGACGGTGGTTATTGTGGTGGGTGAGTGAGTAGTGTGGTGACTAATGATGGAAGAAGAGATGGAATAAAAAAAGGGTGGATGAAATAAATTAAGGGAATGGATCAATTATGTAATGATTTATTTTATTACTTTCATCAACCAAACATGTGTTTGTTCATTCACCCTAAACGGTTTATTCTATTCTGTCTATCATTTTAGCGTACTAAACGCTACCTAAAGCTTGAATTGTTATTGATGTTGATTATGATTTAGGTTGGAAGTTTATAGTATCTAGTTTTATTAAAATATTGATAGCGAATATGAATATAATTCTTGATAAATTTAATCAACTCAATAACTTATTGTGACAGATAAATACGATCTTTTTATCAAGTTTTGATTGGTGTGGTCATTTATGTAACATCCTTCCATTTACAAAACTATAAACCCAAATCCGAACTCATTTTGAACTTTCATACGATGGAAATTCATTATTTAAAATTAATTCATCTAATCAAATGCATTAAATGTAAAATTTAATCAATATTGGGAATTGTTTTATTCAATTTATCATTTTAACAACTTATAATAATCCATTGATTTACTAATAATTCTTTTTCATAAAGTTATAAATTTTTATTTATCATTTTTACAATAAATAACTAAATGGAAAAGTTTTTTTAAAATTTATTAACTTTGATAAAGATTTTATAAAATAAATGAATTTATTATTTAAATTAAGTTTTGGGTGAAAAGTGTCATTTATAAAACTTAAATTATAAATTTTTTACATGATATGATAAACATTAAAATGCTAGGGACCATAGTGTAAATATTTAAAATCGACCCAAACCTTCCCCATTGACCCTCCCTGTTCCGGCCACCTCTCTGGCTAACTCCGGTGAGGTTAAATTCCTCAAAATTTAATCGTTACAAGTCAATTTAACTGCTCCTATTCAATTGCGTAGCAGTTTCGAACGCAATAACGATTTCAATTGAAATTATTCAATTGTTAAAGCTGGGCACTCGAAACCGAAACCTTGGTTTATACCTTTAACTCGTTTGAACTGAAACCGATCGAATTGAACCTATTTAATCGAGGGTAAACAATCTATTTGGTATGTTTCATCTACAGATGAACTCAATTTGATTTAAAGTACACACTCACATCAAATCCAATCCTCGTTCACATCGCGACCTACAATTGGTTGATCATCTTCTCGTGATCAATCTCAATGCAAATTAATTGAGGGCTTTTGTTTGTTCTTATCTAAAGCATTTTCTAGCATGAGCAATTGGAATATCTTCAACATTTCTATCACAATTCGAATCCCCCCACAGTCGCGACATTGCTTTATCTCTTTTCATCGAACCGACTTCAATCCAAGTAAGTTACATACAAAATATACTCGATTTCACATGAGAAATAAAAGCCCAATGTTTGATTTCACTAACAATAACGAATTGGGGTTCAATTTAAAGTAAATTAAATCTAGGGTTCTTGGGATGATTGAGGATTTCTTCATTATCATTCTTAAAAATTTAATGTGGGAATCTAAACAGATCTCGGCTTCTAGCGTATTGGTAAAACACAAAAATATTTTATAATTTAAATCTATTTCAGAAAATTATTAATTATTTTCTAGAAATTCTACAAATGAAACTATAATATTCATTTCTTTTGTTTATTTTAAAGGATAAAATATTACTAAAATCATTTAAAGGTTCTTTAAAATTTTAAATCAAACATAAAAGTATTTCAAAGTATTTGTGAATCTTGTAAGTAATTAGTTACTAAAATTATTTACTTGGAATAATTAATTATTTTATTTTAGTTTCATCATGTAATATTCAAACCTTGTTATTAAATTTAAAATCATTTGTTAAACTCAAATTCCAATTGAAATTCTAATTCACATTTAGTCGTTAAATCATATCTTTGTTCTAATCCTAAGACATCAAAACTTAGGTTGAATCGTGAAGAAATCATTGGAATAAATCTTTTTTTCTTATAATTATCTTAAATGCATCTTACATCAAGTGAGTTTTCCATGCCTATTTTTACTTTATTTCGCACCTTTTGGGTTGAAACATATTAATATTATAAACATACACTTGTAAAAGATCTTGAAACTAATGCACGCGCATTTTGTTTATAGACTTGTCATGGTTACTTGAGATATTTGTGAGCCTTATATGATAGTCATCTTGTACAAAAAATTATTAACTATTGCTAGTCTAGCGACGTCATAGATCTATGAGCTTGACAAACTTATTTGGTGCTAAAACCGATGTTATTGTTGGCTCCTAATAATGTATTCTTGTTTATCATGGGAACCAAGTACACTTAGTTAATCATTATAACTTATTGTTTCCATCTTTGTTAAGGTTTAATTGTATCATTATGCTATTTGTATTCTTGCATTATTTTCTTAACCTATGACGTGAATTGCATCTTAAACGTTGTTTTCATATGTATGTACAATTCATAGGAACTCACCAACATTATATGTTGACCGTATATTTTAACATGTTTTAAGATTGCTAATTTGAGAATTTTTCTTTTTCATCTAGGACTTGGACCTAGTTAAACTAAAGATTTATTCTGTTTTTTAAAATTTTTATTGTATTGTAATGATTTATTTGTTTAGCATTATTCGATAAAAAATGACATTTAATATTATTTCAACTTATTTAATTTCATATTCTATGAAAAATCGTTTCAGATTCGGCTGCCCTGGTGATTCCGCCGTCGGTCGGGGTGTGACAATTTAGGTCTGTTTGGTATGGGGTAATGGAATGAACGAATGAATGGAATGAACGAATGAATGGAATGAAGGAGAGGATGGAATGGATAAGAGAATGAAATAAATCATTACATTCTAGTGTTCTGTTTGGTTACACTTTAGAAATAAATTAATCATTACTTGTGTTGTTTGTTACGTATGAAAAAAACAAATCAATGAAATGTAAAAGTGTTATGATGGTGATGACGAGCGGTGGTGGTGGCCAGTGGTGGTTTCCGTCACCGGCGCTGGCTGGTGGTAGTTTCCAGTGGTCGTGGTTTTCGGCTATGGAAGTGGCTGGTGGTGGTTCCCGGTGGCAGCGATGGCCTTCGGTGGTTTCCGGCGGCGGCTCCGGCGGTGGTGTACCCAGGGTGGTGGTGGTTGTCGTACCCTAACCTTGGCGGCGGAAACGTCGAGATGTGAGGGTTAAGATTGTTCACAATCACATAACGCTATTATTTATCCCAATATAATAATCATAAGTTTCAAATGAAAAATTACAAGCATAAGTCACAATATGAAAATAGACATAATATAAGATGTAAATAAACCAAGAATATCATTGATTTAACTAGGTCCATTCCTAGATGTGAAAGAACTTCAAAGATGACTATCAAACTTGCCCATTTCCTGAAACATGTTAAAAATAAAAGGTCAACATAATGTTGGTGAGATTTCCATAGTTTTCATATAAAATATATAAAAGATGTCAATTCATGTCATAAGTTAGTGAATAAAGTAACTAGGGATGTATTTAGATGTAACAATCAAACCTTGACAGTTTACAAGATTCTACGTTTACAAGATTATACGATTAGCTAAGTGTTCTTGGATTAACCAAACATGCTTGTCAGGCCCATAGATCTATGACGTCATCAGGCTAGCAATAGTTAATGATTACACATATAATAGCCAATACATGGTAATTACTAAAGTTCAACTAACCACAACAATATAAGTGAATTGCCCAAGTATTTACAAGAATCAAACGATTTTACAAGTATAATGGTTATAAGGTAACATGTTTCACCCTAAAGTGTAAAAATACGAAAAGGGGTACAAAAATACTCACATGATATATAAAAGATGATAATAAGAATTCAAACGACGTTCCAACGAGTTCTCTTACAAGATACCTAAACGTATATATTACAAGTCTAAGTTTAATACTAAGTTTAACGATTAAACGCGAACTAGGTTTCGATAAGGATTTGGGGGTTTTTATAAATATGGCTAATTATTGAAATCATATAGAAAAATATTCTTTAAATAATTTTTAAAGGAATTATATCCTTTATAATGATTTGCAAAATTTTATTATGAAAATGTAAATATAATTTCATAATCATAATTAATCTATACTTAAAGATAACGTAACGAGTAATAATAATTTAGTGATTAAACTATTTAAAGTTTAATAAATTTTATTTTATAAAACTACACTAGGTATAACATTTGAATATATATTTTTTAAAACAATATTAAACTATTTATAGTAATAAATTTATAGGAAATAATTAGATAACTTAAAAATAAACAAAGTTTACAAAACTAATTTTTAGAAATCTTTCTAAAATTTTTTAAAGGTTAAAACAACCCAAAAAAATAAATTGAGGGTGCTCGGGTTCGAACCCGAGACCTCAAATGTAAGCGTGTAACCAGTAAACCAGGGTCGCGGCCTTGGTTTAGGTCGGTTTCAATTTCTTATAACCCAAATTAAAGAGTTTCTCCCAAATCTCAAGAACCCTAGAATCGGGTTACTACAAAGTGAACCCTAATTCGTTGTTGGTAATGAAATCAAACATAGGGCTTTTGTTAATGATGTAAATACGAATTGTTTTGTGTGTTTAATTACCTGGATGTTGTTTGATTTCGATGACAAGACTTGAAGAACAAACGCGACTAGAGACTTGAATTCGTTCGATGAGCAATCGTTAGTGGCAACCAAATTAAACCCGAGTGTGGCTTCAAACGGTGTTTTTGATTCAAAGCCCATTGTCAAATTTGGTCCAAATTGTTTGGAAAGTGTTTCATTAGGTTGCAGTCTCACGACAAAGATGAAGTTCAAATTCGAAGATCGTGTTTGTTTCAGGTGCAATTGGAAGTTGGAATAGATTAAAGATAGTTAAATGATTGTTTATGCTTGTTTAATTTGATTATTATGGTGTCTTCAATGTCGAACAGTTATGCGATTGAAGCCTTCGGTTATTCGATCGAATGGACTTGTAATCGGTGGTTTAAACACCATTAATTTCATGCATTCAAGGTTGAATCATGTACATGAAGGGTTTGGAACGGTTTGGGTTTCATAACCAGTCAAAATTTGGTGATTTTGGGCGTCGCCAGAGCTCGACGGAGCTCCGTCGGAAGGTGACCGGAAATGCGGGAATGGAATGAGGGTTTGGTTTTTAATTTTTAAAATTTACATAATTAGCCCCTCAACTTTTGTAGGCTTATTAATTTATGCTTTAAACTTTCTTTTAAAGTTTATAAATTGACAAAACTAACCCTATAACTTTTACGTTTCAAACCTTTTTAAATTTTATAATTTTTATAAATTATTATCATTATTATTATTATTTTAAGTATTATTAATGTTATTATTATTACTACTTATTATTACTATTACTATTATTTTTAGTATTATTATTATATAACTTACTATCTTTTATTATTATTATTAATATTATTATTATTGTTCAATTTATATTTTGATTATTAACCTTTATACATTAAAATTTTATAACAACTAAGATATAAGCATAATTCACCAATAAATTTCATAAACGACAGTAATTGTCCTACAAGAATTAACAACGTTAACTTTTATTTAACTCAAAAATACATGATGTTACAATGGTGGTTGTGGTGGGTGAGTGAGTGGTGTGTGGAGGTGTACAAGCCGGTTTGTGGGGTCAAACCGGTTCGAGTTCAAAACCGAAATGTTTTTTTGGTTATGGGGTCAAACTGGTTTTTGTTCAAACTGGTTTGGGTTACAAACCGGTTTGGCTCACCGGATACTCAAACCTGTCAATCCAATTCGGACCGGTTTGAAACCGGTTTTCAACTATTAAAACCGGTTTTGAGGGTGGGGTTACCAAACCGACATACAAACTGGCGGTTTAGGTCGGTTTGGGACCGTTTGGGCCAAACTGGTTTTTCTTTGAAACCGTTTCCGATTTTTTTTACTGAATCGGTTCCCGAACTGGTTTTTTTGCCTATGACTAGTGGTGTGGTGACTAATGGTGAAAGAAGGGATGGAATGAATAAAAAGAGGGGGGTCGATGGAATGAATTTGAGGGAATCATTCTATTACCTTCACCAACCAAACATGTTTTTGTTTATTCACTCTCAATGGTTCATTCCATTCCGCCCCTCATTCCTACATACCAAACAGCTGCTTAGAGACTAAAACTATTAACGCTTTCTAAGCATTTTTCAAACTGGTATCAGTTGTTCAAACTTTAAAATATTATTTCTAACGATGTTCTTTAGAGTATTCACAACTCGATCCTTATTTTTATTTGAATGGGTGTCCTATATATAGGGGATGATTGTGAGTAGTTGTGAGTGAAAACGTAAAATATTTATGGGGATTGTACCGTGTTTTCTCATATTTGGGGAAACATGGTACAACTCCCATAAAATTGTTAATATTTTTGAAAATGATTGTAAGTTATAAGAGATAAAATATAATGATTAAGTTGTGAAAAATATTATTTAATTGAATATAAGAAAGAAAAAATTATGATGTTTAATGTCATTATAAGAATAAGCATGAATAATGGAGGATGAATTGTGAATGTTTTGATAAATCATTCAAGTGATTTGTAATGTGTGAATGACTAAAGCATAGATATTAGGCCATTAAATATGACCAATGATAAAATTCAAATAGGCAAATCAAATGGGTTTCTCATTTAAATGAGCCGAGCCTAGATGAGCTCGAGCTTGTTAAGGCTCGAGCTCTGCTTGTTTAACTTTAGAAGGCTTGAGCTTAGCTGATTTAAAGCTCGACTTCGGCTCGTCAAAAAATTTTCAAGCTCGAGTTTGGCTCGTTTATCAATAAATTATTAGGCTTTTATTTTTTTTATTGTGACTTATATATTTATCTATAACCATACTTATTATATATAACATAATATATAATATTTAATTATTTTTATCATATTCTATATGTAATGATATGATATTTATATAAATTTATATCTAATATGTAAAACATAAGGTTATTAGATTTTAATAATCTCAACTTTCATATTGGCCGAGATAAATCTCAACTCAAGAAATGTTTACAGTCACTTCCAACGTCGTTGGTTTTTTTTGTATAACGTTCCGCATCTTACATTTATTTTTTTAAATGTAATATTACTCCTTGTTCAATCTTTGTAATCTTAAGATTTGATCATAGTGAAAATATTTTTTATGTAATTTTTATTGATTATATGTTTGTGCAACGCTTAAACAATTACAAATGCGCATATCAACACAAAACCGAACAACTTATCGGGACTTATATATTCAGAAAATTAATTACAAGTTTTATTATTATGATTCATATATTAAAATACTCATTTTTAGTTACTAGTTATGGTGCAAATTAATAAATAAAATAAGTTAAGGAGTTAAAATTGAAAATTTGCATTTTCGCTCTACTCATCTCCCCACTACTTATGGCCAACTATAATTTTCACCTATAAATACTAACTCAAATCCTCCTCTAATCACTTTCATCACTCTAAACTCTTTCTAAACTCTCTCAATCCATCCAAGAACTTCATCTTTTTAGCAAAAAAAATATTCAAGAACAACTTGTAAGTTTTAATTAATTTATTTATTTATTTATATATTTATACTTTCTTTTTTAATTTCTTCTTCATTTTCTCTACCACTTGGAATAACCTTTAGGATATAACCACTTAGTCACCAAGGTGACACAAGTATGGTAGCCCCCATTTTGAGGTCCAAGTTGGAAATATCATACTTGATTCTTTCATATATGTTTTCTTGTTTTATTTTTAAACCTTTTACATACTAAACCAAGTTACCAACAACTTCAATGTTGGAAGGCTTGTGTTGAAGTTATATTTCTGAAATTTTAAGTCTTTTACACTCTATTCTTTCATCTTTACAAAACACTAAGTGATCTACAAATCAAGAAGTGGATGAAACCAAACCGAGCTTCCAACCAATGTTGAAAGGCTTGTGTTATGGTATGAAATGGTGATGTTGAACCTTGGTTCTACAACTAATTTATCCACCATACCCCACTTGAACACTTAGTCAAACCAGTCAATTTACTTTAGTATTTTCATTTATATACTCATGACCATCCGAATCACCTTTATGTAGAGATTTTGTGCAATGGTGATAATCTTGAGGTTTGTGGATATCCCTACCTCTAATACATGACCTATATGAATATAACACTTGAGGTTTATGGATTACCCTACCTCTAATGCATGACTTATATTTATATCTACATAATACTTAGTCAAAACCAAACCATAATATCAATCAACCATGGTTGAATGTTATGTGTTAAGGTAGACATTATACTAATCTTATGATTCCTTATTTTGGACTTCCAATGAGTGACTAAAACTCATAAAGAACACACACAATACATGGTGTCCAATTAAGTGTCTAAGTAGTATATACTTTCATTTACTCTCGTATTTGTAATTTTTGTATACTTTCCAATTGCTAAAATCTCAAACTTTGAATCCTAAACTTATACACTTTCATTTACCTTTTAGGGTGACTTTGGTGAATCATTTAAACTCAATCATCTATTCTTGTGGATTCTAATCGCCAAACGGTGAGTCATACTTCACCCATTTTGTTTTAACACTATTTGGGTTGCAACATGTATCAATTATCAAATTCACTCAATTATTCATTCAATCAAAATCATTATAAAACTCAATTCATACAAACAGACTTACTTGTTATACTATTTGTGAATACATTCTAGAATACTTTATCTTGCAAGCAATCTAAACCTCCCTTAACATGTATAGCGCTATAGGACTAGCACATCCTCCCTATTATGATGGGTCTATGTTAAGTTATTCAATATTTACGGTTTTGGTCATTTTTAATGCTAAGATTACGCTAGTGGACACTTTGGTTTGATGATCGGCTTTGCATGCTAGCAATGTACAAACTTTAGTATACTTCACTCATGTTGAATTGAGATTTAATCACTATTATACTATGTATTCAAACTTGTATGCTCACCAACATATTCATATGTTGACCTATATTTTATACATGTTGCAGGAAATGTTTGAAGCTTTATCAAGAAACTTAATTAGGTGGACTTAGAAACACACCAAATCTACTATTTTGTTATGCTTGTTTTAGACTTGTATTTCTCAAAATTTTGTATGTTCATTTGAAGCATTGTAATGTTATGTTGATTAATGGAAATGAAATTTAATCTTAATTTATTGTCACTTTAGTTCTATGATGTATTTGAACAATCTATCACTTCTCGCGCCTCGATGTTTCCGCTATCGGTTGGGGTGTGACAGATTGGTATTAGAGCCATAGTTATAGGGAATTAGGAAAACTTCCATGTTTTAACATAGACTATGACTAAGGACTCCCATTAGTAATGCTTATGATTTGTTTGATTATCTTATGTTTACGCCAAAATAACAAAGAAAAGAAACCCTCAAATCTACCTAATCTTGCTCCTTATCTTATTTTCGGCCAAAAAAAATACACCGTTCCTAAGGTGTAATCATGCAATGACGATACGAAGACACTCATATTTTACAAATGAAATGACTTCACCGAAATAGGAATGAATCCCTTACTTTGGTGATGTCTTTCAATCCACCATTCTTGTTTTTATGAAATTAAACCATTAAGATTGGAGTGATTTCCTTACCTTGATGGCAATTTCACTTATCTCACTCTTGTGGACCCTTGCCAACGAGTTAGGATTAAACTCCTTACTTTGATGGATAAGTACCAACCACGTTTAGGGAATGACACCACCAAGTTAGGAGTGATATCCATATCTTGGTGACTAGTTCCATTCTTTGATTTTCAATCTCACCAAAGTCTTGAGATTTTGATTGACAAGGGACATGTAGTAACTGGAAGGGTGAATACCGTTACCCGACTTGTCGGTGAGAGTATTCCAACCCATTAAGCCAAATCATGATTCCCGAACTCAAAAGAAGTCTTGAACACTTTGGATTAGTCTTTGTTCCAAAACCGGAACATTCCAAGCCTTAATCGAATTTCTTTTATGTTTGTATTTATTTTATACATTTATGTTTTATCTTTTTTTCTCTTGTCAAGATCGAATCATTCGACTCATATTAATCTCTCGACCTCAGACGCTAATAATCAAGAACCAACAAAAACTTAAAAGCTTTCATTATTGTTTATCTAATTTTTTTGAGTGGTTATATGATTATTATGAGAACCGATATGAAACCTATTTGCTTAGGTGTTATGTTATAATGCTTTAAATATGCAAAAATTATTTTAAACACTATTGATCAAGTCTCATCATTCTCTTTAACCTACATTGTAGATGTCTTTTAAATCCCATAGAAGCTCCAAGCAAAGTCCCAATAAGAAAATGGTCGCTCTTATGGCTAAGCAAATGGCTCGAGTTATTCCCGATATTGTTAAGCAAATCAATGCCACCCCTAGCCCAAACACTTCATTTGAATACCGAAACCCTAGTCCCAAAAACTCAGCCTTTTCCTATAAGCACTTCAAGTCATATGGCCCCGAACCTTTCACGGGTGAAGAGGGTGCCTCCAAGATGTTGGAATGGTTCGATAGAATCGAAGTCACTTTCATCAACAGTGAATGTCCCGACGAGCTTCGGACTCGTAGTGCCACCGGTGTCTTCACATCTAGAGCACTTGAATGGTGGAAAAGTGAAAGGAGTACCCGTGGAAATGAGGTCGCCTTCACCTTACCATGGGAAGAAGTGAAGCAACTCATGATAAATGAGTTTTGTCCTCCTCATGAAATGCAAAGTCTTGAAGAGGAATTCTAGAACCTCAAACAAGTTGGAGGTGACAACTTGACTTACACCATTCGCTTTAAACAACTTAGTATCCTTGTCCCTCACTTGGTCAACACCACTGACCGAGCCATAGCCAAGTACATAAAAGGCCTTCCCCTTATTATCCGTGACTCCGTCACCGTAGCCGAACCATTCTCAGTTGAGCGAGCCATCCGGTTGGCGGCTACCTTATCAGTTGAGCGAGCCATAGCCAAGTACATAAAAGGCTCATTTAAAACCGCCCATCAAGCCATCTCCGAAACACCTGAGGAAACCAAAGACATAAAAACACCATCCAAAAACACCCGTCACGGCAAGAAACGAAAGTTTCAAAGCCGCAACTATGCCATGACAACACCAACAACCCAAGCTCCTATCAATTTGAACCAAGAACCACCTAAAAATGCCTACACCGGTACGTTTCCCAAATGTGCCAATTGCCAATACCACTTGTGAATTCGGTTTTTCTCCGGATCGATAAACATCCAAGCATGTTCTTGACGGAAGGATAAACATCAAACCAAAAGTCAAACAATAATACGAACTATAATTGAATGGTTTCATTGAAAAAACCTAACGATTACAAGCTCGTTACAACATAAGAATCAAGACTCTTAGCAAGGGGAAGATCGAGCATGATCTCCCCTCTCATCCGGCAGCCCTAGGCTCCGGGCAGACTTCCTCTCAATCCACTACATTCTACACATTGAAACTGGTATATATAAAGGCCCCGGCCCATATTAGATGCGACCGGGCCCATTCGTGCGAGTGGACCATGCGTATGGTTCAATCGTACGACTGGACCATGCGTATGGTTCAATCGTACGACTGGACCATACTTATGGTTCAGTCTTTCAAATGTCCCAATCGCATCTCTCAGTCGCACGGCTGGTCCATTAGCATGGCTCAGTCGTACGGCTGAGTCTCATTCGCATATGCTCCTGCGAATGACCCAATTTCATGTGTTTACAACATATCAGGTGTATAACATTAAGCCTAGACTATTCGACAAGCGACGGACACACTATATATGACTATATATGCTCCAACAAATTCCCCCTTGTACGTTGCTTGCGAATAGTAGATAACACCTCCTACAATCTTCAGTCAATCTTTGCTCTAGTTGCCAATAGAATCAAACGAAAACCATATTAGCCAACGTTGCCGATCCGTCAGGTTACTACCACATCCCTGAAAATGAATTTAGGCACAATAGCTTTCGTTTACTTTGCAGAACACCATCACAACAGCAAGATTCCCCATATGACTGATTTTTCTAGATAATGATACGAACAGTTTTCCATTGCTTCAATCTTCACACAGGCTAACCTGATTAACATCACCACCTGCAGAAATTCCCCCTCACATTCAGCATATCCCAATATATAGACATTGTGCTTTCCTTGCGTCTTGACACGGTGTATTGGGCAAAAGGTTGAAGGTTCCAATCCACAGCTGACAATATCAACCAAATCAGCACGCACGAAGATTCATCATCGGAAACCGGTTCACATCATCACTTTCTGATTGCGTCTTCACTTTCTATATACAAGGATTCCCCCTAAGAAGCAGAATCCTTTCTGTGCGGATAAATATAACTTGATTGGCCCATAAGTAGTCAGATGCTCCTGACTACCCCACAAAATCAGCACCAACTGCTGACATCTTCTCTTCTCTCTTTCGTGTTCCAATTACATTCACCTATTCTGGACATCCGACGAATAATGGGGTACACATCGAACTTATTTGACAAACGAACCTCTGGGTGAATATGCTTTGCTCATCTTCAAATCCGTGCAAGAAACTGTTCCAGAATCTTTTTTTTTGGTCTGGAACAAATGCGAATGAGTCAATGTGGATGGCTCATTCGTGCGATTGAACATACGACTAGTCCAGTCGCACGACTGAACATACGACTGGTCCAGTCGTACGAATGGCTCATTCGCATGGTCTAGTCGTACAAATGGTCCATTCGCATGGCCCAGTCGTACGAATGGTCCATTCGCATGGGCCAGTCGCATGAACGGGTCTGCACGCAGATTTTCAGATCTACAGCCGTCAGGGCTGCCCAAAACCCTAATCTGACGAATTCAACATGAACCGAAACAAAGTAGACATCATCAGATTCGAAAGGGTGATAAGAACGTGGTTTCGAATTCGATTTCAACATAGAAGCAACACACGTAACAAGATCTGAGCAAAACACGAAGAACACGAAGTGGGTTTAACGTTAAGATCTGAAATTCAATCCAGAAATCAAGAGCTCGGGTTGCTAGAATGATTGTTAGATCATTCCAGCAGTAACCTGGCTCTGATACCAATTGTGAATTCGGTTTTTCTCCGGATCGATAAACATCCAAGCATGTTCTTAACGAAAGGATAAACATCAAACCAAAAGTCAAACAATAATACAAACTATAATTGAATGGTTTCATTGACAAAACCTAACAATTACAAGCTCGTTACAACATAAGAATCAAGACTCTTGGCAAGGGGAAGATCGAGCATGATCTCCCCTCTCATCCGGCAGCCCTAAGCTCCGGGCAGACTTCCTCTCAATCCACTACATTCTACACATTGAAACTGGTATATATATATAGGCCACAACCCATATTAGATGCGACTGGGACCATTCGTGCGATTGGACCATGCGTATGGTTCAATCGTACGACTGGACCATGCGTATGGTTCAATCGTACGACTGGACCATGCGTATGGTTCAATCGTACGACTGGACCATGCGTATGGTTCAATCGTACGACTGGACCATGCGTATGGTTCAATCGTACGACTGGACCATGCGTATGGTTCAATCGTACGACTGGACCATACTTATGGTTTAGTCTTACAAATGTCCCAATCGCATCTCTCAGTCGCACGGCTGGTCCATTAGCATGGCTCAGTCGTACGACTGAGTCTCATTCGCATATGCTCCTGCGAATGACCCAGTTTCATGTGTTTACAACATATCAGGTGTATAACATTAAGCCTAGACTATTCGACAAGCGACATGCACACTATATATGACTATATATGCTCCAACACCACCACCCACCTGCCTCTCAGTGCCGTCAATGCACAACGTGTAACCGTTATGGCCATTTTGCCTTAGCATGTCGAAGTGGTCCTAGCCCACACGTTAACCCACCTTCAGATCACACCGGTACCCAAAGACCCCCGACTAATGCAAATGTTCGTGCTTGCTTCAAATGTGGTGATCCAAACCATCTTGCTCGTCAATGCCCTCGCAACAATCAAGTTCAAGTGCAAGTGCCACGTGGACGCGCATTTAACATAAATGCGTTTCAAGCTCAAAATGACAATGACATCGTAAACAGTACGTTTCTTATAAATGGAATTTATGCTTCTGTGCTATTTGATACTGGGATAAAAGTTTTCTTTCCGTGAAATTTGAACCAATGCTAAAATGTACACGTTCTAAATTGCCAAATTATTAACCGTTGAAGTCGCTAACGGAAAATCTGTCACCGTCGATTCCATTCTCCTTGATTGTTTTTTAAGTCTTAATGAACATGAATTTCCTATCAAACTCATACCCATGCAATTGGGTAGTTTTGATGTCATGGTAGGCATGGATTGGCTTGCCATGGTTCGTGCCGAAGTCGTTTGCTTTGAAAAATATATCCGTATTCCGCTACCTTCCGGTGACACCTTACAAATCTATGGTGAGAAACCCTCAAACGGACTCAAACTCATCTCTTGTACGGAGGCACGAAAGTGCTTACGTCAAGAATGTATTTGTGTTTTTAGCTCATGTCATGACAGAAAAAGAAAAGGGAAAGAATGTGAAAGACATTCCAATCATTTGTAACTTTCCTGACGTGTTCCCTGAAGATCTACCCGGTCTTCCTCCGGCTCGTTCCATTGATTTTTGGATTGATCTCATACCTGGTGCTACACATGTTGCTAAATCTCCCTACAGACTCGCACCCTCGGAAATACAAGAGCTAGCTAGTCAACTTCAAGAGTTGGTTAACAAAGGATTCATACGTCCTAGCTCATCCCCTTGGGGGTGCTCCAATCCTTTTTGTAAAGAAGAAGGACGGTTCGTTCTGCATGTGCATTGATTATCGTGAGCTCAATAAACTTACTGTCAAAAACTGTTATCCTCTTCCTCGTATCGATGACCTCTTTGACCAACTCCAAGGAGCAACTTGTTTCTAAAAAATTGACTTACGATCTGGTTATCATCAACTTCGAATCTGTGAAGAAGATATTCCAAAAACCGCTTCCGCACAAGGTATGGTCATTACGAGTTCATGGTTATGCCTTTTGGTTTGACCAATGCACCCGCAGCCTTTATGGACTTGATGAACCGTGTGTGTAGACCTTACTTGGATCATTTGTAGTTGTGTTCATTGACGATATTTTAATCTATTCTAAGACCGAATCCGAACATGAACGACACTTACGTTTGATCTTGGAACTTCTTCGAGCCGAACGATTATGCCAAATTCTACAAATGTGAATTTTGGTTGAAAGAAGTTCAATTCCTTGGTCATATCGTAAGCAAAGAAGGCATTCATGTTGATTCCGCCAAAATCGATGTTGTCAAGGGTGGATTGCTCCAAAATCCCCTACCGAAGTACGTTCTTTTCTCGGATTGGCGGGTTACTACCGTCGATTCATCTCCAACTTTTCAAAAATCGCCATACCTCTCACCTCTTTGACCCAAAAAGGTAAACCTTTTGTTTGGGGTCCCAAACAAGAGGAATCCTTTCAAACCCTCAAGCGTATGCTCTGTGATGCACCTATCTTAACCCTTCCTGTAACATCCTGTAATTTTTCCGTTCTTAATTTTTTATGTTGGTGCGTGGCCTCGTTAGTAAATGTAAAATATATATATATATATATATATATAATAATAATAATAATATAAAAATAATAATAATTATAATAATAATAATAATTATAATAATAATAATAATATAATAATAATGATAATAATAATAATAATAATAATAATAATAATAATAATAATAATAATAAAACTTGAATAATTAAGGTTAAAAAGTTGAGGGGGTCTTAATGCAAATTTTGAAACATCAAATTAAAACTTTAAGCTTAATGTTATGAAGCACAAAATGGAGGGACTAGTTGTGTAAATAGTCAAAACTCAAATCGGGTTTCCCCGCTTTTCAGGCAACGGCGCCGGCGAGCTCCGGCGAGCTCCGGCGAAGCCACAAACCACCAATTTTTATCGTTTTGACCCAATCAACCGCCTAAACCTCTCGGCCTTGCGATTCGAACTCAAACCCTACCCAAATTTGAGTTTCCCGCTCGTGCTATACTTCCAAATCAAACCGAGGATTAACCGAGTAAAATTCGAATCAAATCTCGGTTGGAATCACTAAATCAATCAAATTAAACACTTCCAAACTTAATACGCGGCCTAATCAATCCGCAAATCAATCAACATTTCAAGATAACAACCCGAATCTCTTAATTTGGGTAAACTTCGAACGCGGTTTCAATCGAATGTGTTAAGCCCGAAACCGTGTAATCGAAGCTATATAATGGGGTTTACTGATTCAATTTGAAGTTCTTAAACTCCCTAAACCCTCAATTGCGCAGATTAATCACTCAATCGAAAAACCCCAATTCAAGAACACCCGAAGCTCAACTCGAACTCGAAAACCCTCAAATCCTCACCAAAACAGGTAATTAACACCTGTAGTCTACTCGATTCGGTCCAAGGATCAAAAGCCCCATGATGATTCGTATGATTAACATCGAATCGAGGGTCGATTTTGGATTAGATGAACCTAGGGTTCATCGGATTTGGGGGAAACGGGGGAAGCTTTGTTTAAAATTAAAAGAAACCGAAGTGAACCACGGCCACGGCCCTGGTTCACTGGTTCCCGCACCCCATTTCCCCAAGGGAGACCCGGGTTCGACCCGGGCAACCCCCCTTTTCTCTCTTTCACTTTTTATTAATTTTTTTCTGTTTTGTCTTTTTTTTTATTTATTTTTTTTCTTTTCTGTTTTTCCTTCTTTTATTATGTATTTCTTTTTATATTTTAATTCTGAAAAATTTCTAAGAAATTGATTTTTTTTCAGAATTTAGTTAACCATTTTTGTATTCTTTTATTAAATCAAAGGGTTATGAGTATGTTAAATTTAAAACACATTGTGGTATTTTTTCTTATTTTAAATTATTTAAAATAATGTTGTTATGTGAAAAGATAATAGTTGTGTAAAAATATTTTAGACATATGCATGCATATATATATATATATATATGTGTATATATATATGTATATATTGGCAAACAATTTGTAAAATCTTACCTATATACATATATTGTAAAGTATATGTATGTATATATATGCATGTATATAGATTGTCAAACAATTAGAATGATTAATTACTTATATATATATACTTATATAAACATATCAAAGTAAGTATACATATATATATTATTTTTTATTTATTTCTTGATTTATTACAATCAATACAACCTTCATAAATCGGATAAACGCACGATTAATTTTCCTTATTAGCCGTTCTCTTTCGCACGATAACCTAATTATCATTTCGTTCCATTAACCCGATTCACATTAATAACACGAAATAAATTGATGTCAACCTCTATTCAATCCATAATTAAGAACCTTAAAACAAATAATCATCAAACCGTTTATAACGCGCTACTTTATTCTTATTTAGGTGCCTTGTGACGTTGTGTTGGAAATCTTATACGTGTTATTCTTATTTCATCTTCAAGTCTTCTTATTATCATGTGAGTTCTTATGCCCCATTTACATATATTTTACACATTTCGGGGTGAAACATGTTGGTTATACAACATACTCCTACACGCTTTGATACTTATTATGCACGTGCAATTCTTTACATAGTCGTGGTTAATTGAATGTGTTGAGTTATATATGAGATGTGTCATATGTGTGCAATCATTAACTAAATCTAGCCTGGCAAAGTCTTAGATCTTTGGGCCTGACAAGCCTATTTGGTGCTAAAGTCGATGTATTGCCGACTCCTAGGAGCCGTATGCTTGTGCACTAGGGAACCAAATACACTTAGCTAATCATGCTTATTCATATGTTGTTCAGTCAAGGTTTGGTTGTAACTATGCATGTTCTATATACTTGCTTATTCTGTGACCATTGACTAGAATTGCCACATTTTTTTTTGGTATACTTATTGTACTTAAAACCATGAGAACTCACCAACTTGTTAGTTGACCTTATTTTCAACATGTTTCAGGTAATGTGCAAGATTAAAAGATGATTGAAGGAAATGCTTAAACTTAGGACATGGACTTAGACCTAATAAGAACTTTTGGGATTTCTTACTGTATTGTTTGTTTGATTTTGAGACATTGATGTATGTGGTGGTTGAAAACAATTAATTAATGGCATTTACATTTAATCATAGCGTTATGTGGTTGTGAACAATCTTAACCCTCACACTTCGACGTTTCCGCCGTCAAGGTTGGGGTGTGACAGATTGGTATCAGAGCCCATAACTATAGGGATTTAGGTTATTAGAAATGGTGACCTAGACTATAGTTTATGCATGATCCTTATAGAATAGTATTCTTATGAATACATACATATGGTTTGCATGCTGCCTAACGCGCCTTATGTGCAATGTGATGCTTTAGTATAGGTGCCTTTACTTGCATGAATACATATGGTTACTCGTCTCCCCTAGACTTATCTTAAACGTTGATTCACCCCGACTGTTGCTACTTCTTAAACTTATTCTCGTCGCCGAGTAGAATCTATTGATAGGAATTCTTCAGACTTTATGTCTAATCTATAACATCTCATCAAGATTTTGATTCCATGAACCATAGAGCTAGTGTGGTACATAGACACCTGTATCCTGGTTTTCCTGGCAAAAGGCCTTCGGGCTAAGGTAAGCATTTCGTATAAATCCTACGGGACCAGTCATGCTTACCTGGGGATTTCCGGGATGAGTGATAAACTATGGCCATTAAAACACTAGTTTCTGAGGCAAATGGATCAATTTATCTTGACGTGTCAACGTCCAAATGGTGATGCGTCATCAAATGGAATCATTCCGTATGACTCTTATCCATACTTTAACTGTTCATCCTTACTATTCTTTTAAACCTATCCTAATCCAATTTGTATTTTTCCAGCATGTCTCGTTATCACGAAACCGAGGAAGATCCGACCGTAAGCTTGCCGCCATGATTGCCCGGCAAATGGCTGCGGTCATCCCGACTATGGTGGCTGAACTCAGCAGCACCATGATTGCAAACGTCACGAACAACAGCAACGGCCAAGGAGAAACTAGTGCAAACCAAGGCCGTAACAACTAGTCGTGCACCTTCAAACACTTCAGTTCATGCAAGCCTCCCAGTTTCAGTGGCAAGAAAGGTGCCACCGGTCTCCTAGAATGGTTTGAAGGGATGGAAAACACCTTCGTCAACTGTGAGTGCCCCGAAGCACTTAAGGTGAGGTATGCCACCAGTATGCTGCAACAAAGGGCCTTAACTGGTGGAACAGTGAAAAGCGAAACCGAGGTCCCGACGCGATCTTGGCTTTAACTTGGGAGGAGTTCAAGAACATAGCCATCGCCAAGTTTTGCCCGAGAAGTGAGATCCAGAAGCTAGAAGAAGAATTCTGGAACTTGAAACAGGATGGCGGGAACCATCTAGCCTATTCTACCCGCCATCACGAGCTGAGCATACTGTTGCCCCACATGGTGGATACTGTTGCCCGTAATGTGGAAAAATTTATCAAGGGGGTGCCGCCTCAGATTCAGGATGCCGTTGTGGGTAGCCGACCCGCAACCCTAGAAGAAGCTATTACAATTACTGCACAGCTAACAGAAAACCACATCCGGGCAGGCACCATGTCTGAAGGGGACCAAGAAGACTGAGAAGACGGTTCCCGAGGAGGGCAAGGAGGCTAAGGTTGATAACGAAAAGGAAGTTTGTACCGGCACGGAACTACGCAGTGGCCGCTCCTAAGCCACCCCAGAGGCAGTGTGTTCCCGGGGCTGCACCGGCAGCACAAGTGCCCGTGGCAAGGGCTTATGCAGGTCCTCTACCGTTGTGCAACACATGTAAGTACCATCATCCGGGGAATCTCCCGTGTCGCATCTGCACACTATGCGGCAAGTATGGGCATCTCGTGGCAACGTGTCGCCGAGCAATGGGGAACGCAGTGACGGAACAGAACCGGGCCTGCTACAATTGCGGAGAACCGGGTCACTACCGACCCCAGTGCCCTCGTCTTGTGGGTAATGTTCCACAAGCTCGCGGACGTGCCTTCAACATCAACGCAAACCAAGCTCAGGCAAACAACGATGTGGTGAATGGTACGTAATTTCCAACCCCATCTCCGTAAAATTTCAAAAAAATATAATAAAATAAAATATATATATATATATATATATATAATAAAATTTCCTGGTCTATGCCCTAAGTGCCTTTTTTTAAACCTACACAGGTATGTTTCTTATTAATGATACCTATGCTCACGTACTATTTGATTCGGGTGCCGATAAGAGTTTCGTTTCCTTAGAATTCGAACCGACACTTGCTAAAACTCGTGCGAATTTGGGAAGACCTCTCACTGTAGAAGTTGCCGATGGGGAACCAATCACCGTCGACGTGGTCATCCGCGATTGCCTATTGTGTCTCGACGATCATAAATTTCTTATCGACCTCATTCCTATGAAGCTCGGGAGTTTCGACGTTATTATTGGCATGGACTGGTTATCGAAGAATCATGCTGAGATCGTTTGTTTTGAGAAGTGCATTCGCATACCTTTACCGTCCGGGGACACGTTGAGGGTGTTCGGTGAACGGTCTTCCAAAAGACTCAAGCTTATGTCATGCACTCAAGCCCGAAAGTGCCTGAGTAAGAGTTATCCAGCATTCTTGGCTTACGTAGTCAACACCAAAGTCAAAGGGAAAGAACTCAAGGATGTTCCAGTTGTACGAGAATTCCGGAAGTTTTTCCTGACGACCTTAGTGGGTTACCTCCTATACGGGAAGTTGAATTCAAAATCGACTTGATCCCGGGAGCGAGCCCCGTGGCCAAAACACCTTACCGACTCGCACCATCTGAAATGCAAGAACTCTCTAGCCAACTCCAGGAATTATCCGAGAAGGGTATTATCCGCCCTAGTTCTTCCCCTTGGGGAGCACCTGTCTTATTTGTGAAAAAGAAAGACGGGTCGTTCCGCATGTGTATCGATTACCGGGAGCTCAACAAGTTAACCGTCAAGAACCGGTATCCCCTTCCTCGTATCGACGACCTCTTCGATCAACTTCAAGGAGCTGCAGTCTTTTCAAAAATCGACTTGCGTTCGGGTTATCACCAACTGCGAGTACACGAAGACGACATCCCAAGGACCGCATTCCGCACTCGGTACGGGCATTACGAGTTTATGGTTATGCCTTTCGGCTTAACCAATGCTCCTGCAGTCTTCATGGACCTTATGAACCGAGTGTGCAAGCCATACCTAGATAAATTTGTCATTGTGTTCATCGATGACATTCTTATCTATTCCAAATCCCGCACCGAACATGAACTTCATCTCCGGCAATCCTCGAACTGTTGAAGAAGGAACAACTATACGCAAAATTCTCAAAATGTGAGTTTTGGCTTGAAGAAGTACAATTCTTGGGACACGTTGTGAATAGCCAGGGAATTCACGTCGACCCTGCAAAGGTTGAAGCTGTTAGGAATTGGGGTACTCCCACGACTCCAACGGAAGTTCGATCGTTCCTTGGCCTAGCCGGTATTATCGACGATTTATTGCCAACTTCTCAAAAATCGCAAAGCCACTCACATTCTTGACCCGGAAGAACCAGCCGTTCGAGTGGAAATCCGAACAAGAAGAGGCGTTTGAGACATTGAAGCATAAACTATGCAACGCTCCTGTTTTAACGCTACCAGATGGAAACGACGATTTCACAGTATATTGTGACGCGTCGAGACAAGGCCTTGGTTGCGTCCTCATGCAACGGGGAAAGGTAATAGCCTACGCCTCGAGGCAATTGAAGGTTCATGAGGTAATTACACAACGCACGATCTCGAGCTCGGAGCGGTGGTCTTTGCCTTGAAAATCTGGAGACACTATTTATATGGCACACAATGTATAGTGTACACGGACCACAAGAGCCTCCAGCATGTTTTCAATCAGAAGGATCTCAATATGAGGCAACGTCGATGGGTGGAGCTAATTAGTGACTACGACTGCGACATCAGATACCATCCCGGCAAGGCAAATGTCGTAGCTGATGCGTTGAGTAGGAAGACGCACAAAAGATGGTTTCCGTCCAAGAGATTCGCGACCGTCGGCAATGGTTCGATACTTTGGAGAGTTTGACACTGAAGTCCGACTTGATGTCAACAATGCTACCGTGTTACTGCAAAATTTGAGGATCGATTGTGACCTCGAGTCAAGCATCCGAGAAGCCCAGCAGGCAGTGCAAGTCGAAGAGAGTATGAAAGATGAACTTGAGCCCAATCTTGTAGCTCAACTGGAAGCAAGAGCCAATGGGTTGATGTATTTCACAAACCGAATCTGGATTCCCAAACGTAATAACCTTTGGGCTTTTATCATGAATGAAGCACATCAGACTCGCTATTCTATCCACCCGGGCTCCGATAAGATGTACATGGACTTGCGGAGTCAATATTGGTGGCCCGGAATGAAACGAGACATAGCAACCTACGTTGCTAAGTGCCTCACGTGCACGAAGGTTAAAGCGGAACATCAACGTCCAAGTGGCTTACTCGAACAACCCGAAATTCCCATGTGGAAATGGGAACATATATCCATGGACTTCATAACCAAGCTACCTCGGACACCTCGTGGGCACGATAGCATATGGGTAATCGTCGACCGATTGACCAAGTCAGCACAGTTCCTACCCATACGCGACACGTATAAGACATCAAGGCTAGCCCGGATTTACATCGACGAGATTGTAAGTCGTCACGGTGTGCCCCTTCACATCATATCCGACCGAGACGCTCGATTTACTTCTCACTTCTGGTCTTCCATGCAAGAACTTCTGGGTACGCAGTTGGATTTAAGCACAGCTTACCATCCCCAAACCGATGGTCAAACGGAACGGACAATCCAAACTCTGGAAGACCTGTTGCGTCTCTGTGTTCTCGATTTTGGTGGCGACTGGGATACGCATCTACCACTCGCAGAGTTCTCCTACAATAATAGTTACCATTCAAGCATCCAAATGGCACCGTTTGAGGCACTTTATGGTCGTAAGTGTCGTTCCCCGATTTGCTGGACCGACATGGGCGAAAATCTTATCACCGGTCCCGAACTCATACAAGAGACGACCGATAAAGTTGCTATCATCCGCAAGAACTTGGAAACAGCTAGGAGTCGACAAAAGAGCTACGCTGATAAACGTCGCAAGCCACTAGAATTCCAAGTTGGGGAGATGGTCCTTCTCAAGGTCTCGCCATGGAAAGGTGTAGTTCGTTTTGGAAGAAAGGGTAAGTTAGCTCCGAGATTTGTAGGACCTTTTAAGATCTTAAAAAGGGTCGGGAAAGTAGCCTATAAACTCGAACTACCCCCGACCTTAGCGGAATTCACCCGTTTTCCACGTCTCGAACCTGAGGAAGTTTTGGCCGACGATGACTTGCATGTGCCATTGGAAGACATCCAGATCGACGAGTCCCTGCATTTCGTGGAGAAACCAGTCGAAATCATGGATCGCATTATGAAGAAGACTAGGACCTCTACTACCCCAATTGTAAAGGTTAGATGGGAAAACAAACGGGGAGCAGAATTCACTTGGGAGCGTGAAGATCACATGAGGAAGACTTATCCTTCTTTGTTTTTGTAACTTTCGTTATTTGTAATTTCGGGACGAAATTAATTTAAGTTGGGGAGACTGTAACATCCTGTAATTTTTCCGTTCTTAATTTTTATGTTGGTGCGTGGCCTCGTTAGTAATGTAAAAATAATATATATATAATATAATAATAATAATAATAAAAATATAATAATTATAATAATAATAATAATAATAATAATATAATAATAATAATAATAATAATAATAATATAATAATAATATGATAATAATAATAATAATAATAATAATAATAATAATAATAATAATAATAATAAAACTTGAATAATTAAGGTTTAAAAAGTTGAGGGGGTCTTAATGCAAATTTTGAAACATCAAATTAAAACTTTAAGCTTAATGTTATGAAGCACAAAATGGAGGGACTAGTTGTGTAAATAGTCAAATCTCAAATCGGTTTCCCCGCTTTTCCGGCAACGGCGCCGGCGAGCTCCGGCGAGCTCCGGCGAAGCCACAAACCACCAATTTTTATCGGTTTTGACCCATCAAACCGCCTAAACCTCTCGGCCTTGCGATTCGAACTCAAACCCTACCCAATTTGAGTTTCCCGCTCGTGCTATACTTCCAAATCAAACCGAGGATTAACCGAGTAAAATTCGAATCAAATCTCGGTTGGAATCACTAAATCAATCAAATTAAACACTTCCAACTTAATACGCGGCCTAATCAATCCGCAAATCAATCAACATTTCAAGATAACAACCCGAATCTCTTAATTTGGTAAACTTCAACGCGGTTTCAATCGAATGTGTTAAGCCCGAAACCGTGTAATCGAAGCTATATAATGGGGTTTACTGATTCAATTTGAAGTTCTTAAACTCCCTAAACCCTCAATTGCGCAGATTAATCACTCAATCGAAAAACCCCAATTCAAGAACACCCAAGCTCAACTCGAACTCGAAAACCCTCAAATCCTCACCAAAACAGGTAATTAACACCTGTAGTCTACTCGATTCGGTCCAAGGATCAAAAGCCCCATGATGATTCGTATGATTAACATCGAATCGAGGGTCGATTTTGGATTAGATGAACCTAGGTTCATCGGATTTGGGGGAAACGGGGGAAGCTTTGTTTAAAATTAAAAGAAACCGAAGTGAACCACGGCCACGGCCCTGGTTCACTGGTTCCCGCACCCCATTTCCCCAAGGGAGACCCGGGTTCGACCCGGGGCAACCCCCCTTTTCTCTCTTTCACTTTTTATTTAATTTTTTTTCTGTTTTGTCTTTTTTTTTATTTATTTTTTTTCTTTTCTGTTTTCCTTCTTTTATTATGTATTTCTTTTTATATTTTAATTCTGAAAAATTTCTAAGAAATTGATTTTTTTTCAGAATTTAGTTAACCATTTTTGTATTCTTTTATTAAATCAAAGGGTTATGAGTATGTTAAATTAAAACACATTGTGGTATTTTTTCTTATTTTAAATTATTTAAAATAATGTTTTTATGAAAAGATAATAGTTGTGTAAAAATATTTTAGACATATGCATGCATATATATATATATATATGTATATATATATATGTATATATTGGCAAACAATTTGTAAATTCTTACCTATATACATATATTGTAAAGTATATGTATGTATATATGCATGTATATAGATTGTCAAACAATTAGAATGATTAATTACTTATATATATATATACTTATATACATATCAAAGTAAGTATACATATATATATATATATTATATATATATTTTTTATTTCTTGATTTATTACAATCAATACAACCTTCATAAATCGGATAAACGCACGATTAATTTTCCTTATTAGCCGTTCTCTTTCGCACGATAAACCTAATTATCATTTCGTTCCATTAACCCGATTCACATTAATAACACGAAATAAATTGATGTCAACCTCTATTCAATCCATAATTAAGAACCTTAAAACAAAATAATCATCAAACCGTTTATAACGCGCTACTTTATTCTTATTTAGGTGCCTTGTGACGTTGTGTTGGAAATCTTATACGTGGTTATTCTTATTTCATCTTCAAGTCTTCTTATTATCATGTGAGTTCTTATGCCCCATTTACATATTTTTACACCTTTCGGGGTGAAACATGTTGGTTATACAAACATACTCCTACACGCTTTGATACTTATTATGCACGTGCAATTCTTTACATAGTCGTGGTTAATTGAATGTGTTGAGTATATATGAGATGTGTCATATGTGTGCAATCATTAACTAAATCTAGCCTGGCAAAGTCTTAGATCTTTGGGCCTGACAAGCCTATTTGGTGCTAAAGTCGATGTATTGCCGACTCCTAGGAGCCGTATGCTTGTGCACTAGGGAACCAAATACACTTAGCTAATCATGCTTATTCATATGTTGTTCAGTCAAGGTTTGGTTGTAACTATGCATGTTCTATATACTTGCTTATTCTGTGACCATTGACTAGAATTGCCACATTTTTTTTTGGTATACTTATTGTACTTAAACCATGAGAACTCACCAACTTGTTAGTTGACCTTATTTTCAACATGTTTCAGGTAATGTGCAAGCTTAAAAGATGATTGAAGGAAATGCTTAAACTTAGGACATGGACTTAGACCTAATAAGAACTTTGGGATTTCTTACTGTATTGTTTGTTTGATTTTGAGACATTGATGTATTGGTGGTTGAAAACAATTAATTAATGGCATTTACATTTAATCATAGCGTTATGTGGTTGTGAACAATCTTAACCCTCACACTTCGACGTTTCCGCCGTCAAGGTTGGGGTGTGACACTTCCCGATGGAAATGACGATTTCATGTTTATTGTGATGCTTCTAGTCAAGGTCTTGGTTGTTTCCTTATGCAACGAGGCAAGGTTATCGCTTATGCGTCAAGACAACTCAAAACCCACGAGAAGAACTACACTACCCATGACCTTGAACTTGGAGTTGTTGTTTTCGCTTTAAAGATTTGGAGGCACTACCTTTATGGTACTCAATGTGTGGTCTTCACCGATCATAAGAGTCTCCAACATATCTTTAATCAAAAGGATCTCAACATGCGTCAACAACGATGGGTTGAATTGTTGAACGACTATGATTGTGAAATTCGTTACCACCCCGGAAAAGCAAATGTCGTGGTCGATGCTCTTAGCCGAAAGAGTCATGTCAATGCTCATAGCATTTGTGTAACCAATCATCTTCGTTGTTTGCAAATCCAAAGCGACATTCAAACCCGTATTCGTGAAGCCCAACACTCATCAGTTGTCGAAAACAATTTGTATAATGAGATGCAATGTGGTGTTGAAGACCAACTTGAGTCTAAATCTAATGGAATTCTCCATTACCTTGATCGTATTTGGATTTCGAACCGTGACAACCTTCATACTCTTGTAATGAATGAAGCACATAAATCACGATATTCCATTCACCCTGGTGCAGACAAGATGTATCAAGATCTTCGTCGTACTTATTGGTGGCCGGGCATGAAAAAGGATATCTATCTTTTTGTGGCCAAATGCCTCACTTGTTCAAAAGTAAAGGCCGAACACCAACGACCCTCTGGTTTACTTGAGCAACTTGAAATCCCGAGGTGGAAGTGGGAAAGTATCGCAATGGATTTTATCACCAAACTTCCCCGTACATCTTTCGGGCATGACAGTATTTGGGTAATTATCGATCGATTAACCAAATCAGCTCATTTCCTTCCCATTCGTGAAGACTACTCCGTTGAAAAGCTAGCTCGTATCTACACTTCTAAAATCATTAGTCGTCATGGTATCCCTCTCGATATCATCTCTGATCGTGATGGTCGATTCACTTCCCGTTTTTGGAGAACTTTTCAGTTAGCTTTGGGCGCTCAACTCAATCTTAGTACGACTTTTCATCCTCAAACTGATGGAAAAACTGAACGTACTATCCAAACTCTCGAAGATATGCTTCGATCTTGTGTTATCGATTTTGGTGGCAACTGGGATGTACACCTACCATTGGTTGAATTTTCATACAATAACAGTTATCACTCTAGTATCGAAATGGCATAATTTGAAGCTCTTTATGGTGGCAAATGTCGTTCACCTATTATTGGCACGAGATCGGCGAGGACACCAGTCACTGGTCCTGAAATTATTCAAGAGACAACGGATAAAATCTTGCAAGTTCGCGACAACTTACTTGCTGCAAGAAGCCGACAAAAGAGTTACGCCGATAAACGGCGTAAGCCCTTGGAATTCAATGTTGGTGATCTCGTACTTCTCAAGGTATCTCCTTGGAAAGGAGTAGTACGCTTTGGTAAGAAAGGAAAACTTGCTCCACGATATGTAGGTCCTTTCAAGATTCTCAAAAGAATTGGTAAGGTGGCATACCGACTTGATCTACCACAAGAACTAAGCAACGTTCACCCAACTTTCCATGTCTCTAATCTCAAAAAGTGCCTAGCCAATGAAGGACTTCAAATTTCGCTTGACGACATACGTGTCGACGATACCATGCACTTTGTTGGGAAACCTGTTGAAATCATGGATCGTGGAATGAAGCAACTCAAACGAAGTCGTATTCCAATTATTAAGGTGCGTTGGGAAGGAACACGTGGTCCAGAATTTACTTGGGAACGTGAAGATCAATTCAAGATCAAGTACCCGAATCTTTTCCCAGAACCTTCTTCTAAATGAATTTCGGGTCGAAATTCCCTAAAGTAGGGGAGACTATAACATTCCGCATTTTACATTTATTTTTTTAAATGTAATATTACTCCTTGTTCAATCCTTGTAATCTTAAGATTTGATCATAGTGAAAATATTTTTTATGTAATTTTTATTGATTATATGTTTGTGCAACGCTTAAACAATTACAAGTGCGCATATCAACACAAAACCGAACAACTTATCGGGACTTATATATTTCAGAAAATTAATTACAAGTTTTATTATTATGATTCATATATTAAAATACTCATTTTTAGTTACTAGTTATGGTGCAAATTAATAAATAAAATAAGTTAAGGAGTTAAAATTAAAAATTTGCATTTTCGCTCCACTCATCTCCCAAACTACTTACACTTATGGCCAATCATAATTTTCACCTATAAATACTAACTCAAATCCCCCTCTAATCACTTTCATCACTCTAAACTTTTTCTAAACTCTCTCAATCCATCCAAGAACTTCATCTTTTTAGCAAAAAAAATATTCAAGAACAACTTGTGAGTTTTAATTAATTAATTTATTTATTTATATATTTATACTTTCTTTCTTAATTTCTTCTTCATTTTCTCTACCACTTGGAATAACCTCTAGGATATAACCACTTAGTCACCAAGGTGACACAAGTATGGTAGCCCCCATTTTGAGGTCCAAGTTGGAAATATCATACTTGATTCTTTCATATATATTTTCTTGTTTTATTTTTAAACCTTTTACATACTAAACCAAGTTACCAACAACTTCAATGTTGGAGATTGTGTTAAAGTTATATTTCTGAAATTTTAAGTCTTTTACACTTTATTCTTTCATCTTTACAAAACACTAAGTGATCTACAAATCAAGAAGTGGATGAAACCAAACCGAGCTTCCAATCAATGTTGAAAGGCTTGTGTTATGGTATGAAATGGTGATGTTGAACCTTGGTTCTACAACTAATTTATCCACCATACCCCACTTGAACACTTAGTCAAACCAGTCAATTTACTTTAGTATTTTCATTTATATACTCATGACCATCCGAATCACCTTTATGTAGAGATTTTGTGCAATGGTGATAATCTTGAGGTTTGTGGATATCCCTACCTCTAATACATGACCTATATGAATATAACACTTGAGGTTTGTGGATTACCCTACCTCTAATGCATGACTTATATTTATATCTACATAATACTTAGTCAAAACCAAACCATAATATCAATCAACCATGGTTGAATGTTATGTGTTAAGGTAGACATTATACTAATCTTATGATTCCTTATTTTGGACTCCAATGAGTGACTAAAACTCATAAAGAACACACAATACATGGTGTCCAATTAAGTGTCTAAGTAGTATATACTTTCATTTACTCTCGTATTTGTAATTTTTGTATACTTTCCAATTGCTAAAATCTCAAACTTTGAATCCTAAACTTATACACTTTCATTTACCTTTTAGGGTGACTTTGGTGAATCATTTAAACTCAATCATCTATTCTTGTGGATTCTAATTGCCAAACTGTGAGTCATATTTCACCTATTTTGTTTTAACACTATTTGGGTTGCAACATGTATCAATTATCAAATTCACTCAATTATTCATTCAATCAAAATCATTATAAAACTCAATTCATACAAACAGACTTACTTGTTATACTATTTGTGAATACATTCTAGAATACTTTATCTTGCAAGCAATCTAAACCTCCCTTAACATGTATAGCGCTATAGGACTAGCACATCCTCCCTATTATGATGGGTCTATGTTAAGTTATTCAATATTTACGGTTTTGGTCATTTTTAATGCTAAGATTACGCTAGTGGACACTTTGGTTTGATTATCGGCTTTGCATGCTAGCAATGTACAAACTTTAGTATACTTCACTCATGTTGAATTGAGATTTAATCACTATTATACTATGTATTCAAACTTGTATGCTCACCAACATATTCATATGTTGACCTATATTTTATACATGTTGCAGGAAATGTTGAAGCTTTATCAAGAAACTTAATTAGGTGGACTTAGAAACACACCAAATCTACTATTTTGTTATGCTTGTTTTAGACTTGTATTTCTCAAAATTTTTGTATGTTCATTTGAAGCATTGTAATGTTATGTTGATTAATGGAAATGAAATTTAATCTTAATTTATTGTCACTTTAGTTCTATGATGTATTTGAACAATCTATCACTTCTCGCGCCTCGATGTTTCCGCTATCGGTTGGGGTGTGACATTTTGTGAGGTGAACTACGTATGAGGCCAAAACAATATACAGAAGGTTGAAATCTACCATTGGTTCGTGAATTTGAAACTTCTGCACCATAAAATTCGTCAACCTTCACCTCCTGATATGAACCACATGACTCGTTGGAGATAGATTTCAAATGACGATGGAGGTTAGACACGGAAAATTGACCTGATGCAAGCTAGGCAGCAGGAGTCGAAAAATGGCTCAAAGTTGGCCCCGTGTCATAAAAAATTAACAGGGATTAACTCTCAGTTAATAAATGATCATTGGAGGAAAAATAAGCTTAAAGTTGGGAGTGTCTATTAAATATCTGGAGTTAGAATTAATCTCGTCTAATAATGAAAGTTGAGATTATTAAAATATAGTAACCCTAAAAATATTATATAAACAAAAAAGTTTAGGCTCGCGAGCCAGCTCGAGCTTGTTTATTAAGCGAGCCATAATTTGAGCTCAAGCTTGGGCTCGAACTCGTTTAAGATCTCTCGGTTCGGTTCGATCCGATCCGATCCCGAGTAACCTGCGAGCCGGAGCCGGCTTGAATTATTAACACCCCTAGGTTTCTTAAGTATTTTAAAATAGAGTCAGGACTAGATGAAACATAGAGGAGGTATCATGTTATTCTACATTTTGCATTTCAAGAAGAGCATGCATGCTTAATCAACAAGTTATAAGTTAAAACCTACAAGCCTAAACAACAAGTTATGCTGTAAAACTTACAAGTTTAATTCATAATTCAAGAAGTACAACCTACAAGCTTAATGCACAAGTTATGGATTAAATCCTAGATGCGTATTCTACAACTTATGGGCTACAATATATATATTTGGTTTAATTCCATAATACTATTTACCTCCTAGTGTTCCATTGCATATATGTTTTTGAACTCAATTGGCTATATGAAATTAGATAGTCTGCTTTATTGTTATACTCTGCAAAGAAAAAGTTTTATTGGAAGACTCGAAATTTGTTTTACGGGGTCGAGTCTAAGTAGAATCCTCAGCCATAACATTCTATTTCCATTCTTTCTTTATTGTTTTGTATTATGTATTAATTCAATAGTAATATTTACGTTAAGTTGTTTTCATTTTGTTTAATGTATTGTAGTTGGATAAATATAAATGATTATTTATTTATTTTGTAAGAACTGTTCATACAATTAGGTATTTTAAAGAGTTGAGTTTGTGACAGTTATGATTATTGTGACATCTATATGAAATCAGGAATGTTATATATTTTGCTAGATAAATTTATTACTAATTTTACGGTTTTCAATAACGATACATTTTTTAATTTCTTCTAAACAAAAAGTAACAACAAAACATAAAGTATATATGGTTTAAAGTCTAACTTCATGTACAAAAGCCCCTATAAAAAAGAATATGCTACGGAAACCAAAACCAAATCGACTCCACAACAAAATATCTAAATTTATACCACTCAATATAAACACCTCAAACAATATCTAAGTTCATTTTTATGTTGTCAACTTATGTGGCATACTAGAATCTGACCTTTCATCATCCGTTTGACAAACTAGGGTCTTCGTCTCTTTTTTCTTCTTAGCCATGAACTTAATCTTATTTACGTATTTTAATTACATCTGTCATTCCTTTTGCATGTGTCAATTCTAGTGACAAACATAATGAACTAGATGGGTGAGCACATATATTTTATCCATCTTCTTTCTTCTCATCCCTCTCAAATCTGCTAATCGATTAGCCAGCAAATCATTAATTAATAACTTTAGTTGTTAGATGACTTGACTTTTCATGTTTTTAACTTCTTTTTTAATAAAGTTATAGTTAACACCAAATTGGGTTATATAATAATTTATCAAGGTGATAATCATGATGTTCTCACAGGAATTCGAAACAAATGCTATTCCGATAGATATGCATTAAAACTAAAAATATCACTACAACTTTTTAAATAAATTTTATAATAAACTCCAAGATTTATTAATAAAAATAAAATATCAAAAGATAACACTGGGACCACAGAAGCGCGTGGAGATTGAGGTTGTTAAAAGTCAGTCACCAACAATAACAAAGCTTTGATTTTTCTAATTCAACAGAATTTCACACGTGTCATCTCCTCATAAGCTGACCATAATTTTCAAAATAAAATAATAATCATATAATTTCGATTTCATTCTTTTGAAATTTCTTTCATCACACGGAACCCATTCGTCTCTTCGCTGAACTGAAGCTACACGACTCTATTCAATTCAATCCGTGAAGAAGAAGAAGAAGAAGAAGAAGGTACGTACACACACAGATAAGGTGTTAATTACTGTGTGTTTTGTTGTTCTTCATTCCAGAAGCTCAATTGCGAGCTTTGATTTTGATTTGTAATGTTATCGTGATGAATTGTTCGGAGAAATCAGGTCTGATTTTGAGGTGTTTAGGTGGAGGTAGTTTGATTTGATTACAGCAGAGAAGTTTTTCTAGAGTTTTGATTTTGGATATTGATTGTTGTACGTTTGCCGGTTTGTGCTTATAGGCGATGTGATTGTGATGGATTTACAGTTTTTGCATCGAATCGGTGTGTATTGATGTTGAAATCTATCGATTTTAGTAATCGTGCTTTGTGAAGATGAGTTGTAACGAATTAAATGTTGATTTGATAGCTTTTTTTGAATCTTCATCTTCAATGTTTCCTGCTGATAGAGTAATCAGTTGCTGTAGGTTGATTAGGAAATTCGATTCACGAAAGCTGTTAGAATGATTGTGATCTGAATGATACGTGTGTGTTTTTGTTCGTTTTTCAAGCATGTACTCCTTTACAGCTGAATTAATGATTGGGAATGTGTTTGTTTCTTCAATTGTTTGTGACGATTATGATCTGAATGATCAATATTGTTTTCATGGATGTAGGGATATGCATAAAAGTGTTTTTTGTTAGAAACAGATGGATTGACTTGCCATACTTGCCTTTTAATTGACAACAGAAGCCAATGAGATTGTTATCAATAGCTTCAGTTGAATAAAAACACAAATCATTAAGAATGGGCTGCTGCTGTTCTTCAAATCGAGTAGAATGGAACGATCCAGCCAGATTGCATCATGTTAGTGAAGTTCCTTTGTCTTGCAACTTGCTGTCTTGCTAATTATTTCTATGTTTAACCATTTTCAATATGAATTGTTCATGCCTTATGCAGTATCCTGTAGTATCGGAGGACCGCCAGCTATTATCAGCACACAGTAGTGCAGCTGCTGTAATTCCAACCGGACTTTTAGTTGATACAAATCTTGATACTTCTGTACCTGACACTTACATCCACCCACCGGCACCTCTACCATATGATGCAAATCCTCAAGGTCTAACGAACAATCTAGAAGACTCTGCCAATAAGAATCGTTCACCTGTGCGAACAAATATATCTGGTCCCAATGGAGGAATAAAAGTCCATGACAGTGGTGAAGATGTAGCTAAGGAAGCAATTGAATCTGTTGAAACAGAAGAATTTGATGCTGGACTGGAGAAATCTGGTGAACTAAAAAAATCAAACACACCTTTTGTTTCCCCGGAGGAGTGTCCTACATGTCTTGAAGGTATGTGAATTAATCTTTTGGTAAATATGAAAGTGGAATAAAAGAATTAGTGATTAGATTAGCTCTTCTAGATCCATTTTTAATGGTCAATTTATTGCTTTTAGACGTTGCGCGAGCTTAAGTTATTCCTATTGTGCAGAATATGATGAAGAAAATCCAAAAATTATCACCAAATGCGAGCATCATTTTCATTTGTCGTGCATTCTTGAATGGATGGAAAGAAGTGATACTTGCCCAGTGTGTGGTCAGGTTAGCTTCAATTTCAATTAGAACAATTTATAAGAAAACATGTTATACTTTCCTTTTTGATGTGATGTTCTGTGGTGAGAATTTTGCAACTTTGAACTTTAGTTTATATGAATGTTGTGACTACTTGACAATATCTAAAATAATAATGCCCTTATGCAAAGACCAAACAAGAGAAATTTGAGGACCCTTATTAATAAGATATTTCTAATTTGTAAGAGTTATAATAATAGACGTATAGACAGATTTATCCTTATAAATTGCATCACGAAAATGATGCAACTCTCAAGGAACGTCCAAAAAGGAATGAGTTGCAGTTTTAATTAGAAGACTCACTTTCAACCCATGTACTTGTCAATGGTTTGAGTTAAATTGTCTTTAAGGGAAACGGGTCAAAGCCACCCAAATATTTTGCACACAAGTCCTGATGTTCTTTTCAAAGAAAGTAGATTATAATTAAAGGATATATTTTATAGACATATTTACACACTAATTACTAAGAAAAGAGTTAAAAATTTGGACCGAAGGTTTTTGGGTCATCCCAACTCGAATCCTTTTTTGTCAACCAATCCCGAAAGGCACGTACAAAAAAGTTATCTGTTTTCACCCAAGCCCGTTTTGGCATGTTACCCAACCACCCCGTTTTACTACATCTAGGGAAATATGTGCATAGAATCTTTGGTTCACATCTAGTGCTGTCCTATCTCATAATATTAGTAATCACAGATTCATAGCTGTTAGTGTTGTTAATTTGATTAAAGTTACTGATGTAAATTATTATTGGCTCTTCCCAAATCTTACTGCTGCATGTTACTGGCATTAGTCCATCACTGTTGCATCTCTATTTATATTTCACCTTTTTGTGATATAACCTTTTAGGAAAACACGTGCAGCATGAAAATTGTAAACTTTTTTTTTATCGTCCTTACTTTTTATTACTAATTATTTCGGGTTATATACGGTCCAGGTAATGGAACTCAGCATCCCACTCGATAACTAGCCATGGAACTATTGAATTGAACGGCTGCTACCATTAATATTAAGCATACTGAGGTTTCATGTTCTTTTTTCTCCCCTTATTTGAGTTCATAGGTGTCTTTTACACACCAAATTTGAAATACAAAATATAAAACTTAAAAGTACAGTGCATATAGAAATGAAGCTTCACATTCTTCTAGTTTGGGTCCTTCAGGATCATTGGCATACTGACCCAAAATGGACATGTAGTTCAAAAGGAGGTTGTGGATAGTTAGAAATGGTCCTTTTTTGTTCACAAGTCTTGATTTAGCCTCTTTACAATGTTTTATAGAAATTTGATGTATTGATTCATTTGTAGGATTGTAAAGTGTAAAGTTTTTGTTTTTATTTTTTTTATTTTGTGAGAAAAATACAGGAGATGTGAAATTTAGGGTGTTCATCGTCTGGTGTGAAATGTTGGATGAAAATGCAGGTCGAACCATAAACAATGGTTCAAGGAAGACAAACCAAACTGGTCGTGTTAGGTGGGTCTAAGTGTTTATATCTGGCCGGTTTTTTCAGTTAGTAGTTTGAACCTTTTTTTTTTCTTTTTAATCATTGGTTTGTATTAATTTTTTTTAAATGATGAAGATGGGTTGTGATTATAATGAATACACATAGGCTACATATTTAAAAAATAAATTATATATAATAACAAAGGTTAAAAGGCGGGTTCATTTTACACGGTTGGTTAAACTGGACCGACTATTTAACCATTAAACTTTGAAACTGAATTGTGAACCAAACATTCTGGGTCTTATACTGATCAAATAGGCCAACTTGCTTCATTTTAAATGGTTTTAACAATTTATAAACACCGGTGGCATGCGTATCACAGTATATGGCTCTCTTTTGATCCATGGATCTGTAACAAAAAAACATCCTCATTTTAGATTTTTCGTGTAGGTTATCACTTAGCAGATCAAGATAACAAAAGATTTGAATATGTTTTAAAGCTTATATCTTAACTCCAAATATCATTGACAGTAATTATTTGAATATGTTTTAATTTGTGATCAGATGTTTTTTTATTTCTATTACAAGATAATTTAATTAAAATAAATTCTAATATAAATATATATATCAATGACTTTTAAGGATTTGTGTAATTATTTTATATGTAGGAATATAACCCTTTAAATTTTTAGGGTGCCCTAAAAAACATCAAAGGTAATTTTTTTTATTGTCTTTTAAGGCTTTTTTAATAAAATAGTGAGATACGAGTGCAAACATAACACCCTTCTCTCTTCAATAATGCTTGTCCAATTACGAACTCTCTTTCCTCGAAAACATTAGAGTATATCTATAGTATTTTTCATCTCTTTCTCGTTCTATTTCCTCTCATCTTCACATCGCTTTTCTTTTCTCTACCTTACCAATTCTCTCCTCAAAACAACCACAAACGCCTTATTAGGTAGGCATTAGTATGAAAAAAAATTATTAGTACGACAAGTTGAATAAGAAGAACACAAGAAGTAAAAATGAAAAGGAGGTTTGTTTGGTTAGTGTAATTTGAGCTAGGAATCTGATACGCAGTTCATATTTTTACGGATTAAGTCCGTTATGAGGTGATTGGTTTCAAAGAATAACCCTGATTCCCAAAAATCAAGATTATTTAAAAACAATTTTTTTTAAAAGAATTGACAATCACATATGTTTGTTAAAAACAAAAATAAAAAATAAAAAAATGTTTTATTTACAATAGCAAAGCTTTTTTAACAAGTGAACTTTTTCGAAACTACGAAATGTTTTCAATAGTCTTCCTTAACAAACTATATAAAAACAAAATCTTTTAAAACAATAGAAAGAAAATAAAAACTAGATTTTTAGTAAACAAGATATGTATAAAAATAAAAATTTTTCTCTAAAGGTTTTTTAAGCGAATTTTTAGAAAATAAAAAAATAATTTTTTTTAGATATGGAAGTTTAAAATAATATGACATTATTGTCACATATTCATTATCAAATATCGAATATTTATTTGTCAAAAACCAAAATGAAAGTGAACATTCACGTATGCTTACTTTAGTTCATATAATTATTCTAAAATATCAGTTATAATTCTCACATATTCATTACCAACTATTGAATAATTTATTTATTCAACTCACGTAACACACGAACTTTTAACCTACTGTTATAATAATACATTTCAAACGCAAATGACTTCTTATTTCATCTCCTTCTTCTACGTTAGTTGACTTATATTACTCAATTTGTACTTCTTGACGACAACTTTATAAAAAACTACTATTAGAAAAACTTTTACTTTTTTCGTTTTAATAAGTTATATATTAGGGGTGTTTAGCCGCTTAATGATTCCATTAATACGTTACATCTGAATAAGTAGTGTGTGTTTAGTTCTTTAAAAGACTTACATAAAGTTTTTTAATAAAAAATGTTAAATGATTTAGATTTTATATTGTCTTTTAGTGGTTCATATTATCAAACATTCCATTAACTAGTGGAAATAGATCTGGGGTAAAAATAAAGTTAAGTTTACCCAAACGAATAATGCTAAAAGAATTTCTATATCTATCTATACAAATAAAACAAAGTTTTGTAGGTCACTTATCAAATTTTAAAGCGTTTAAATTTTATTTTTTCTCTTCTGTCTTCTAATAAATATCATATTAACTATAATTATATTATTTAATTCTTTTTATATTAAAAATATTTTTTATTAAAATAAAAAAAAGATCTTTTTGCAAATACAATTTGTAAAGAAATAATTTTTTTTATAAAATAAGAATTTTTTTCAAAAGAAATTATCAAACTTGTAAAAACACAACATATTCTAGAACCTGTGGCTTCTAAAAATTGAAATTCTCGTGAAACAAAATAAATTAAACTTCAAATTTATAATTAATAAATTATAAAAAATACATTTTTGAAAAACGTTTTTTAAACACTTTGTTTAAAATTTAACTTTTCTTGGGAAAAACAAAAAAAATAAACAAAATTATAAAAAATGATATCGTCTTTTTATCACACGTATGTAATGTCAATCATATATTATATCAAAAAAACATTTTAATTCATTAATTTTCACTAATAACTGTTTAATATTTTATTTATTCAACCCTGTGTAATAAACGGGGTACTAACTTAATCTATACTAATAAATCAACATATTTATAAAACTAATGTCATGTTTCTACATTATCCACCTAGATAAAATATAAAATTTGTACACGTGTCACTGTTATAATAAAAGTTAATCATTTAGTTACACATGTTAATGATTCTTTATATATTTTCTAAATTATAAAACATTCTTTTGATATATTTAATAAACATGTTTTTTATAACATATTTTTTTTAAACCAAAAGGTTATAAGAGATGACGTTTTTCTTAATACAAAAAGCTAAATTTTTGAAAATGTATTTTTAAAAAAGTTTGGGGTATTAAAAAATAATTTTTTATGTAAATGTTTTTTAAAGATGAAAGTTTGAAAAAATATTGCTATTGGTTTATTACCTAAAATAGTTAAGTAATTACAATCATATTTCATCTAAAAAATTATTTTATAAGTTTTAGTTATTAATAAATAACTATTATTTAATATTTTTTTCCAACACGTATATAAAAATAAATGAGTAAACTATTAATTTAATATATTTATTTTAACACATGTCATACATGAATTTTTAAACTAGTTTTAAATATAAATAAATGAGCATCTATATCTATAGATACTAATAAACGAATGTTTCTTTTGTCACTTGTCATCTTTTTAAATAATATTTTTGACACTTGTCATTTTTCCAAACATTTTTATTTATTTTCCCTCCAAAATGGTATTAAATTAATTTAAACACTCAGATAATTTCTCTCTTTTCATAAAAATTAATTTGGTCAATTGATATATTTTTCTCTCTCATCTATACTTTTTTAAAATCAAACTATGTTTTTAAATAAATTTTATTATGAAAATTAAAATTCATATCTTTTCTAAAACATTAAACCTTTTGAAACAAAATATTTTAAATTAGTCATGTTTTTAAAATAATTATAAAAAATATTGAATTATCTAAAAACACTTTTATTAAAACAACCAGAATAATTAGAAACTTGATTTTTTAAAAACAATAAATTTTTATAAGAAAATCTTAAAACAAATATTTAAAAATGAAACTATTTAGATAAGAGAGTTAAAAATAGTATAATTGTTTTATCTCTTGAACAAGTACGTATATATAATTTTATACATATCTTATATTATTATATCGTACTGTAACTTTTCATGTTTATTATTAACTATAATCCGTTTAATAAATGGGTTTGTAGATTATATGTTAATCTATATATCTATCTACCTATAACCTATCTATTGTTTATTTACTTGAAATAACTATTAATAAACAATTATAATTATACTTTATTTTCAAAGATGATTTTATAATTCATAAATTTTATTAATAATTATTTATTATTTTATTTATTCAACTCGTGTAATAAACAAGATACTAACTAGTTATAATATATAAGAACCAGATGGCCATAAAGTATACTAAATTCTGACCACCACAAAAGTTGTTTATTCGTAGTTCCACCTTTTTCTAATTTTAAATTGTTTTTCATCATAGTAAACCAAAAAGACTAAATTACCCATACATTAGGTTTTGTAAAAGGTTTAAACGTGGGTTGATTTGGCACACCCACATCATCACAAACCTGTACACAAACCCATGTTACCCCTCTTTCTTCGCATAAATCTCTCTGATTAAGGTTGGTTTCACCGTTTCAATTTTTTAATATTTTTTCATTATTTTTATCACTTTGTTCCTTAAAAATCTTCATGAATGGTGAGATTTTAATTACTTTACTAATTAATTAAACCAATTCTTCAATAAATTACCAAAATAATTCACAAATTTATAGCTTTGTTGACAGATTTCATTCCTGTTTCTCATATTTTCCAAGAATGTTTACCTGGCTGTTTCTTATTCTAGCACTTGTCTACCCCTTTTTACATATTTAATGTTGAAATGATTTCCCCACAAAATGCATCGATCTGACCCCTAATTTACTCATCTCACTTTCAGTTCTTGTTGACTCTTTTGTAGGAAATACAACAAATTTAGGGCAAAAAAGTTGTACCAAGGTAAAATCTTTGCATACATCGAGCTCATGAGGTGTCTTATATTGTGTTTGTTGCTTGTACCAATGCAAGATTCAATTTTGGTGACTGATTTGCCTAATTTTCCATAAGGGTTTGTGCTACTTTGCATATTTTGTGTTTGTTTGTATAAATTAAGGGAAAAAGGAAGAATCTTGTCGATATATTATGGCCCATTTTTCTGAATTTAAAGATGATACGGATGTTGGTAAGGTTAAGGTGCCTCATGGAGGGTTAAAAGATATGAAGTCGGATAATGGGGATGGTGGTCTTCTTGAGAAGTTAGATTTGTTGTTACACAAGTTGAAAGAGTGTAAATATTCTTTGTCTCGTGTAGGAATTAAATCTGATAAGAAAGGGAAGTCTGTTGTTATAGAGTCTAGTGATAATGGGGACACTGTGGAATTAAATGAGAAATTGGATCTTGATATGATATTTTCAAGAATCAACAATGTGGATGAAAATGATGAAAAAATTGATGGTTTGGGTTTTGGTATGGCGAAAACTGAAACAGGGTTTTCAAGAATCAACAATGTCATTGAAAAAGATGAAAATTTTGGTTGTTTGGATGAGGAAAGATCAGAATTCAAGACAATGGATGTTACTATGATCAAAGATGATGATGACAAAAGAGATGTGTTATGTCCTATGAATGTACTTAATGTTCGATCCGAGATTAATGAACACAATGATACAAGTGATAAAAACAATAACAGTGTGATACTCGCCAAGACTATTGACATTGGTAACAATGTAGTTACTTCTCAGAAGAGGGGAAAAGAGGAATCTTTATCGTTGTTGAAAATGCTAAATTGGGTGGCAAATGCTGCAAGAAATCCACATGATGTCATGATTGGAAGCATACCAAATAGTTCCAAGTGGCAGAAATATAAGGGAAATGAAGCATGGAAGCAGGTTTTGTTGGTAAAAGAGACACTTTTAGCAAAACGGAATGTTGATTCGAGCAACAAAGTGTATGGCTCGCAGGTATAACTTTCTTTCCTTTCGTCTGATTGTCATGCTAATATGATTATGCAAGTACTCTGGCATTTGTAGTTAAATGTTTACTTATATGAAGGAGACTTACATTACTTTTAGTGTTGCATTATTTCACACCCTTTTATATTATAAGCTAGTAAATTAGACATAGTAAGATCTTAGGTTAATCTTTTTCAATATGTAAACAGAACATATTTTCTTTGTGTTAAATGGGATAACGTCATGTGTGCCAAAAAGAAATTGACTGTTATAGAGGATGTCACCATTTATTTATTTTTTTGCAATTTTCAGAGGACCAAGGGCATGATTTCTTACATTAAGTTGTCCTGATCATTGCATCTCACTGTCGCAATATTATTCTGACTTTTGTAATTCGATAAATTCATGGAACGAAATTGGTGCTTTTGAAATATGCAGAAGAAAAGACACATGATGCATCCTTCGATGTATGAAGACGATAAAGTTCCCATTCACCTATCTTCCAAAAGAATAAGATGCAGCCAAAGGGTGAGTTCGGTAAAATCATGCTCATGTCCAGGCTGTACTTGTTCATCTTCTAGAAACAAACGTGTCAAAAAGACCCCTCAAATCATGGAACCTATCAGGATACAAGATGACACATGTGAAGATCAAGAAACAGAAAGTGTTAATGTAGGAGCAGAAGTACCCGAATGGACAGGTCTCATTTCTGAGAGTGATCCTAAGTGGCTCGGTACTAGGATGTGGCCCCCACCTGAGGACAAAAACAGAAAACATGAAGCGGATCTTGAAGTGATCGGGAAAGGAAGAAAGAGTTCGTGTACATGCATGATACCGGGGTCTGTTGACTGTGTGAGGTCTCATATTGCTGAGAGTAGGATGAAAGTCAAACGCACTCTTGGTCAACTTTTCTATAGATGGAAGTTTCACCGTATGGGCGAAGAAGCTGCACTTTCTTCATGGAGTCTAGACGAGGAAAGTGAATTCAAAAGTTTGGTAATCAAAGCAAGGCAAGAATTGACTGATAAAAGCAAGTCAAGACATGAAATCATGAGCAACTTCTGGAGAAGAGCTTCTGAGTCAATTCCTTCAAAAACAAAAGGCGTTTTAGTGAGCTATTACTTCAATGTTTTTGTCCTTAGACGAAGAAGTTACCAAAATCGCGTTATGCCTGAGAATATAGACAGTGATGATGATGAACAAGAGGTGGGGTGTGAAAAGATCGATGCTTTACCTATCAAACGCTCTGAGAATGCACTCTGCATGAATCTTGAATCTTGATGGGTCGATTTTGTGCGCTTATAAACTGCAATGATGACGAACATGATACGAGGTATGCTTGAAATGTTTTTGGGTATGAAAAGGTCCATGCTTTATATGTCAAATGCTCTGAAAACACGCGAGGTGCTGATCTTGAATCTTGATAGGTGGGTGTGTGCATACGTGCAAACAGAATAATAACTGATGTTAACCAATTTTGTTGTGTAGAAATCATAACATTCAGAATGTTATGAATGACTGTGGTGCTAGGTAACATCAAGTGTTATCTTTTAGTTGTTTGCGGTTTAAAGATGTCACCAATTTTAGAATCTTTGTGTTTTCTAGCTTGTGGATATGGCTTTTCTTTGCTGAAACTTATGCTTGCTTTGGGTGGTTTTAGTTGTCAGAAAATTTTCTCAAATTTTTATACCCAAAGAACTATTGATAGATTAAAAAACGTGCTAAAAACAGAAAAATAAGAAATATGGCACAATGAAGGACAGTAATTTAAAAGCAAGAAACTTCCAAGAACATAAAATTAAAAAATACATAAAGGTGAGAGTTTAAGTTAGATCATTGTTTCTGGTATGACAACTCCTCTCTAAAAGAATACACACGTTTCGAATCTTGTAATATGTATGTATAAATATGTATGTATAACTGATTAATAATATGTATGTATAAATATGTATGTATAACTGATTAATAAGAGTATGAGGGAGGGTGTGCTTTTGAGGTTATGATGAGGACGGGGTTGTTCTTCTCTAATCATAGCTAGCTAAGAATACAATTATGTTTTTAACCGGTTGAACTCGTTATTGTTTTGGTTTTGTGGTTGTTTTTTTATTTAACTTTTGCTTGGTTGCTTTTAAAAATTTCAAACCGTAGCAAATGGTTTAATCCAAACAAAAGTCCTATAAAATTGGACCGAACCGTGCTTATATATATTCTTTCAAATATTAGGGCTCGTGTTGTCCTCGGTTCATCAAATTCCCTAGAATTTTAAAAATTCATCGAATTGGGAGGTGGGGGTTCATGTTTCTCTAGGTCAAAATCCCCCGTATCTTTTACTTGGTTGCATGTTTTCATCTCTGTATTCGCTCCCAAATCAATGGATATTTACCTCTTATCATCGTCATTTCACCGAACCACCGGTCACCCCATCGCCAAAACCATCCTCATCTGTTATTCACCTCCATCTTATCCACCGAACGACAAATACGAGAAAAGGCCCCACACCGTGTGTCCTTATAAATTGGTTGGTTTCTAACATACAACTAAAGGATTGTTTGACTCTGATCGACATGTTGGTGGACCACCAATCCATGTTTTCATTTTTTTTTTAACTTTTTTCAGTTTTTTGAATTTTAATGGTATATCAGATAACGAATTGGCGTGTTAGACATATAGTTATTATTGAGTTTTATATATAATTATAAATATTTATATAAAATACGTGTATTAAATTATATATATAACTATTAATATAATATACACATGTATACAAGTATAACATGATTATATTTATAAATCAAGTCTGACCGATCCAATCAGTCAATCAATAAAATATCTGGTTCGTTATTTGATACGGTCCGACACCATCGTTAAAGGCAGCCTCTAAATATGCTTTTTATCCCACCAAAATACAACACATCTATTCTGCTTCTATCTTCATTGGTCGCTACTTCACCCAAATCTTTCAACAAATCCCAAAAGTTCTACAATCTGATTTAGGTATCACTCATATCTCCTTCATTCAATCGCAATTGGAGCTCAAATCTGTTTGATTCCACCATCTTTTGCGTTTCAAATCGAATCAACAAATCCCACAAGACCACAAATGCTCAAATCAACACTCTCTTGCTGCAAAGTTTACATGTCAGAAACACGAAACAAATCCGCCCTAGACTCGATCGAACGAGCTGCAAAACAGTTCCCCAACGCCCCCATTGTTAACAAGTTTGAAGATGAAACCTACAACAGAGTTGGATACACAATCGTGTCTCAATCACCATCATCAGAAGATTCATCGTGTCCTTTGAAGCATACGGTGTTTTCAATGGTGAAAGCTGCTTTTGAAGCCATTGATTTTGACTTGCACAGTGGAAGTCACCCTCGTCTTGGTGTTGTTGACCACATTTGCTTCCATCCATTAGCTTCAACTTCGCTTGAACAAGTTGCCATGAGTGCTAGAGCTCTAGCCAAGGATGTTGGCTCAATACTCAAAGGTTTGCTTCGCTTATTCGCGTTATGTTTAGCTAAACGGGTCGAGTGAGTTTCCGCTTGAGCTTATAAAATAATCGGGTTAAACGAGTCGTTTTTGGTCGACATTAGAGGATGACTTGTGTTTACGTGTGTTTTATTTCATAACTTGATCGAGTTGGTTTGTGTTAATATAAAAAAAAAAAAGATAAACGAGAAATAAGTATGAAGTTTATAACTTAAGCCTAATTGTATAATTTGATGTAAATCTATAATTATAGAGTATTAATATGGATAAAAAAGAACTTAAGCTAAATGTGTCGTGTTAATGTTAACCCGTGAAAATTAGTGTCATGTTTTGACTATTTTCGAGGTTTGTGTCAGGTTCAACTCACCAACCCACGACACGAATACGACCTGTTTAACACCTAATGTTCACAAACATGATGTGCAGTTCCTACCTACACATATGGAGCTGCTCATAATGAAAAAAGATCACTGGATGCCATCAGGAGGGATCTCGGCTACTTCAAGCCAAACGCGAAGGGACGTCAATGGTCAGGTGGGCTGCAGTCAGGGGTTCTACCACTCGAACCAGATGAAGGTCCAGCACAGGCGGTGAAAGCCAAGGGTGTGGTGGTCATAGGAGCAACCAGATGGGTCGATAACTACAACGTGCCTGTGTTTAGCACCGACATTGGTACAGTTCGCAGAATTGCAAAGAGGGTGAGTGGAAGAGGGGGTGGGCTTGCATCAGTGCAGTCAATGGCTCTGGTTCATGATGATGTTATTGAGGTGGCTTGTAACCTGCTTGAACCGAGTGAGGTCGGTGGTGATCAGGTTCAGCGTGCGGTCGAACAGTTAGGAACAGAGGCGGGTGTGACAGTTGGGAAGGGGTATTTCACTGATCTTTCTCAGGATGATATTATTCAAGCCTACTTGAAGTTGACTTCTTCTTGACGATTTCATGTTACCTTTGGGTTCTTGAATCTTGACATTTATCGAGTCAAATCGGTAATCGTAATCAGATTAAGCCGTTATCGCGGTTACATGTATTGTGTTTTTTGATGTATGCCTTTGTAATACATAACTTACATGCTATATGTGCTTGTGCATTAAAACCTATGCATATCATAATAGCATGTGACATGGAAAGAAAATTGTTTGCAAACGTGTATTGTCCGATGGAAACAGGAGAGCGACGATGGTATTGACACCGATTGCTAACGACTTACATGACAAGTATACGAGTCGTCGTGACTTGAGGCTAGTGTGTTATCTTGATAGCAAGTTCCAAGTGTAATGAAGGTAATATAGTCCTAAAAGTGAACTTTGTTTGACAATTAGGTTATGTTAATATTCAATCACAAAAGTAAAATATGTAATGTTGGACCTGATGTTTATCATTATATTGTGAGGTGTAGATTGTAGACGTCCTTTGTTTCAAAAGAGGTGGACTTATAAAAGAATTCGAAATGAGTATTTGAGTAAATTATATATGTATATCATGGATTATATGAATTTGTCATTCAAATAATATAATAACGATTGAAGTGAGTGAATTATTTAATTATTTTGTATTGATAAGAAACCAGCGAATATTTAACAAAAAGGAATCAATAGGTGTTAGATTTATATGGTTGCGTCATGTCTAATGATGTGGATAATTATACATCATGTATTATCTTTAGTAAACACCTGTATTACACGAGTTAAAATAAAATATTAATATAATAAAATTATTAATTATAACATGATTTTTAAAGATATTATATGATTGAAATTACGTATGAAGAATGATTATTATAAGTAATAAAAAAGTGATGTCAACTTTTTCAAATTTTAATTTTGATTTTTTTTCCAAAAGTAAATAAATAAATATTTTGTTCTAGGAAAAACAAAAATTTTATTTTTTTAAATCTCCTTATTATAACTCCTAAATTTAATTATTTTTATTTTAAAAAAATTGACTTTTTAAAAAATATCAATTTTAAAATATTTCGTTTTTAAAAAAAATTATGTTTTAGAAAAATTATTATTGTATAAAATGTTTTTATTTATAGAAATAACATTAATAAATAGATCTCTTTTTTAATTATTAAATCTAAAAATGTGTTAAATAATATTATTAGTGATTAAAGTAATTATTCAATAGGAAGAGAGACGAAAAAATTTTGATGAGAATGATTGTAGTATTGTCACGTGTCATTCAAAATATTTTTTTATTAAAGTATGAAAATTAAGTAGCAACATCATAAGTTTTTACAAGTTTCTTTAATTAGCTAATGATTCGTAGATATGGAGGCCCAAACGAACATGAAAAAAAGATTAAAATTTTTTATTTGTTGACATAACAATTAAGATGAAGCGGGATAAAGAGATTTACTAAAGCTATATTAATATTTTAGATTATCATAATTTTTCATATCGTATATTAGAATATCATTTTATTATTAAATTGATTTATATTAATATATTTTTTTATTCAACTCATATGTAACACACAGATTTATTAAAGCTAGTAATAAATATATTCGTTTTGGCAAAACTTGCCATGTTAAAGGAACTACACCATCCCTATGTATATGAAGCTACCATATTTGTTTATGCAACCCATCTATTATTAAGAATTACCTCGAATTTTTAATAGGATAAATCATAATGACTCATCAGATGTCCTGGTAATCACATTTGAACTAAACTTCACAAGTTCATACTTTCTTTCATGTACTTAATAACGCTCATGCCACCGTCACAACACACGTAATAAGTTCCCAAACACACCGCATCACGCAGGGTTAATTTCTATACAACAAGTCAACACCATACAATATATAGTACACCTTTAGAAATTAAAAACAGTAACAATATTGCATTGATCTAATATGAATGAAATCATCATCATATCTTTCATATTTTACCATTTCATTAGTGATATATTAAAACCCAAAACTAATTTTATTTTGATAAGGTACCACATGGCATTTTAGCACATACACATTTTAGCACTTGTTATCACATTTTTCCTTCTTGCACTTAGACATTTGGATACATGTGCGTGCATACTTGATTTACTTCACTTGGTACCTCATTACCTATATTCATGCCAAGAAAATTGTCATGCAATTAGTATCTTTATATCACCTTATTATGAATAATAAAACAATTATATATCACTATCATTATAGAGATGAGTATTGCAAACAAAAACCTGAAGAAGCCAGTATGCTTGCAATAAGAATGAGGGCCAAAATAGAGATGTTTTTCATGCCTTATGAGTTATGACCTTTGTATAAAAACAAGATGGAGATGGTTTCACCTAATGAGGAGGTTATATAGAGGTGCATATGTTGATTAAATGCATATTTTTTTTGAACGATCAACATAAACTTTATTATTATTCCACCAATATGAAATGCCAAGCAAGATACTTGACACCCATACAGACCACCAAGATTAAATGCATATTATTATATCATATATCGCATCAAATATCACGTATTACAATTTGCACACAATACAATGTATATTTTACACTTACATATTAGATATTAACTAGAAATAGAATAAAGTTTCCGTATTGCAATGGGAGAACATAATCATAAAAAAAGTAAGGATAAAATGTTGTTGGACCTACACGTTGAAGGTGATGAAACAATAATAAAAATAAACACGTCACGACGGTATATTCAAAATGTTACTAAACATTATATTTTAGAAGTTACACGAGAAAATCAAAATAAGTTTTAAACTAATTATAATGATAAAAAGAGAGAAAAAAGAGGCATGTGTGCATTTAGTATCTGTACATAAAGCTAAAAGGCTTTATTTTTGGTTTTTAAAGTAAACTTAATTAATGTTTTTGTTTTATCTATGCTGTCACTTTTTCGTTATAACTTGAACTAAACTAAATAAGCATTCTAAGTGCTACAAGCGATGTTTTAAAACTGTACAAGCGGTCAATTGGTGATTTTACTTGTCAATTGGTCGAATTGAATTTAAGAAGCGGATAACGTTATAACAATAAAACAACAAACAAATTTTACATATGTAATTTAAAACAATATATGAATATGCTATATGATTTGATGCGAAATTGTTATATAAATATAATATTTAGACTTATATAACTAAAAAAAGCAAAATGAAATACTAAAATAATAAAAAATAAGAATTTGAAAGAAAAAAAAAGGTCCTTGCATACTTATTACTGAGAATCAATACAATTAAACTATATCTCAATAACAGATAAAAGAAAACTGACACAAATAACATGACGAATACAATGGTTACGACATAGATACATACATACATTAACCACACATAAGATAATGTGAATTACATACCACATATTATTGAATCCGGATTTCATACAACATAACACCTTTTCTGGATTATGGTTGATTGTCACACGCTACAATAATCAACATTTCATTAACGACACGATTATTGTACTTAACAAATCTCAAGATTCTTACACTGATTAATTTAAAATGATAAACATTTAAAATTAAATACTTATAAGTACCATTACTTTTCTTTAATATTCACATTCTAGTTCTTGATTTACTCTCTTCACATATTTTAATAATCCCCTTGAGTACAAACTTTGTAAATAAAGAAAACTACAAAAAGAAACACAATTAAATAAAAAATTATTGAGTATCGGAAATAACGTTAATAGTTGTAGTGAAACAATAAGATGAAGAAGCAATATGGTGGTTTAACGATACAATGTTGATACATATAAAGTTAGTTATTTAAGAAGACGATAATTAAATAAAAGTATGTGGTATTGTGGTGTCTTTCAGTACATGTGTTTTTCCTTTATTCGTGACTACCTCAGATCAATCACGCCTTTTAAATTATTTATTAATGTAAAAGAATACCAAATTAAAAATAATAATTAGTATGTTTCAATTGATTATCTGTTTCTAAATATTGTGTGTTGTAACTTGTAACACTAAATTTTATTTAGAATTCTCTAAAGTTTGTATAGAACTATTTTGCTCTTATGAAAAGCTACAAGCACTATCTTTGTACGTAAAAAATTAAAAAAAACGTATTGATTCAAGGAAAACTAGAGCAAAACCCCAAACATTTTACATATTATAACCACAAATTCATAAATTTTTACTTTTTTAAGTCAGACCACAAAGTCGTTAATTTTATCAAACCATTTATGTAATTAGCTCTGAATTTTATATAGACTGGCAATAAATAAGGAAATTAGTAGGAAACCCAAACTTAATATGTAATGGACAAATGTTGAATCTCAATTCCAAACCCAACAGAACCAATATTTTTATAGTAGCGCAAACAAGTATAAAAGTTAGATAAAAAGTTAATTTGCACCCAAAATCCAACAATTGTAAGTATACATACCTAATAAGTTACAATAACAAATAAAAACATCAACGTCAAATTTTTTACAAGTTTATACATGCTTGATATAATAAAACACCCCATCTTTAGGTCTACATCTTCATCTACAGGGGTGTAAACGAACCAAGCCCGGCTTGCAAACTACTCGGGATCGGCTCGAAAAAAACTCGAATCGAGCCGCACCTAAACAAACTCGAGCCCGAGCTCAAGCCCAAGCTTCAAACATCTATCTCGAGCCGGCTCTCGAGCCGGCTCACGAGCATAAACGAGTTTTTTTTGTTTTATATATATTTTTATTTACATATTAAATATATATAAATATATATTTACGTGAATCATATTATTATATATATATTATTATGATAGAAATAATAAATAATACATATTATGGTATATATATATAAAGTTTGATTATTACAAATATAAACGTAATTCTAAAAAAAATAAAAAAATTAATAATTTAACAATAACCGAGCCGAGCTCGAGCCTGATAATTTTTTTTATGAACCGAGCTCGAGCTTTAGAAATAAAACTATAAATGAACCAAGCTTGAGTTTTCTAAAACTAAAACCAGCCGAGCTCGAGCTCAACTCATTTACACTCCTATTCATCTACATCAAATTCAAACATTCATTTTATGTTAGCATTGGACTTTCTCAACTCAAAGATTTAAAATTATATTTTTTATTTTTTATAGGGAAAATGTCACAGAATAATAACCAAGTTTCAAAAGTGTTCTAATTTAATCACTCATACATATTTTTCTCAAATTGAATCTCCAAACGATCAAATCGAGTCATTACCAAATTTTATTATGACAAAAAAGTAATGATGGAAAAGACATTAGAGTTAGAATTTTCAATATATAAAATTATATTAAAAAATAAAAAAAAACATGTTAATTATAAAAAATATAAAAAAGTGCCTAAAATTTACGTCAACGTTCTATATCAGCTTCAAAAGATAGAAAAAAATATTTTCTAACTGAATCGAAAAGTATAACATGCTAAAAAATATGTTATGATTTTTAATTTGTATAAAATATAAAAATGAGTGATCTAATTGGAACACTTTTAAAACTTGAGTTACTTAATTGGAACATTTTTAAAAGTTGGTTACTATTTTATAAAGTTACCCCTTTTTTATATGATATATCTATATGTGTATGTGTGTATATCCATTTAAAGAAGAAAAAACGAAAGAAGAAAAGAAAAATGCCTGGACAAAAATTAGACAATAACTGAAATAAGATTAGTAGTGGTGATGGTGAAATATAACAAAAGATACGGTTATGTCGTGACAAAGGATAAAGGTTATGGCGGTAGCAAAAGACAACACAGAATTATAAACATCATGAAATGATATATATAGACGAACCATAGAGAGTGTCATAATAGAATAACCATACGATTAACAAATGGACCTTGAACGAAATGTTAAATGTATATATAGTCAAATAAGTTGTATGGTTAGGATTAATACCCACCAAATAGTATACAAAGCAAAACTAAATAGTGTACACAAAAACATTGGCTTTATGTACCAAATTATGAGTTGTACGCGGGCATGCACCATAACTCAACGTAACAAAAAATTACTAAGGATCAATCCAAACACGTCCCAGAACACCACTAATATCAAATGTGGAGATTTCGTGAACTCGTCACCCCATCATTGAAAATACTATGTGATCGATGCCCTAATAATGCACCAGTTGAAAACGTGCCAAGGCTTGCTCCGGGCATTGGATTAAATACGATTTACTTATCAATCAAAATTTAACAATTATAACGTTTAGATATACATATACATACATATACCTATATATATACGGGAGGGTTCAAATGAGAACCTTTTTTTGTGAGAACTCTAGGAATCAATCTCAGCCACTCATTTTTTATCACATACAAATCACATGTCATTTCCCCTTTTTTTTAAACGTTCGTAACTTTTTTTCATGACATCATTTTTTCAAAAAAAATTCACCATAAAATTCAGTATTTTTTATCTTTCCAACGCCTACCATATTGATATACTTTTCTAAAAAAATCGTACATCCGTTGTTACATATGTGTAAATCTAGTTATACACATGTGTAGTACTGGATTTACACATGTGTAAATCTGATATTACATATGTGTAAAACAAATTTTGTTAAAAAATGGAATTTTTTTATTTTTTATAATTTTTTTAATATTCTTTTATGAAAGAGGAAAAGTTGGCGAACATTTTTGTGTTTTTATTTTTTTTATTTTTATGTTATTTTTTGATTTATACTTTTTTAAATATGTTTTTGTTAATTACAATTTTGCCATTGAGAACTAGTGGTTGAGATTGGTTCCTAGAGTTCTCATAAAAAAATTAGTTTTCATTTGATCTCTCCCCTACATATATATATATAATATATATATATATATATATATATATATTATATATATATATATATATATTATATATATATATATATATATATATTATATATATATATATATAGGGATGCATTCAAATGAGAACCAAAAATTTGTAAAGAACCAAAGAAACTATTTTTAGCCACTCATTTTTCCTTTATAGTTTCAAAATTTTTTATTTGTAAGGGTATTATGGTAATTTTTATGTTAATTTAGTTACTTTTTTACGTAAAAATTCACAGGAAATAATTTTTTTAATAATTTGACTATTGTTTGTGTTCGTAAGTGAAAAAATATGCATATATGAATATGTGCATCTATGCATACAATTCAATGCAAAACAAGCTTGAAGTGTATCTTTAAAATACAAAACAATTTTAATAGGAAAGCGAAAACATAAATGGACAAATTCATAATAGGAATCAAAAACATAAATGGACAAATTCATAATGAGAATCTAAAGTTGTCCATTTATATTTTTGTTTCCCTATGAAAATTGTTTTGTATTTAAAAAATACACTTCAAACCTTGTTTTGTATTGAATTATATGTATAGATACACATACACATGTATGCATAGATGCACATATGCATATATGTATATTTTTTTTGACTTACGAACACAAATAATAGTCAAATTATTAAAAAAATTGTGAATTTTCACGTAAAAAATAACTAAATTAACATCACAAAATTATCATAATACCCTTACAAATAAAAAATCTTGAAACTAGAAAGGGAAAATGAGTGGTTAAATACGGCTCTTTTGATTCTTTATAAATTTTTGGTTCTCATTTAAATGCAATTATATATATATATATATACAAATATACATACACACATATATACATACATATATATATGTATATGCATGTATGTATATATATATATACATATATATATGTATGTATATATAAGGGTCGGTTTCTATACAATGTGTTTTTTTTCGTGCAAAGCGTACAAAGTTTTGGGGTGGAATTATCACGCAAGAACAAAATGATATTTACGCAAGACAAACTACACTCGCGAGAAATTATCACGTACATAATAAATTATCACGCAAAAATACATTCGGCGTAATAATTACATCTTTACATGATTAATTATTACCTTTGCGTTATAATTCCACCGGTAACCTTCACTCTTGCATGATAACTTTGTACGATTCGTACGAAAAAAACACTTTGTACCGTAAACTTTCTCTCTATCTGTCTCTCTGTTTCTAAAGTGTATTGACTGCAAAATGTTTCAATTACAATCCGAATCTATTTGAAGTAACTCATAGCATGTTATCCAACGAAGACCGAATATTGAGTCTGAACATTATATTAGCTTGTTTTAAAGGATGTAACAAATGCTTGAATAGAAATGGTTTGTATCAGTAAATAAATTGATGTCTATATTAAGAGTAAAAGGTATCAAAATTTGTACAACGAGGTAAGAAAAAATAACATTAATAGTGCGAAGTAAACGAAAACGGATGCGTTCCACTAAGTACATGAAAATCATAATTTGTATTAAGATTTAAAGGAGAACGGTATCCATGCTACAAAGTTAAAGTAAACACAATCCATACTGATGTTAATGTCTTATTTCGATAATATGCCACCTAAGTCACTCTTTTGAATCTTAAGTGTCCTTTACTATATGTTATTGTTATGTTAGATTATAATAAATAATTTTAGATTATAACAAACAATGACAAGTTCTAACAACTTATGTTAATGGGTTTGTGTTAATAAGTTTTAATAGTTTACATTAAATCGGTTTAGGTTATAGCAATTCATACTTGGTGTTAATTAGTTTTGCGTGATGTATATACGTGTGGTTGTCGATATGTATGTACGTATGTGTGTGTATGTATGTATGTATGTAATATGTATGGCCCACTTAACACCTCTCACGTGATGAAGTTTGGCAATGAATATCCTGTAAAGTATAAGGAGATGGATGTGGTCATAAAGGAGGAAAACAAATCATTTGCTAATGTACGAAAAAAGTGTATTATGCCCTCCACATTATACACTTCAAGATGAATTCATTTAATTATTTCATGAAAGGCAAATTGTATTTTGATTTAGATCATCAAAAATATATTTTAAGTTTGTTTAATTTTATACATGTTTGAGTGTTTTGATTGTCATCTAATGACATAAAAAATATAACACTTACTTTTTTACAATAAAAAGATAAGAAAAATGAGTATTTTTATCGTCATTTTCGGTAACATAATTCAAATCACGACCCCCTTAGCCACAACCTTGATCAACCCGTGATTCTTGACTCAATGGAGAGGAGGGGGTGATTTTTATGTTAGAGTTGTGTATTCTTTGGCGGCAACAAGGAGCAAGCAAAAAAAAATGATATCCATTGGGTTTAAAAGACATGACCATAAAACTCTAACATGTTATCATGTCATATGATTGTTATGGACAATTATTTTTACATATTCAATATACATAAAGATAGATTTAACAGTATGTCAGTGTGTCACACAAAGTTACGGTTAATATCAAGTTTAATACATTTCAATACAATTTACCTTTTCAGTTAAACATAAAAACTACTAAATCAAATATGTATATATTATATATTCACTAACAAATCGATTGTCCTAGAATAACATTACATTATACATATTCATCAAAAGGGCACACACACGACGTTACCAAAGTGTACAAACAATGTTTTTTTAAGCGATAGAAGATTCAACTCTTGTTATACTAATCTGTATTTATACCGGTTTTAGCAGGTGTATGAGTTTATCGTTAAAAACATGATACGTGTTCACACATATGTTTAAAATAATATTTAGGCATTAGTAGTGATGATCATATTCAATTGATATCCTTGTTTGGAGATTAAAAAAGAATCTACTCAGTCCTGATTTCACTCATTGATTGTCTGAACCGCCTTAAAGAATCCTCATCTCCTTTACCCGCACGCCACCCACCACCCAAAAACACTCAAAATCTCCACAAATCATCAACAATTTCATACCCTAATCTTCAAAATCATCACATCTCATCTCAAGAACAATGTCTTCCCCAAGCAAACGCAGGGAGATGGATTTGATGAAGCTGTAAATTCATCATCTTTAATCTTTTCCCTCAATCTTTTTTCAGTTTCTTCTGTGGGTTTCAAGTTTTGTTCAAGAATCTCTACTTATTGCTTGTGTTTGTGATTGATTTGTGAATTAGAATGATGGGTGATTACAAAGTGGAGATGATCAATGATGGTATGCAGGAGTTTTATGTCCAGTTTCATGGACCGAAAGACAGTACGTTTCACATCCCGTCTTTATTTCATCGCTGATTTGATTGTTTTAATCTTTGTGGGTGTTTGTATGATCGAAAAGTAGATGTGATCTTTGTGGGTATTCATGTTTCTTTTTGATTACTCGTTTTCGTATTGATTAAACCCCCAAAAAATGTGTTCTTGATGTTAGGTTAACTTTAACCAATTGTACCCCCTTTATGTTCTTTATTTAGGGTTTATATTTGTGTTCCTATGTTCCACAGTTCATATGATCAGAAATTTTTAAACTTGGGTCCTTTTGTGATTCATATTGCACTTAACTTTAATGTAGTTGTACAGTTTTAGTGCTATTTTTTTGGTTATGTTGATGGTGGTTTCGATTATGTAACTAAATGTAAGTGAATTGTTGAACCGTTGCGTGTGCTTGTTGAGTCATGTAAACAATGTGTGTGAGGTATTTTGTTCCCTGCAGGCTGAAACCACTGTTATTTGTGTGTGATCATCACTCCTAATGTGGGCATTATCTTGATTTCTTTTTGGCTTATGTGTCTTCTTTGATATGATTATATGTTTGTATTGATTATATCAGAACTTGGGTGAAATTGACTCATGTGACACTAATATGGCTATTATTTTGGTACAAACAGTATAAATGTAGGCAATTGCTGAACATTATATGTGTGCGGCTTCTTATGCTTACATGAATGTTAATTGTTTCGAAATTTGATGAGGCAGGCCCTTATCAAGGAGGTGTTTGGAGAATTAGGGTGGAGCTACCCGATGCATATCCATATAAGTCTCCTTCTATTGGATTTATAAACAAAATTTACCACCCAAATGTCGATGAAATGTGAGCTTTTTAACTTTGGGTACGATTATAAGTAAGCTTGGTTTTGTGAAATAGAATCTAATCAAGATCAATTACGAGTTTGTTGCAGGTCAGGATCGGTTTGTTTAGACGTTATCAATCAGACATGGAGTCCAATGTTTGGTGGATCATCTTATGACATTTAACATTTTTATCAATTAATGTTTTCAGTATTTGTATTCCTCAAAACTTTCTTGGTGGATTGATGAGGCATTATTTATCTCTGATCTGCAGATCTTGTAAACGTGTTTGAAGTCTTCCTTCCACAGCTTCTTTTGTATCCAAACCCCTCTGATCCCTTGAATGGAGATGCTGCAGCTCTGATGATGCGAGACCGAACAGCATATGAACAAAAAGTCAAAGGTAGATCTGAATAACTTACTTTGTTAGTTGGGTTTTTAAATCAGATAGACACTTTTGAAGATTTCAATAAAGAAAACTGATGTGAATGTCTGCTTTAATGTAAGGTGAAATGAAAATATGAAATAAGTTGTAAGTAAGCTGCAGCCTGTTGGGGTGTTTACTATCCGTTAAAACCAACTGAACCACCTAAACCAAAACGAAACGACTGGTTTAACAGTTTGTCTGATGGTTTGGTACTTGGAACCTTCAGTTTAACCTTAATTTTTTTTGTATTATTTTATTTATATATGTATGTATTAAGTATTATATATATGATTTTGGAACTGGGAACCTATCTTTGAAAAGTTAGATGCAAAGTAGCAACTTTGAAAGAATTAAGTGTTCAAACTGCCAAAACCGAGTCATTTTGGCCTGTTTTGGGTATTCGTGGTTGATACAAAAATACTACGTTCCCTCAAGGTGAAATAATTTCTCTTAGAAGACTGCTGCCTTTTTGTTTGTCACCTAATAAGTCGGTTTGCGTTCTGTTCACAGAGTACTGTGAGAGATATGCAAAACCAGAGGATGCTGGGGCTGTGCCTGAAGAAAAATCTAGTGATGATGAGCTGAGTGAAGCTGAATATGCTTCTAGTGATGAAGAAGTTGCTGGCAAAGCCGATCCTTGAATTAAGTTCACTTTTATTCGTGTTCGTATGTACATCAAAACTAGTGTTTTCAAGTTAAAAACATTCAGCCCTTTTCAGTGGCTCATCTGCTTGAATAATTCTTGTAAAAACTTGTTTCTTTTGTAACTTTGTTGTTTATATTTGATTTATTCTGAAGTTTGGTGTCGAATATTATGATTTTCTGGATTATTATCAGCTGTGGCATATCAGTTGCACTTACCTTTCTTTTTATGCTTAGAGAGATGGGATTCAATTTGAGCCAACATTTTCAAACAAACACACACCTTATTCAGAAATACTGCAGTCACCATGCTTTTGGTAAATGGTCATCTTTGTGACTTTGTGGATAGGTTGTCTCAAATAATGAGAGTATGGGTAGGTTGGGAATTTGGGTAAAGTCACATTTAGTAACAAATCAAGGCGGATTGTTGGGTGCAGTTGCATTTGGTAATGGGTCAAGATGGGTTGGGTGTGGTTGCATTTGGTAATGGGTCAAGATGGGTTGGGTGCGGTTGCATTTGGTAATGGGTCAAGATGGGTTGGGTGCGGTTGCATTTGGTAATGGGTCAAGATGGGTTGGGTGCGGTTGCATTTGGTAATGGGTCAAGATGGGTTGGGTGCGGTTGCATTTGGTAATCGGTCAAGATGGGTTGCTAATGTTATTCGTACACGTATTTCTTATTTTTCTAAAATATCAATATAAAGTTATGTCATTATATAAAGTTTGTAAACCAAAAGGAGTGTAGTAATGGTGTTTCTTTCTAAGTGGTTGATTGTTATAGTTTTATGATGAACATTAATAGAGATTTAGAACTAGATTTAGTGCGTAAGTATGTAAAGGTCTTTAGTATGGTGTTCATGGCTATAAGTTTGAGGATGAATAAGTGATAATAATAGCCGTTAAAAGAATGTATAAAGTTATATTATTAATAGATAGGCACTATAACAGAGATCATTTTTTTCTAGATTTAGGTAACTATACCATCAGAATCCCCATTTGTTCTGTATAGCATCATTCCACTTGATTCCTTCTTTATAAAAACAAATGGAAATGACAAATCATCACCTAATCTAAATTCTAATCCAGCTTGTCCTCCTTCAAAACCCTAGATAAAAACAAACAACTACCCACCTCTGTTGACCAATCAATAAACCCTTCAAAACCACTGTTTCCTTTCAACTTTTCTCCAAATTCTTTGCAATTCTTGAAGAAATATGTCACCAATCTCATTGTTGAAGCCTCTATCAAATGGGATCTTCAAGAATCCCCAAGATTTCAACAAACCAAACGTTGTCACCATTGATGTGGGTGGTCAACTCTTTCAAACCACCATGGAAACCCTAACCCTAGCTGGCACCAATACCCTTTTCTCTAATCTCTTCAATTCTTCTGAACAACACACAATCCCTTTTATTGACAGAGACCCTGAATTGTTTTCAATCATTTTATCTCTTTTAAGATCTGGGAATCTGCCATCAAAAGCCAGAAGCTTTGAAATTCAAGATATTGTTTTTGAAGCAAAGTTTTATGGAGTTGAAGATCTTCTTGTTCAATCTCAATCAAACCCATCTCAATTTGAACCTTTTGATCTTGAAAAGTCAATGATTTTGCCACTCAGTGGAAGAGATTCACCTTCGGCAATCGCCACTACACCGTATGGGTCAGTTCATGTCTCTCATGGCAGCAAAATTACATCTTTTGATTGGTCTTTGCAAAGAAAGTCAACCACTTTGACCCAATTCTCAGCTATTGATTCTCTGTTAGCTTTATCATCAAATGTTGTAGCAGCTGGTGCCACTGATTTTTGTGGGTTGCAAATCATTGATCTTGAAATGGGTTTGGTAAGACAGACTTTAAATTGGGAAAATGTGACCAAATCTGGTTCAACTGTTCAAGCAATTGGGACTTCCCCTCAGCATTTATTCACTAGTTTTGAATCAAGTCGCAGGAATTCAAACTCTATTGTGGTCTATGATCTGAATGATAGCTTCAAAGTTGTGTCCGAAATTGGGCATAATGAAATCTTTGGTGCTGATCTTGATTCTGCAATTCCATCTACAAAATTGAATTGGATTCCAAGTCTTAATCTTTTAATGGCTTCTGGGTCTCACAGTGGACCATCTGGGATTTCAGGAAACATCAAGTTCTGGGATATAAGATCTGGGAATCTTGTTTCAGAAATCAAAGAAAAAATTGATTGTTTTTCGGATATCACAGTTTCCGACACCCTTTCTGCTGTTTTCAAGATTGGGATAAACTCAGGAGAGGTTTCTTACATTGATTTTAGGAACATTTCTTCTGATGGTCCTTGGAATTGTCTTGGTGATTCAAGAAAAGCGATGAACACGAAGAAAGAAGGGTTTGGTTGCAAGATTGAAAACCATGGGAATCAAGTTTTTTGCAGTAAAAAAGGTGAATTGGAGCTGTGGTCTGAGGTGCTGATGGGTTCATCTGATAAAAGTGGGAAAGAAGAAAGAATCTTCAAGAAAAATGTTTTGGGTAGGTCTAAAGATATTGGAGGAAATCGGATCACGAATTTAGGGTTTGGTGGAAACAAGATGTTTGTTACTAGGAAAGATCAGCAATGTGTTGAGGTTTGGCAAAGCTCTGTAAGAAGAATTTGATCATGGAAGTTCTTTATGTATTATTTGTTTGTGTACATTAAGGCTTTATTACGGTGATATATGTCCAGTTTGAATAGTTTTGGTGTTGTTTTGTTGTCGAGTTGGACCCGTTCTTGCTTTCTTGAGCTAGAATCTATACTTTAACATGTAGAGAACGCGATAGAAGATGATGTGCCTAAGCCCTCGGGTCAAACTGAATCAGGTCGGAGTCTTTTTATAACAATGGGATGAGTATATCATCAATTTGTTTATTTGATTACATATATTGTTGAATCTGTTGGGATATATAATCATGCATAGGTGGTTGTAAACACAGTTTGTTGATATATTAAGCAGCAAGTGTTGTACTATTCTCTGTTCTCTACATCTATGATATTAGGATGCTTCCATTGTTTGTGGCTCATGCCTAATGGCTAGACTCTAGAGCGTTTACAGTCTGTTTTTGACGGTTATAAGTTCAAACCATTACTAGTAAAGTTTTTCAGCATGATTTCAACAATCAAGCAAACGAACAATCAAGATATAAGAACCACATTTCATACAAATTGAACTAACAAAACGTCATGTTATGCTGACAACTGACATGTATAAAACATAACCTTAATATTTACTCGTTTCATTTCCATTCTGAATCCATCTATTTTGATTGAGTTGTGAATTATGTCGTGTCAACGGGTTAATGTGTGAATCCGAACAAAAACCATATATTTAGCCAAATTTGAAACTGTATAACCCGAACACTATCCATGTAACTATTTATCTAAACGAATCAAACACGTTACAAATGATCTTGGATTGAAATAGATTAAACGGTAACAAATGATCTTGGATTGAAATAGATTAAACGGTAACAAATGGGCCGATGGGACTAAACAGTTTGGCCCTGTAATATATATTTGAGAAAATTGCATAAATGGCTTGACGAATTAAAAATGTTTAATTAAAAAGATTAAATATTTAAAGAAAAGATGACTTGCATATTGAATTGGTTAGAAATTACAGCCTATAACCTGATTCTTTTCATGTCATGCAAATATCATTTTTAAGGTCGGCTCATGATTGCAAATATCATTGAGTTTATCTTTTTAAGTTTTTAATATATTTGTTTCTGTGTTAAAAGATTTCAAAGATGAAAAGTGTTGGGCCAAAATTTCGAATCCATAAATGGAATGTTGGGCTGAGCTTGTTACTGGGCCACAGGCCTACACTTGCTGCTAGTTGCTGGGCTGCATTTTGTTTATTATTGCGTTGAGATGAATTCTGTTTGTTATTGAGCTGAGATGAATAATTGCAATATTACGATTCATTGGCTTTTAAATACTCTTATATTTATTACTATCTTTAGTAACTTTTGTATTACATGTTGAATATAAATAAAAATATTAAATTAAATATAAATTTAGTGATTACAAAGCAATATTCTAAACAAAATACAATTGAAATTACATATAAGTTAATGACTATAAGTAATAAACAATGATTTTTTTTGGTTTTTCAGAAAATAAAGTAACCATTTTGTTTCAAAACAAATTGTTTATAAAATATCATTTCTAAAAATTTATTTACTATAAATCCCAATTTTAATAGGTTATACAAAGTTTAATTTGTAGAAATATCAATTATAAAACAGTTAATATTTTAAAATAGGTTTGATGTTCTCGAAAAATTTATTTTGTAAAAATTTGTTTTCTTAAAAATAACATTAATAAGACTTTTGTTCAATTTATTAAATTTTTTATTTTAATCTAAAAATAATTAAATAAAATTAATAGTATTTATTGTAATATTCAATAGAAGAGAGAAGCGGAAAAATGTTGATGGAGTTGAATGTGGTGGTGATATTTGCCAAATTTAATTATCATTTTATTAAAGTAGAAATATATAAATTCCGGTGAAGTTAATTTGGTTATATCAAGTTTTGATTGAGTATAAATTTTGTATCTTTGCATATTTTCAAGTTCAAACAACTTTAGAATATTATTTGTTATATATATTAGCAATATATGTTATACTAATATCTTCGACTTTGATGTGGTAAAGGGGTATGACGTCGATATTATGTCACATAGCACGTGAAGAAGAGGGTGGCGAATATTATAGAAGATGTATCGATTTTAGTTTATTGTGATATTATTTATCATGATTATGAGGTATGATTTTATAAATTTTTTTTATGGTTATGAACGTTGTATTGTTATAACTAGTTGATTAATAATACATAATACATTATATGTTTTTATTAGTTTATAACGAGGACTGTGAGAGGAGGCCGATAGAGCAAATTGGAAAAGGGCGAGACAAAGTTGGTGGTGAGTTTTTTTCCTTTTGGTCTTTAAATCACCATTTAAGAGCGTTCACGTTTCGTTTTTAAAAAATTTATAAGTGAAATCTTTATATTATTTGAAATTGTTGTAAGTGGTAATTATAAGTGGAAGAGACTATAAATATTACTGTTCATCTGTATTTTTTTAAGAAATATTGTTCAACCTTTACAAATTTTTTAATATTTTGAAAGTGATTGGGGAGTGAAGGAGAGATAGAAATAATAATAAAAACATAAAGAAATATAATTTATAATTTAATTATAAAAGCTGAAGATAAGAAACAAGATCTGACGCCTCTAACACGTGTTAGTGTTAATGATCAAATACATATCAAGACTAAATATACAATTACTAAATTAATGATTAAACTAACCCCATAAAAGTAACATATGAACCATCTAGTTCATTCTAGAAAATTAAAGATAAGCTAAACATATCCTTTGTATGCTAAATGTGTTCTCATATTGGACAAAAATTAAAAGATGAAATGAATAATTTAGTAAAAGGAGAGGCGGTATATTTCGTAATTAAAAAATACAAGGGTTTAAGGTATATTAAACAAAATTCGAAAATTGAAGATAAACACATTTATTTTAACAACAACAAGGTTGAAGCATACAAGAAACAAGTAGTGTGGTAATGTGCATGGTTTAGACTTTAAGAGTTGCTTGCAAGAAAGGTGATATCGATTGACATAAAGGTTAAAGAAAAAAAAAGATGTCTAGCATCGACCACCAAATAAATTTAAAGTACGCATTGTGTTTCTCAGTGTAAAAGAATTTGGAGATTTAATAATAAAATATAATATCTATTTTACTACGTCGCGTATGCCGTCATCGTAACGTGCGGCCGGTAAATAACTAGTTTTTATAAATTAATCATTTATATTCTTTTTATATAATATTTTTTAAGGTACTTTATAGAACTTCTAAAAAAGCTATGAAACATTATATATAAATATATATATATACATCTAGTATGTAATTCTATATCATTAAAAATATAACCTCACATGTATACAACTCGTATAATATTTGAATTTCTAATCACCAACAATAAGAAGTAATCACCCGTTCAACACTCTAGTGGTCGGTCTCTTTCTATAAATTTTATGATAGCTATCTCTTTTTGATAGAACATCCAGCCCTAATTTATTAATATTTAACTAAAATTAAAAAGATTGCTACAAAGAACTATTTAACAAATAATATGTATGTTTGTCGGTGAAATAAGAAGATATGTCAGTCTTTTCTTTAACGTTAAATGTACGAGTTTGTTTCAGATGATAGTTGTTATTTTAATCAGTTTCATCTAGTTTTTCAAACGAGACCGCATCTCCAACTCACTCAAGATAAAACTCATTGTTGAAAAAACTTTCTAATTTAACTCTAAGCATTTTTCTCAAATTAAAATTTGAATCTATAATATAATATTTACATGTTAGGAGTATCTTATTTATTATATGCCATTTTATATTAATGGTACTTTCAAATTATATCATCATTAATAGCTCATGTGCTGCTTTATACTTCCAAGTTTTTTTAGCGTAATCTAAAGTTCTAACTATTCGTGAAAATAAAATATTTTTATAATATTTAAATGTACATTACATAATAATTGTTCTATGTATAGTTATGTTGAAAATAATTAGTTAATATATATTCCGTTATATACAAAGAAACGAAGCAATACTTATGTGTAAACTTACGGTTTAATTGGGAATTCTACGAATCAATGTAAGCCATAATTCTTTAATGAAAAAATGGTAAATAACAAAATAATAATATACATTATAGACAAAAAATAACACAAAAAAAACAAAAATGATTTTCTTATTTCCCTCTTTCATAATAAAATTGAAAATTTCTTATGAAAATAAAAAAAAAACTAATTTCTCTACAAACTTTGTTTCACACATGTATAATAGTGGATTTACACATATGTAAATAACGAGTTGATAAATTAAAAAAAAACACATATCATTGTGGTACGCTTCGAAAAGATAAAAGGTACTAAATTTTACAGTGAAATTTTTTGGAAAACTAATGTCATAAAAAAAGTTATGAAGGTTTTAAATAATATAAAACGTATGTGAGTTATATGTGATGTTAAATTTGTGGTTTATATCGATTTTTAAAGTTCTAAAAAAATGATTAGCAAATAAAAGAATTAAATAATAAATAAGTCAAGCTCTACCCCTAGCTTAAAAATAACTCAAGATAAAACTATTCAAAAGTCAAGCTTAAACTTTATATAAAATGTTTGAAATGAGTTTTAACTTAGCCTCAAGGTCTTTTAATTTAAACATCTTAAGCTCGAGCTTAAACAAAATTTAACTCACCAAAACTCTTACACACCCCTAATTACTTCAATGTTTTCACATGCAAAAAGTGCAAAGTTATCAAGATGGTTTTCTAGGTCAGCTAAAGAGGCAGGGTTATATATAATATGATATATACTTTATATAGAAAAAGTATAAAGTATTTATTTATTGTTATAAATTGAAATAGCATAAAAGTCGACTCCGTGTATTAAAATTATAATTAGACAAAACACATTTTAGGATTGATTGTTAAGCACATAACTATAAGGATTTTTTCTATATTATATTATTATTTAGTGAGAAATACATAAATACTTTAATTAAGAAGAAATATATAAAGCATTTGAGGATTTGAAATTCTTTTTTATATATATGAAACTTTTAAATAACCAAAAAAGTAGATTTGCACATGAGCAATAATTGTAGTGGCATTTATAACATCCAATAAATAGCCTATATGGTAGGTCTAACTATTAACAAACCAAAAACTCACCTACATGCATACTTTAATTATTGATCTTTATTTTTTTAATTTCAACCATGATTTACTCAATTAAAAAAATTTTCTAACGTGTATAATGGTCACAATATGCAGAAATATCATATTATAAATTGACACTCCTCTATACATCTTATACTCACCATAAATAACGTATAGGATTAAAACACACAAAAAACAAGAAAAATTCAGATGAACTGTTAGAGAGCTGTATACCTATACGACACATCTAGGGCTATCGACGCGTATAACAAATTTCGACACTGAGTACGATGAAAAATTTTGGTGGTTGTCAGAGGGGTTATACGTCCCGCTATAAGATGCGTATGAGGCTACACGACACGCATAGAAATTTAAGATGTTAATTTATAAATTTTAGGGTGCTTCAATATCCACACCCTTTATAATATTTCTTTTTTTTAATGACAAACATATCCTGTTCCTAAATTATTTCATACCAAAACTTTCGTTCTAATAAACAAATCATCTACAAAGAGGGCTAGCCCACATGGGGCTTTATAATACTTCTAATCTTCAATATTTATAACATCCACATGTCTAATCCCGTTATATATATACACCGAGGCGTCCTCGGGAATCCTTAAAATAATTTCGGCCCTAGGCGAGTAAAACAAAGGTCCCTATGTATCATATTCGGCTTTTTTTAAAAATTTGGATGTAATTTTGGTTTAGAAATGGGACATTAGTATTGAGCTAAACTAATTAGAATTATGATAATTATAAGGTTTAGTAGGCTAAAATCATTAAGACGTAATTGGGTTTGTTAGTGGATTTATTAAGGGCCTCTAACTTTTTATTAATTTTATTTTTTGCATAAAATACGTACATATGTGATATAAAATAAAAAATAAAAATTTCGGGCCTCAAGAAGATCATGCCCTAAGCAGTCGCCACTGTCACAACTCTCATGAAACCTTGCGTTCTTTATTTTGAGTTTATTTCAGAAATCTCAGAAATCATATCATAAGAGAGCTTCTGACCTTCTATCATTGCTTGTTAATATTTCTGTTTTGACCTGAACTTGATGTTCTAATTTTCGGGACGAAAATTCCTTCAACAAGGGGATGATGTGACACCTCGTTTTTTTCAGGTTAACTTCATTGGCGTTATTTAATTTTGTTATTAATTAACCTTTCTCCTATACTTAAAATGGATCAAGTTTATTATTATAAAATGAAAATGATTACTATAATTTACTAGTAATCATTTTAAAAATAAACAACTAAACTTAATTAATGCATTATGTAAAATAAATAAGTTGGAGGACTAAAGGTAGCATCTTGCAAAGCTTAAATCCTCTAAACACCCCATAACCGACCCCACCCCCGTAACTTCTCTGTAACCCTAGTTCGAAATCCCTCTCGGCAGCCCTATTCCTCCCACTCGGTTCCTCAACGATCCCTGACGACAGCCTTCTTCCTCGTGGAAATTTCTTGTTCTCGACACTTGGAACCAAATCGATACTTCTCCGGAGATCGCAGGCCTGTACGGTATGTCATCTCTCTCGTCTCGTGCGTTTGGCTCCGGTTACGGTTCCTTCCTGTCTTAGTCGGGTGCATTGCGGGGTGTGGTGGCTCATTTTTGGATGTGTTCCTTGATGCGTATGCTTGGATTTTGTATACCTTTGTGTGTATATGTGCATGAGTGTGTGCGTGGTCGACGTGCGGTCGTTTGATGTGTGTACAAGTGTGCATCGAGCGATCATGGCATGAAATCTGTTTTATTTTTGTTCAATGTGCGTTTCACGGTTGTTTGGTATGTGTTTGTATGTATCTATAATCGAAAGTATGTTTCTGTTATGGGGGTTTCGACTACGGGTGCAATTGTACATGTGGTTGATGTATGTTGTTCATCATGTATGTGTGGTGTGCGATTGGGTGTGTGTTTTTGTAAATATTTTGGCATGCATTTCGTGATATTGGTGCTTTGCATTTTTCTCATATGAATCCATATATATATAATGGATGTGTGTATATGCATGCATATATAAATGAAAGTATGTTAGTGCTTGGTTCAGTGGATGAAGTTGGTTGTGCATTATGTGTGATTTTGGTTGGATGTATGATGGTGATGATATGTGCATGGTGTGAATGCATATGGGTGCATTGTGTGTGTGATTAGCATATTTCTATGGTGTGTGTATAATGCATATTATATTAGTTATATATGATATGTATAATATATACGTGATATAGAATATATGTTTTGATTATGCATATAACATTTTTGTTTAGTGAGGATTATATTAATAAAATATGTATTACATACATGCGTTATATATGGAAAAATCATAAGTGTGTATATTGGGTCGTTACACATAGTGTTGTGCAAGTCATTCATTCTGAAATGTATGGGTTTTATTGTAAATTGTCGTATAAGTATATATATATATATATATATATATATATATATATATATATATATATATAAAGAGTATTATTATATATGATTCGGTTTATACATGTATAATGGATGTTATGCTTGTGTGAGTTGTGTATGCTTGCTTTTGCTTGTGTATGGGGAGTCTTACAGGTAAACGACACTGTAACCGAGTCCTGGAACACGAACCGCAACATTCTTATGCTATAATTAATAATTAATATTAATTATATTTTAACTAAAATTCAGGTTATTTGGAACCCTAATCATTTGTGCTTGCATTTACTTGTCGCTGTGCAATCAAGGTGAGTTCTCAGCCCCACTTTCGTATTATACTCTTTTTGGGGGAGAGAAACATGCTGTTTTTCATAAACTATACGTTACTTAGATTGGTAATACTGCGTATACTGGTTTACTATTGTGATACCACTACACCTCATCGGACCGTTAATATAGTATTAGCGATGTGATTGTTAGTAGATCTACTAGGTTTGACAAACCTCACCCGGGCTAGTCGCGCTAGCTTGACTGGAGGTCAAACTGGTGAATAGTTAGCCTGTTTTACAGTGTTGTGGTATGGTATCCACAGCCGGGGCATTTATTATACTATTACTGTCAGCTCGGTCGCGAATTCATACACATAGTGACTTGTTGTAGGCTAGCTACCTACTTATATGCTTTGATTACTTAATCTAGATTTCATTACTATTACTTACTGTTTTCTGATAAATCTGTGAACTCACCAACCTTGTGTTGACACTTTAGCATGTTTCTTTCAGGTTCTTAAGCTGCGCACAAATAGGAGCATCTCGCATTGCATTTATCCTCGTAGAGTCAAATGAACAGTCTACATTTTTCTATAAATTATATTTATATTTGGTTTGCGCGTGTTTGCGACGTTTAAATTATGGTTTATATGCTTCCGCACTTATTTTCATGTTTTGTATTTAATTCTGATTTTAAGAAACTTTAGTTTTAGAAATTATATTTTGTAATTGTTGCGTCGTTTGGTGTAACTAATGGCTAAGATCCTGGTATGTCACGCGCCTAACGGTATTACCCCGTTTGTGGAAATTGAGGGTGTGACAGATTGGTATCAGAGCCAATGGTTATAGCGAACTAAATTAAATATGCATTGCATTTAGACTATAGCCTGATGCCTTAGTTACACGCATATAGACACGTTTAACTTTATTAGTTTATGTTGATCTAAATTGTTATACTTGCTTGGGATTTTCCTACTGTGATATACCCTTGTGAGCGTTTGGCTACAGGAATGGCATAATCATATCTTCATTCTATGTTTACGGGAAAAGGCCAGTTCGTCCTGATTTCCCGTTGTTACCTCATGCTTCTTCGTACCAGTGACTCCGAGTTGCCGTGAGTCACGATAAGGTTACTTACGAATTTCCTGTACCTTACCTTTTATATTATACCTCTCGGAATTGGATACAATACTATTGGTACCTAACTTGGATGGTTCATTAGGAGCATGTTCTGCCTCCTGTTGAATGCGTTTCGCAGACGAGAGTTGCGCCTGCTAATCCTTCTTTACCTACCTTGCCACTTTTCTGTCTTATGGAACAGGTAATGGCTGTACTGGTGGCTACCATACACATTACGAGACAACTTATCAAAGTTTACTTACGATAACGCTATTTACCCGTTTGACCTGAGCGCATCGACGATTCCTTGCCCAAGTGAATATCTCTTCAATCAATTCTTTCGTACAAGTTTGGTTAATTAACCATTGGCTTAATAACTAATCCTTGATACCTCTATCATTAATAACACTATGTACTTGACAATGTATGTTAGCTTGGATAAGAGGAACCAAGGGTGATCATGCAAAGCAAATTACCATCACGGGTGCACACGTAATTGTAATTTGTCGTGCATGAGAAGTCTTGCGAATCCTGTCAGATGATAATAGTTATAGTTAGTACAAATTTTTAATTCTATACTTTGGGGACACGAGAGTCTCAATCCGTATAAAACTTCACTAAGGATATGGAAGCAATCCTTCATCTCCACCCGTATGAAAGTTTTTCTCCATCTGGATCCATCGCCTTCCATTGATTTCCTCGTCTATTCATTTCTATTATCTATCTTATCCATGGGACTTTTGTTCTTTTTCACACCTAGATGGGAATGGTGTTTTCCATCCAACTGATGTTTTGAATTTTAGTATTTGGTTTGATTCATTGTAAACGTATTTACAATTTATTTGATCAGAAATTATTATTTGAACTTATAGTTGTGTTTGTGCTAAATTCTTTTAAATTACTTGTACTTAAATGAAGTAGATATGTTGCATATCGCTTATTTTTGTATGTTGTGATTGTTAAGAATGTCTGGAATTGGCCGAGGACGCGGACGTGGTCGTGGCACCATCAACATGACCCCAGCTGAACTGGCAGCCCTAATCAATCAGCACGTGGATGATGCTCTTGCAAATCCTAATCTCAATCCACATGCCGCTCCAATCGGTAAGCAATACCAAACTTACTCCTAACGTTAACATTTTGTCATCCTGGTTAAGTCGAAGTACTTATTCAAAATTTCAAAGACCTGATCTAAACTTGTTGCAGGACAAAGAGCATGCACCTTCAATTCCTTCATGGACTGCAAGCCAAACCCATTCAAAGGAACTGAAGGAGCAGTAGGACTACTCCGTTGGTTCGAAAAATTGGAGTCAGTATTTGAGATTTGCAACTGCCCTGCTGAGAGCAAAGTGAAGTATGCTGCCGGCACGATGGATGGTGCCGCACTGAGCTGGTGGAACACTCAAGTCCAAATGTTGGGCGTTGAAACTGCAAATACTACATCATGGGCAGATTTCAAGAACTTACTTAAGGCTGGGTATTGTTCTAGGGATGAAGTGCAAAAACTGGAAACGGAATTTTGGAACCTGAGGATGGTTGGTTCTAAAATTGAAGCTTACATAATTCGTTCTCACGAGTTGGCTACTCTATGCCCTGCCATGATCAATCCGGCTTACAAACGAGTTGAGAGATACATCGATGGACTGGTACCGGAGATACAAAGCATGGTCACCACTGCTAGACCAACTACTATTCAGGAGGCTGTTCAATTGGCCTACAAGCTGACTGACCAAGCCGTCACGCAGGGCAAACTGCCCCCGCGTGGTGCTATAAGCAGTTCTAATGACAACAAGAGGAAGTGGGAACCTTCTACCAATGGAAAACAATCTTCATCTTCCACTCCACAGCAACAACACAGCAAGAGATTCAACCAACCCCAACCTATTCAAGATTCAGGTAGTTTTGCCGGCTACCATGGTAACCTCCCAAAATGCAACAAATGCAAGTTTCATCACAACAGGCAGTGCACGAAGAACACTTGTGAGAGATGTGGAAGGTTTGGACATGTTGCCAAGAATTGCAGGGTGAACCTTTTAGTAAAAGCACCTAAACAACAACCACAACAGAACTACAAATAGCCTGGGTGTTATGAATGTGGACAATCTGGTCACTATAGGAGGGAATGTCCGAAACTAAAAAGGAATGGTAACAATGGTGCTGATAACCGCCCTGGCAACGACAGGGGCAACGGTAATGGTGGAGCCAAGGGGAGAGCTTTTATCATTGGATCGGGTGAGGCTCGTAATGATCCTTCTACTGTAACTGGTAAATTTCCTATCAATGGTTGCTTTGCCTCTGTGCTATTTGATTCTGGTGCTGATAGGAGTTTCATTTCGCACAAATTCAGTCGATTGCTAGATGAAAATTCTGTAGCCCTAGATACGAATTATACAGTAGAAATAGCAAACGGTAAGATCATCGAGTCTTCTTGCATATACAAGGGTTGTAAGATTAGTCTATCTGGGCATGATTTTGATATTGACCTTCTATCAATTACACTCGGTAGCTTTGATGTCGTTGTTGGCATGGATTGGTTGTCTATGAACCAAGCTGAAATTATTTGTCGTGAGAAACTCGTTCGACTAGCTTTGCCTGATGGAAAGATACTCACTGTGGAAGGCGACAAGAGTGGTGCAGTGGTTGGCACTATCTCATATATGAAGGCACAGAAGTGGTTGAGGAAAGGGCATTCGGCGATTTTAGCCCTAGTTACTGAAAAGATTACAGAGGAGAAATGACTAGAAGACATTCCGATTGTTAGAGATTTTCCTGAGGTATTTCCCGAGGACCTACCTGGCCTTCCTCCACACAGGCAGGTAGAATTCCAGATTGAGTTAGCACCTGGAGCAGCTCTGATCGCTCGGGCGTCGTACCGTTTAGCACCGAACGAACTACAAGAGTTATCCAAGCAATTGCAGGAACTGCTGGACAAGGGATTTATACGTCCCAGCTCTTCACCCTGGGGAGCTTCAGTGCTTTTCGTGAAAAAGAAAGATGGAATCTTCAGAATGTGTATTGACTACCGAGAGCTGAACAAGGTGACAATCAAGAATAGATATCCACTTTCGCGTATTGATGACCTGTTTGACCAGTTGCAAGGATCAAGCTACTATTCCAAGATTAATCTAAGATCAGGTTATCATCAGCTACGAGTTCGAGAGGAAGACATCTCGAAGACGGCATTCAGAACTCGTTATGGGCACTATGAGTTTGCAGTAATGCCTTTTGGATTGACCAATGCCCCAGCAGTTTTCATGGACCTCATGAACCGTGTTTGCAAACCTTATTTGGATAAGTTTGTCATTGTCTTTATTGATGACATACTAATCTATTCTCAGAATAAGGAAGATCATGAGGAACATCTGAGGATCATCCTGGAATTGTTGAAGAATGAACAATTGTATGCAAAGTTCTCAAAATGTGACTTCTGGATACGAGAAGTGCAGTTTCTTGGTCATGTGGTGAACGAAAAGGGTATACATGTAGATCCTTCAAATATTGAAGCAATCAAGGATTGGCCGGCATCGAAAACGCCTACTGAGGTGCGACAATTCCTTGGTTTGGCAGGTTACTATAGGCGATTTATCGAGGGATTCTCAAAGTTAGCACAACCTCTAACTGCCCTGACCCACAAGGGAACCATCTATAAATGGGGCAGTCAAGAGGAATCAGCATTTCAGACACTTAAAGACAAACTCTGCAGTGCGCCGATCCCAACATTACCAAAAGGAACGGATGACTTTGTTGTTTATTGTGATGCATCCATCCAGGGTTTGGGATGTGTACTGATGCAACGCAACAATGTCATTGCTTATGCGTCTATACAACTCAAGGTACATGAAAAGAATTACACAACGCATGATCTAGAACTAGGAGCTGTGGTGTTTGCCTTGAAGATCTAGAGGCACTACTTATATGGAACTAAGTGCACGATCTATACAGACCACAAGAGCCTCCAGCACATATACGATCAAAAGGAGTTGAATATGTGGCAACGACGATGGCTAGAACTGCTCAATGACTATGACTGTGCCATTAAGTACCATCCGGGTAAGGCTAATGTGGTAGCCGACGCCCTCAGCCGAAAGGAAACCCCTAAACCTCGTCGAGTACACGCATTGCAATTGACCATTCACTCCGATCTGCCAGAGCAAATCAAGTCTGCCCAATCTGAAGCCTTGAAAGTTGAGAATCTAAAGGCGGAATCCATGCGAGGCATGGAGAAACAACTAGAGACCAAGACTGATGGAATTCATTATTTCATGAAACGGATCTGGGTACCACAGTATGGGAATTTACGAGAGCTAGTAATGGATGAAGCTCATAAGTCACGCTACTCAATTCACCCGGGTTCAGACAAGATGTATCAAGATCTGAAGGAGTGTTACTGGTGGCCGAACATGAAAGCTGAAATTTCCACCTATGTTGGTAGATGTCTAACTTACTCTAAAGTTAAGATGGAATACCAGAGACCATCTGGTTTACTTCAGCAGCCGGAACTTCCAGTGTGGAAATGGGAGCAGATCTCGATGGACTTTGTTACAAAGTTTCCTAGGACTCCCAGCGGATGCGATACCATTTGGGTTATAGTAGATCGGTTAACAAAATCCACACACTTTCTAGCAATCCGAGAGACTGATCGACTAGATAAGTTGACACGAATTTACCTAAGAGAAATAGTCTCCCGGCATGGTGTACCGGTATCTATCATATCTGATCGTGATGCTCGGTTCATTTCTCATTTCTGGCAATCTTTACAACGATCATTGCGAACGCGGTTGGATATGAGCACTGCGTATCATCCGCAAACCAATGGTCAGAGTGAGCGTACGATCCAGACACTAGAAGATATGTTACGTGCTTGTGTGATTGATTTTGGCAGCAACTAGGAAACTCATTTACCATTGGTTGAGTTCTCTTACAATAACAGTTATCACACATCAATAAAAGCCGCACCCTTTGAGGCACTATATGGGCATAAGTGCCGATCACCTATTTGTTGGGCAGAATTGGAGAAAGCCAACTTACAGGTCCTAAGCTTGTGCACGAGACGACTGAGAAGATTGTGCAAATACGTAACCGTATGGCAGCAGCACGTGACCGACAGAAGAGTTATGCTGAAAACGTCATAAGCCATTGGAGTTTCAGATTGGTGATAAAGTACTCTTGAAAGTCTCACCCTGGAAAGGGGTGATACGCTTTCGAAGGCGTGGTAAACTAAACCCTAGGTACGTTGGACCGTTTGAGATTGTCAAACGGGTTGGTCCAGTAGCCTATCAACTGAATTTACCTGAAAAGCTCAGTGGAATACATAACTTGTTTCACGTGTCTAATCTGAGGAAGTGTCTATCCGATGACTCACTCGTCGTGCCATTAGAAGAATTGGAAATTGATGAACAGCTTCGTTTCATTGAAGAACCAGTTGAGATTATGGATCGAGAAGTCAAAACCCTAAAGCGTAGCAAGATTCCCATTGTGCGCGTTAGGTGGAATTCAAAACGTGGACCAGAATTTACCTGGGAACACGAGGATCAAATGAAGAAGAAATACCCACAACTGTTCAAAGATCAGGCATCTACTTCCCAAGGTATCCATTCTTAAGATATTGTTCATTAAATTTCGGGACGAAATTCCCTTCAACAAAGGGATAATGTCACAACTCTCATGAAACCTTACGTTCTTTATTTTGAGTTTATTTTAGAAATCTCAGAAATCCTATCATAAGAGAGCTTCTGACCTCCTATCATTGCTTGTTAATATTTTCGTTCTGACCTGAACTTGATGTTCTAATTTTCGGGATGAAAATTCCTTCAACAAGGGGATGATGTGACACCTCGTTTTTTTCAGGTTAACTTCATTGGCGTTATGTAATTTTGTTATTAATTAACCTTTCTCCGATACTTAAAATGGATCAAGTTTATTATTATAAAATGAAAATGATTACTATAATTTACTAGTAATCATTTTAAAAATAAACAACTAAACTTAATTAATGCATTATGTAAAATAAATAAGTTGGAGGACTAAAGGTAGCATCTTGCAAAGCTTAAATCCTCTAAACACCCCATAACCGACCCCACCCCCGTAACTTCTCTGTAACCCTAATTCGAAATCCCTCTCGGCAACCCTATTCCTCCCACTCGGTTCCTCAACGATCCCTGACGACAGCCTTCTTCCTCGTGGAAATCTCTTGTTCTCGACACTTGGAACCAGATCGATACTTCTCTGGAGATCGCATGCCTGTACGGTATGTCATCTCTCTCGTCTCGTGCGTTTGGCTCCGGTTACGGTTCCTTCCTGTCTTAGTCGGTGCATTGCGGGGTGTGGTGGCTCATTTTTGGATGTGTTCCTTGATGCGTATGCTTGGATTTTGTATACCTTTGTGTGTATATGTGCATGAGTGTGTGCGTGGTCGACGTGCGGTCGTTTGATGTGTGTACGGGTGTGCATCGAGCGATCATGGCATGAAATCTGTTTTATTTTTGTTCAATGTGCGTTTCACGGTTGTTTGGTATGTGTTTGTATGTATCTATAATCGAAAGTATGTTTCTGTTATGGGGGTTTCGACTACGGGTGCAATTGTACATGTGGTTGATGTATGTTGTTCATCATGTATGTGTGGTGTGCGATTGGGTGTGTTTTTGTAAATATTTTGGCATGCATTTCGTGATATTGGTGCTTTGCATTTTTCTCATATGAATCCATATATATATAATGGATGTGTGTATATGCATGCATATAAATGAAAGTATGTTAGTGCTTGGTTCAGTGGATGAAGTTGGTTGTGCATTATGTGTGATTTTGGTTGGATGTATGATGGTGATGATATGTGCATGGTGTGAATGCATATGGGTGCATTGTGTGTGTGATTAGCATATTTCTATGGTGTGTGTATAATGCATATTATATTAGTTATATATGATATGTATAAATATACGTGATATAGAATATATGTTTTGATTATGCATATAACATTTTTGTTTAGTGAGGATTATATTTATAAAATATGTATTACATACATGCGTTATATATGGAAAAATCATAAGTGTGTATATGGGTCGTTACACATAGTGTTGTGCATGTCATTCATTCTGAAATGTATGGGTTTTATTGTAAATTGTCGTATAAGTATATATATATATATATATATATATATATAAAGAGTATTATTATATATGATTCGGTTTATACATGTATAATGGATGTTATGCTTGTGTGAGTTGTGTATGCTTGCTTTTGCTTGTGTATGGGGAGTCTTACAGGTAAACGACACTGTAACCGAGTCCTGGAACACGAACCGCAACATTCTTATGCTATAATTAATAATTAATATTAATTATATTTTAACTAAAATTCAGGTTATTTGGAACCCTAATCATTTGTGCTTGCATTTACTTGTCGCTGTGCAATCAAGGTGAGTTCTCAGCCCCACTTTCGTATTATACTCTCTTTTTGGGGGAGAGAAACATGCTGTTTTTCATAAACTATACGTTACTTAGATTGGTAATACTGCGTATACTGGTTTACTATTGTGATACCACTACACCTCATCGGACCGTTAATATAGTATTAGCGATGTGATTGTTAGTAGATCTACTAGGTTTGACAAACCTCACCCGGGCTAGTCGCGCTAGCTTGACTGGAGGTCAAACTGGTGAATAGTTAGCCTGTTTTACAGTGTTGTGGTATGGTATCCACAGCCGGGGCATTTATTATACTATTACTGTCAGCTCGGTCGCGAATTCATACACATAGTGACTTGTTGTAGGCTAGCTACCTACTTATATGCTTTGATTACTTAATCTAGATTTCATTACTATTACTTACTGTTTTCTGATAAATCTGTGAACTCACCAACCTTGTGTTGACACTTTAGCATGTTTCTTTCAGGTTCTTAAGTTGCGCATGAATAGGAGCATCTCGCATTGCATTTATCATCGTAGAGTCAAATGAACAGTCTACATTTTTCTATAAATTATATTTATTTGGTTTGCGCGTGTTTGCGCCGTTTAAATTATGGTTTATATGCTTCCGCACTTATTTTCATGTTTCGTATTTAATTCTGATTTTAAGAAACTTTATTTAATTTAGAAATTATATTTTGTAATTGTTGCGTCGTTGGTGTAACTAATGGCTAAGATCCTGGTATGTCATGCACCTAACGGTATTACCCCGTTTGTGAAAATTGAGGGTATGACAGCCACCCTTTACCCGGGCCGCCCCTGTATACAGTGGCGAACCTAGTAAATTTTTTACGGGAGGCAGAAATTTTTAATGATCGTTTGACTGTCACAATATAATATATATTTTAGTTTGGTTCGGGTCATAACAGGTTAATCCGGTTTATTACCGAATAACATCGTTAAAATGGGCCCCAAAATCTTGTATTGGCATATATATATATATATATATATATTATATATATATATATACATACATACATACATACATGTATATACATAGGTATAATATATATATATATACATACATACATACATACATATATATATATACCTATGTATATATATGTATATACATATATACATATATATATATACATATATATACACATACATATACATATATATATACATATATAATATATATATACACCACATACATATATATATATATATTGCTGATTTATGAGGACTTTTTGATTTTTTAATTACCCTTGACATATCATTTTAGGGATTTGTTTTTCTAATTCTTTTTTATCTAATGGACTGCATTCTACATACATATGTATTCTATTTGAGACTTTGTAATGTCTTCTCTATTAAGTTCTATTTTTTCTAAATGCAATATTATAGGATGATTAATACCTTTTGTAACATCTCTTTCTTTCTCTATCTCATGAGTTAAAAATTCTGATAAAAGTTTTATACTTTCGTTTTCTATCAAATTGTTTAGTTGTTGTAAAAATGATAATTTTTCTTGTCCACCACGCTTTCGTGTGATCTCTGATGTATTATTGTATCTTATTGTTTGAAACGTATATATATATATATATATATATATATATTATATATATATATATATATCCGGTTTATTACCAAATAACATCGTTAAAATGGCCCCCAAAATCTTGTATTTGCATATATATATATATATATACATAGGTATAAGATATATATACATACATACATGTATATATACCTATGTATATACATATATATACATATATATACACACACACATACATATACATATATATATATACATACATATATACACACACACATATATATATATATTATATATATATATATATTGATGATCTATAAGGGCTTTCTGATTTTTTATTAACCCTTGACATATCATTTTAGGGATTTGTTTTTTTAATTCTTTTTTATCTAGTGGACTGCATTCTACATACATATGTATTCTATTTGAGACTTTGTAATGTCTTCTCCTATTAAGTTTTATTTTTTTCTAAATGCAATATTATAGGATGATTAATACCTTTTGTAACATCTCTTTCTTTCTCTATCTTATGAGTTAAAAATTCTGATAAAAGTTTTATGCTTTCGTTTTCTATCAAATTGTTTAGTTTTTGTAAAAATGATAAATTTTCTTGTCCACCACGCTTTCGTGTGATCTCTGATGCATTATTGTATCTTATTGTTTGAAACGTATATATATATATATCCGGTTTATTACCGAATAACATCGTTAAAATGGCCCCCAAAATCTTGTATTTGCATATATATATATATATATACATAGGTATAACATATATATACATACATACATATATATACCTATGTATATACATATATATACATATATATATACACATACATATACATATATATATACATACATATATATATATACACATACATATATATATATTGATGATCTATAAGGACTTTCTGATTTTTTAATTAACCCTTGACATATCATTTTAGGAATTTGTTTTTTTAATTTTTTTATCTAGTGGACTGCATTCTACATACATATGTATTCTATTTGAGACTTTGTAATGTCTTCTCCTATTAAGTTCTATTTTTTTTCTAAATGCAATATTATAGGATGATTAATACCTTTTGTAACATCTCTTTCTTTCTCTATCTCATGAGTTACAAATTCTGATAAAAGTTTTATACTTTCGTTTTCTATCAAATTGTTTAGTTGTTGTAAAAATGATAAATTTTCTTGTCCACCACGCTTTCATGTGATCTCTGATGTATTATTGTATCTTATTGTTTGAAATGTATATATATGCTAAAAGTGATGAAATATTTTGTTATCATAATAACACCATTTAATCCTAACAAAAAATTGTGGCCAATTACAAAATTTTTGACTTAATATATCGTGCGTTTTTATTCACTTATGGCATGTCGTATTTAATACTATAATTTTTTGAAAAATCTATAGATTATATTCCTATAGGATCTAGACAATGTATTACAGAGATTAATCTATATTCGACTATCCTACTGACTAAGTTATATGGATTAACTTATATGTGACGTATATGTAAAACCATGCTACGGTGTTTCATTTGATTTATACCCTTATTTATATATACATACACACAAATGTAAATGTTAGTGATAAAAAATATAAGGTATGTGACTGATTTTATTGATTTTCTCTAGTTTTCACATAAAATTGTGGTTTTTTTAGGATCCCTCCTATATATATATATATATATATAATTGTTTTAAACATATTACATATCTCAAGAACTACATTAAAACAATTATACTCATAAAAGTGATGTTATGTAATATTTTTAAAATAATTATACTAATCGTTAAAACATTTCCCACACTCTTTAATGCCGATAATGTTCAATATGTTCGAGAACGATGTAATTTAATCTCTCGTATCTTGAAACCAATATAATTTAGCTTGCTTAGTAGTTAAAAAATTCATCTCGATAAATTTTTTTCTTTCTACTAATTATTTGATTATTTGAGGGTGTAAGCACTTAATTCTACTAGGTTACAAAACTTGGTTAGCGATAAAATATGATTTGTTGGATTGTAACCCTATTGTAGTTTCACCATCGACAATGTGTTCGCGATATTATTTTTTTCTCTTCATTTTCAAGGTTTTAATGGGGTAATTATAAAATTTTAAGGAGGGAAATCAGAATTTCACATATACATAACACTAAAAATTCTTTTGTTTTGAATGGGTGGCTGCCCCCTTCTTCAATATATAAGTACGCCCCTGCCTCTTTATATGCTTTTGTTAATCAGATATACTAATTTTTACAGTAAATAAACATATATTTGAATCTTTATCATACCTTATGGGAACAATATTTTACTTGTGGTAAAATACTGATGGGAAGAGTATTTAGTTTTGTTTACCATACATTATGATAAACGCATTAAATTAAAATGATCTATATTGATTTTAGTGAGATAACAAACGAATTTTATCAATCTTACAAGTTATAACGGGAAGAGTATACATTTTATCACATATTCTAACTTATTTAAGTTTTATCTAAATAATCATATGAAAAACAAATTAACATATTACATTATCTATACATTCTACAAGCAACATACATTTCTAATATAGAGACAGCAACACGTATTAAACAATCACCTTTCATTAAATAAAAAATATATATATATAATTGTTTTAAACATATTACATATCTCAAGAACTACATTAAAACAATTATACTCATAAAAGTGATGTTATGTAATATTTTTAAAATAATTATACTAATCGTTAAAACATTTCCCACACTCTTTAATGCCGATAATGTTCAATATGTTCGAGAACGATGTAATTTAATCTCTCGTATCTTGAAACCAATATAAATTTAGCTTGCTTAGTAGTTAAAAAATTCATCTCGATAAATTTTTTTCTTTCTACTAATATTTGATTATTTGAGGGTGTAAGCACTTAAATTCTACTAGGTTACAAAACTTGGTTAGCGATAAAATATGATTTGTTGGATTGTAACCCTATTGTAGTTTCACCATCGACAATGTGTTCGCGATATTATTTTTTTCTCTTCATTTTCAAGGTTTTAATGGGGTAATTATAAAATTTTAAGGAGGGAAATCAGAATTTCACATATACATAACACTAAAAATTCTTTTGTTTTGAATGGGTGGCTGCCCCCTTCTTCAATATATAAGTACGCCCCTGCCTCTTTATATGCTTTTGTTAATCAGATATACTAATTTTTACAGTAAATAAACATATATTTGAATCTTTATCATACCTTATGGGAACAATATTTTACTTGTGGTAAAATACTGATGGGAAGAGTATTTAGTTTTGTTTACCATACATTATGATAAACGCATTAAATTAAAATGATCTATATGATTTTAGTGAGATAACAAACGAATTTTATCAATCTTACAAGTTATAACGGGAAGAGTATACATTTTATCACATATTCTAACTTATTTAAGTTTTATCTAAATAATCATATGAAAAACAAATTAACATATTACATTATCTATAACATTCTACAAGCAACATACATTTCTAATATAGAGACAGCAACACGTATTAAACAATCACCTTTCATTAAATAAAAAATATATATATATATAAACATAATATTCATTACATGTGTGGATTATTTATTCCGAAAAAAGAAAACAAAAAAAAGGTAATAACTTGTGAAACACTTGCTATAGTCACAATCTAAATTGCCATTTTCCTTTCCAACAATCAAGTCACGGTCACAGCCCACCCTCTCTCATGATACCCCGATCGTGTGGTCCACAACCGTCTGTGACAAACAACAAAGTAAACCGACAGTATACTTTAACTTTACTTCTTAAGTACATATGCCTTACACATCATTATTACTTTATTGCTCATTATCCATCAATTTTCTCCAATATGGGCCCCAAATCCCGTGGGTGAAGGTCCACCATAAGCCCGTATTTCATAAACAGCGTCAACGACATCTTCTGCTCCACACGGTGGCCGGCGACCACCGTAAGACGGTGGCGGAGCAACACCGCCGCCGCTATCGATTTCATCTGCAAATAAGCCAAATCTTTCCCTAAACAGATTCTGGGCCCCGCGTTAAACGACACAAATCGGAATTGATCCTTCATTTCGAACCTCTTACCGTCGTCCGACAACCACCTCTCCGGCCGGAATTCCATGACGTCATCACCCCATATGAACTTCATCCTTCCGGTGGAGTATATTGAGTATGTGATGGCGGATCCCGCCGGAACCACCGTGCCGTCCGGCAACACGTCATCGCCGGCGACGTGCTTCGAGTCCTCCGGCACTGATGGGTATAACCGGAGTGTTTCCGATAGCGCTGCTTTTAAGTAAGTCAATTGGTCAACTTCTTCGAAAGTCAAAGGCTCGTCTACCCATTTCCACGTGTCACTGCCACGTGTGTGTTTTAGAACTGTACAGATTTCTGTTAGAATTTTTGTTTCCACTCTGGGGTTTTTTATCACCAGCCAGAAGAACCAGCTCAGCGCGACGGATGACGTGTCACGTCCAGCTAGGATGAAGTTTAGTGCCACGTGTTGGAGGAATGTGTCTGAGTAGGACTCTTTCTTCTTCATGAAACGGGATAACAGGTCATCATGTGGGGCCTCACCGTCTACCTTATTAAGCAATTCAAGCTTACGTGCGTTGATCACAGCTGTTAGATACTTGTCCACGTGGTTCAAGCTTTGGCTCAGCTCAACTTCCATCCCGAGCCGAAGCCATTTCTTCAGCTTCCATATACTCTCGGGTAAAATAAACCGCTGCAGCGTGGCTTCCGTGGCTCGGTCGAAAGCCGACGCGAAGCTGTTTTCGGGGAGACCCGGGGACAACGTCTGCGGGTCTTTCCCGAAAGCCAAGCCGCATATATTATCAAAAGTGAGCCGAAGCAAAAGGTCTTGTAAATCAACCGGCTTGCCCTCAAGCTGAGCCGTTTTTAAAATGGGGCAAAACCTAAGCTTAATAGCTCGGCTCACCCAACGAGCCATGGCTTGTCTAAGAGTCCGAGTGGTGAACTCCAGTGCGGCAGTCTTACGCTGGAACAGCCACGTGTCACCATCGGAGTTAAAGATCCCTTCACCAAGAAGATCATGGAACACAGCTTGCCACGTGGGACCCTTGGGGTAATTGTCGAATTTACCCTTGAGTATATGCTCAAGGTTTTTGGGATCGCACGTGACAGTCACGAGACCTTGTTTACGAGCTATAAACGGTAATGGTGAGATACAGGTTTGGTACGTGCCACCACACGTACGAAGATTGTCGGAGATCCAATCGTGCATGCGATGAGCGTTCTGGATTAACCCTGGTAAACTACCCACTACGGGCCATACACGTGGACCGCTTAACGACCGTGCGATTGATTTGAACCAAACCGCGTACCACACGATCACACCCAAAATCACCCACCAAGTGCACGAATCCATCTCAATAGCACCACCTGTAAGAATAAAGTGATAAACTATAAGTCAAGATATATAAACCATGCAACTTAAGTAGCTATGATGATAATTTAACAATGTTACTTGCATCACAAGTAACTACAAATGTAATATTATTATTATTACAATGTTGGAGTTGTATGTATGCTTAATTACCGGTGAGTGGTGGTGAATGGTTAAGGAGGAAGTTGGGTAGAGGGTGGTGGTGGTGAAGAAATATGGGTGGGAAGATAGAGAAAGATGTTAAAGGGTGAGTGATTTATAGAAGGACCAAGATGTATGATTTCTAACTTCTAAGAGAAAGGAGGCTATTAATGAGGTAGCCAGCACTTCCTACAACTAACATTGTATAATAATTGTATCTATATGTGGATCTAGCATATATCACATACGATGTACGAGTGATTTTCGGTTACAGTTGGATGGTAGAGGCTCTTGTATTTCAAGGTAAAACTAAATGAGGATGTTAGTTGTTATATAAACAAGAAAAACTTGTAGGTATACATGTATGTATATGTAAGTGTTTATATGGTTATTATTTAGTTTTCTACTTAAACTTTAATATGTATTATATGATGTATGTTCTTTAAAATATAAGGGTGAGGAGAATTCTAGCTAGACTATTGATCAACAGCAATCAACGGTTATATTGAAATGAGTCGTTAGTAGGCTTATGTTTACTTAAAGCTTTGGGTAAGGTGGAAGAAAAGAGTCACATTCGTCATTTGTTTGCACTTTTATCTTGTTCAATTTATTCATTTAAGATAATTTTTAATATGTTGCTATCTCAAAATAAGATATCTTAAAATCAAATAACTATATCTTTAATTTGCTTATTTCAAATGATAACTTTGTTTTAGATCGAGTATCTTGAACAGAGTGTGTAAAGACATTCTTAACGGTGTGTCATAATATGCTAATGATGTGCATCAGGTTATAAAACGATACGCCATGATTATATGTTTTCACTCCTAGATTTTAATCTTTTGTTGAAATCATCTACCCTTGACCTACATTACGTATTTTGATTACTTTTCGGACTTCTTACAAATATGTTTTGTTTCGGTATAAACCTCCGCGAGTATATTATATGAAATCTTCACACGATGTTTGTATTTGAAAGCTTAGTGTGTTAATGTGTGGTAGGTTCTAAACTAATTAATTATAGTTTTTATTTGAACTTTTCTATATCAAGATTTCCAAACCACAATAAATATATATGTGTTTGATTTCCTAAAAAGTATTATTCAAATATTGGACTAAATCAAACTGTTTAAAGCAATCCATAATAAATGCCACCAGATGTTGTTGGAAACATATTAATTTGAATTAAATTGAAATGCAACAAGAAAAACAGCGAGCACAAATCCATACTATTAAACTATTCATTTAGTAAAAGCTATTTAAAAGCAAATATTTATACTGGTAAAATGATTATCAACACTACTTTGTATTTGAGAAACTTAAAATTATACAGATATAATATTATTTTCTATGTTTGATTTTGAAATGTGATTCTTTTAATTTTTTTTATAAACATTTTATATTGAATTAGTTCATGGTTTTGCAAATCGACGATGAAGGATTATATATAAAGGTTAATATGATGAGAAATATGGAATGATCGAGTCTAATAACTATAAATATACAACTTTTGTAATATAAATATATAAGAGTAATAGAATATCAAAATAAAATAATTATCCTATATATTTAAACGATCCATCTTTAATAACCCACTCACCCACGATACCACAAACGCTAATTCAACTACTTTGTTCTTCTCATTATGACTATAAATGTGTTGTTCCACAAGTTTGCTATAAGAAATTGACGCATAAAAATTCATTTAATATTGTTTTTGTTTCATGTTTTAGTTTTTGTTAAGTATTTGGTTTTTTCCACCCGTAAACACACGAATCCATCTAATCGTATCATTATATCTACATCATTACCTGTTTAACTTTATTACCATATGCAAATGACAAATCATATATCATTGGGTCACAAACTCTCTGGTTATTCGGTATTATTTAGTTTGTATATTCCATATCTACCGTATAGATTTAATTTTTTTGATCTTTTATTCTACATTGTTTTTCTTTAAAAAGTAATAATATTTTATCTCGTGAATTTATTTTATTTTAAACAATCGATTGTATGTTTTTTATATATAACTTACAAAACTCAATTGTATGTTTTTTCATTAAGCTGGTACACGTTACTTGACATAATTCATCCTTGTAATAGATTGAATAAGTGTAAGGCTATCATGTAATTCTCTTGCTCAAGCACAGAGGAATTTCTTGCGTAACATAAACTTTTTTTCCTCTATCAGTTAGACTATCAAGCGTCACGAAAGGGTTATACAACTTCAATTCATGACAAATAGTTTCAAAGCATATCAGTTCAAGAAGATAATGATCGAGGACAACAATATTATAATTATAGATACCGAGGATGGTAATGAGAATATGAGCCGAGAAAAGTTGCAAACAAGAGCTATGAGAAATCAAGGCGCATAATAAAATGAAAAAACAAACTTTTGACAAATATTGATTTATCCATGTTGAGTTGATGATGCAAGTCAATTATTCGTCATAACAACTAGAGATACATGCGAGATTCTTTTTCACTCATATACATGTTAACATTCATCTTAGCATGGGTGAGTTCAAATTTTTATGGGTTAAAATATCACACAAAACTAAAATGTATTTATAACATATATAACATGATATCTTTGACACAAGAATGTGACAATAATGTTATATTAAGTATTAAATAACTCCAATTTAACTATGTATGAAAGTAAACAACATCTCATACATCATAAGCTACAATGCCACATTACATATTAGTTACACCCAAATGTTAATGCTAAAAGTTTTATTTAGTACAAATAGCTAATTAACGGGTTGTTATACATACCTTTCATCATCTTATTTTTACTTGTTGTACTCCCCATTAAACCCCCAAAGAAATATATTAAATCTTTTAATTTCTTTTTACCTTTTTTGGTCATATTATTATTATTATTATAATTATAATAATAATAATAATAATAATAATAATATAATAATAATAATAATAATTTTATACTCGTGATATTTGTTTCTTCTAATATCCTTTAATTTATTTATATTTTTAATTTCTAGAGACGACTTTAAATAATTTTCGAGAAGATTACATTTATTAACTTAAAATATTTTTCATCAATTTTTAAATATTTCTTTCAAATTATATCGATATGACGCAAGTTTAATTAAATAATTGAGTTTATTAATATGCAATATAGAAAGTTAAAATTTGAATTTCATATAATCATTGACTAAGTTTCATATATTAACAAATTTTTATAATATATTTTGTTTTTGACGATTTACCTTCTAATTAACTAATTTGATTATTTACGGTTGATTAATTTTCTTACTTCAAACAATCTCTTTGTATCAATAAATATATTTTGATGTACGAGTGTCTAGTAGTTTAATGTAAGATGCAATTAAAATATTAAAGATTATAAAAAATTGATTGTTTATAACTCAAAGATAACTTAGTTTAATTTGAATGTAAAAAGAATAGATAATACAGAAGTTTTAAAACTAATAGTTTTACAATGGGAAAATATGTTAACTTTTAAAATGAAGTTTTAGGAATCGGGTATGATAAGTATGGGAGGGGGTATGTATAGCTTAACCTATAACTAATTAATAACATCATAATTGGTGTTTTAATACAATGATCTAATCACTACATGGTGTAACATGTGTATGTATAGTCGGGACTATGTTGTCTATAAATATGTATTTATTAAGTACAACTACAACAAAATATTTATACATATCCATTTATAGCCTCACCTTTGCGCTTGATTATTGCTTTAACACTAGTCTAATAACACATATGACACACCTACATTAATGGGCTTTCATATCAAGTACTCAGCGGTGATTCTTAACCATTAAATACTATGGGTCTAGACTAAAATATTGTACGCAACACTAAAGCATAAAAGCAGCAGGGTAATAAAAAAGAACATCAAAAGATTAAGAATCTAACATTTTTAGTTTTATTGTTTTTAAATAAACAAATTTAAATTGACAAACTAGTTTATATAAGCATTAAGCAATGCTTAAAAATTTAACATTTTTAGTTATATTATCTTTAAATAAACAAATTAAATTGACAAACTAGTTTATATAAGCATTAAGCAATGCAATACCTAGATATATATGGCTCGTAAAAATATCAGTTTACATTAAAAATACCAGTGTATCAAAATAATCTAGGAAACATGTTTCATGCAAAACATATTTTTACAAGATGAATCTATTTGTCATTTCCTAAAAAAAACCCACCTAATTATATATATTATTATTATTAATCCTCTATGTCGGTATGTGCAGTAATCATGTACAAGTGATAAAGCAGCAGGTACAAGCTGCTGATGCTTAAACGTGTTGCTTTATTTTTTGTTTTTATGGTTTATCTTTCAATATATATTCATTAGTAATTGTTTTTATGGTTTTTCTTTAATATATAAATTTAGCTAGGAAATGTGTCGAGACGAATGTAGTTTGCACTTTATCATGTCGCATATGGTTTTGCCGCACTTGTTTATTTTGATGTAAATTTTGAGTTGTTCTACGTTTTAATGTAATTTTATTAAAAAAAGTCGATTTAAATAAAATATGTTTTCATTCGATGATACAAATTTAAGTTACTTTATTTTTAAACGTAAATTTAGTTCGAAAACAAATCGAGTCGATTAGAGTTTATATTGTATCATGTCATGTACGCCACCGCCACCGCAACACTCGAAGAGTAAGTAGTTGTTGTCAAAAAGAAAAGTTCAAGTTTTCGATCTTAGTCAAAATCAAGAGACCAAAATTTGATAATTGATTTTTGGCTTTCTAATTCTCGTGTACCATGTACACGAAAACACAAATTTGTTGAAAACACAAATTTATTACTAAGTAAGAGGTTGTTTGTTTGAGCCTATTAATAGTTCAGATATTTAAAAACAAATACAAATTACATTAAGTATGCTTTATTATGTTCATATTTGTTTATTTAAAATGAAATTGAATGGAAGTGCAACGGATTATACCATAATGGTTATTGTCACAAAACCAACTTCTATAATTCTTTCTACTTATTAGATATGACACGTGTCAAATTTATAATTATTTTCATTAAAATTTTTTAGTTTATCTCTTATTAAATAATTATTTTAATTACTAGTAATATTATTTAACATTTTTATAAATTACTAAATTAAGAAAATGATCTATTTATTAATGTTATTTCTAATTAAGAAAAAATTAATTAGAAAAATATATAACTGTTTTATTACTTATAATAACTTCTCGTATATAATTTCACTCATATTATATCTTAAATATTATATTATAATTAATAAATTTTATTATATTAATATTTTATTTATTCAACCCGTGTAACACACGAGTTTATTAAAGCTAGTGTTTAATAAGAGAATACAATTCCAATTAACATGCAAGTTAGATTTAAAAATGCGAGTTTCCTGTTTCATTATTTTTCTATTTTTAGCTCATGACGTAACAATTTTGATAAAGGAGTCATATCTATGTTTATTGATTATATAATAAATAATATAATATAAATATATTATAGTAATATACATCATATTATACTAAAATATAATATATATATATATATAATTTTGTTGGTTGCTATAGTAGGAATATTAATTTTTTATTGTATTCCGTCATTAGTTAAGTTAATTTCCATTGATTTTAAAGTTTAATATTTATTTACTTGGATTAGTTACATGGCTTTAAGTATTATTTGAATTCTTATATTTTTATTTCTTCACATAGTGGTTATTAAATTTTTTATTTTTTATTTTTTAAATTTCCCCTCTATTATTTATTTAATGTTCATATTATTTTTTTTAACATAATGGAAATGGTTTTGTAAGTTATCATATCCATTTAAATTTTGTGACTATTCATTTATAAACAATTACTCATTTACTGGGAATGCTATTATACAATTCGTCAAAACCGAGTATTAAAAGTTTTAGGTTCCCGCAGCAATGTGCGAATTCATCTACTATTTATATATTATACTAACTAGCCTTAGTAAACCCGTGTATTACACGGGTTGAATAAATATAATATTAAACATAATAAAATTTTACTTAATTATAAAACGATATTCTAAAATAATATATGATTTAAATTACAAAAAAGTAAAATTTATAAGTAATAAGACAATGATATTAACTTTATAATGTTTTCAAAAAAAAAATCAAACATTTTGTTTAAAAAATAACATTTTTATAAATATCCTTATTATAACTCTCATTTTTAGTTATTTTTTGTTATAAAACATTACTTTTTAAAAACACTAAATTTTATATATTTTATATATTAAATAAGTTTGATGTTCTAGTGAAAAAATTAGTTTTATAAAGTTTTATTTCTTTAGAAATGACATCAATAAAAAGATATATTTCTTAATTATTGGAAAACCATTACTAATCTAAAAATGACTTAAATAATATTTTTGTAGTTAAAATAATTATTTAATAGGAAAAAAACATAATTTTTTTGTGTGAATGAATGTGATGTTAATATGTCTTTATTAGTTACTATTTTATTATAATAGTAGGATATACATTTTAAATTGACATCAATAGTTAGATGATCGGCTGAATTTAACACATATCTTCATGGTTGGACCAAAATTTCTTTTTCTAATTTTAGTTTTATGTTCAATCATCTTACATTTTCAACCTAGGGTTGAACCTTGCTATTCTAACTTTTTTTCTTTAGTTTTTATGAACTTTTTAGTTTTTATTTTTCTAGTTTTTCTTTATTTGATAAATGTTTTGTTGACCGGTTCTTTTTCTTTTTAATTTGTATTTCTTATATGTTTTAGTTTTTTTTTCTAGGTTTTTTATTTAATGTTTTCTTTTAATATGCAAAAACGTTTTTTATTTATATTATTTTTATGTTAAAAATTTTAACATCCACGTTGTATCAACATTGCAAAATAATACAATAGTGATTAACGAATATTAAGACGTAAAGTTATTGATAATAATTGTCGCATAACCAACTTCTACACATGTTCAATGTAGAGAATTCAATTCCGTTTAACATGCAAGTAATTCTTAAAGAATGCTAACTTCCTCTTTCACTATGTGTATTTTCAGATTATTCTAATATTATAGTAGTATATACATATTATATATTATATTATATATTATACTAAGTATATAATAAAATATAGGAGTGGTTCAAAAGAAAATTATTAAATTGCCTAAAAAATCTATAAAAGAAAGACATGATCACTTTGCCTAAAAAGTATAAAAAGAAGGTATGATGATCATAAACTATTTTCTATTACTTCTTCAAATATAGACACAACTAACTTAAATATTTCCACTACTTTGTGTAACTATTTATGATTATATTAACACTAAATAAGATGATTAAAAATATTAATTACTAATTTGAAACAATTTATTTTTTAATACGTTTCATGTTGTTGTTTTGTTTTGATGTATTGGAATGTTGTGTTGTTGTTTTTTGTGTTTTTTATTGTATTGTTTTGTTATGGTTGTTTGTTGTGTTGTTTTTAATGTTTTGTTGTGTTGGTTTGTTACTCTTAATAATTAAAATATACTAGTGACATTTTAAGTTTGTGTTTTTATGTTATTTTTTGTTGTTTTTACATTATTTCTTCTTAAAATGTATATTTAGTAGTGTTATTTTTTAATATTATGGTATTTTACCACATAAATGTGATAATGTTTGTTGTAAATTATGTGTTTTTTTCATTACACGTGCTATTTTACTATTCATGTTTTGTTTTATGAAAAAACAACGTATTTCGTATAAAAGAACACAATTTTATACAACGCAGCTTTTTTTTTGGAAAATTTATAGCAACAATATACTCAAATTAAAGAGAGAAAATGTTTAAATTTATAATGTAATTTAAAAAAATAATAATATTTATGAAATTAAAAGTTATCAACATTTAAAAAGATAAGAGAATTTGACAAAAATCAATAAAAATGTCTATTTCAGATATACCCATTCATATTTTTTTCTCCTCCACTTGAATGTTTTAATGTTACAAAAAATAATACAATCACGATTTACGAATATTAAGACGTAAAATTATTGATGATAATTGTCACAAAACCAACTTCTACACATGTTCAATCTAGAGAATTCAGTTTCATTTAACATGCAAATAATTCTTAAAAATGTGAGTTTCTTATTTCACTATTGTATATTTTTAGCTCCTTACATGACGTTACAATTTTGATAAAGGGACCATATACTATTTTTAGTGATTATATGTTATATATTGTATGAATATACATTTTAAATTGCATGAATAGTTTAAATGATGATCGGTTGCATTTGCGACGTATTTTTAATGGTTTGACCAACATTGTACTTTTATTTTATTTTTTCCTATTTTATGTGTTAAACTTTTTTTACAATAAGGGCTGACACCAAAACAATCATTGGTCTATTACAATACACACTCCCTCCACTTTTTTCTACATAGGTTTGAACCTTGCTCATCTAATGCGTTTTCTTCCGTATTCTTTTTTCAGTTTTTTGGTTTTTCTTTCTAGTTTTTTTTTATTTGTTAAATGTTTTGTTTACCAGGTTTCTTTCTTTATAATTTATTTTTCTTATACGTATTAGTTTTTCTTTTTCTAAGTTTTTTATTTAGAGTATTCTTTTAATATGCAAAAACATTTTGTTTATTATTCTTATGTTACAAAATTTAACCTTCCTGTCGTATCAACGTTATAAAATATGCATGTAATATTTATATGTAAAGTTATTCATAAATTCGCATGTACACGTAGGGCCATAAACGTATATAGTTGAGCTTGAGTGCTGTGACAACCTGAAATTTTTCTGGTTAACCTTACTTCCATAATCTAACTCCCTCCGTTACGTATAATTAACAAAACAATAAATAAATAATTAATCAAATTACTAATTATCTTAATACCATCAAATTAAGGGACCATTGAGTAACTTGATCAACTTAAGGGACCATTGTGTAACTTAGCAAAAAAAAATTAAATTAAATATCTCTATATAACCACCCCCACCCATTCGGCCCCTATCATCACCATTACCACCACCGAAACCCTAAACCACCACCACCCATCGGCGTTATTCCACCTCCCTCGACGATCGTGAGAAACAACCGTGGCAGCCCTACTCGGTACGATCTCTTCTCCTCTTGTTACTCATGTTCATTATGAGTAGTCGCGAGTATGCGGTTACGGTGGTTCGGGACAAACGGGTTCTAGAAGTCATGACGACCGGGTTGCTTTAATCGGTTGCTAACGAGTTCTGCGTATATATATATATATATATATATATATATATATATATATATATATATATATATATAATATATATATATATATATATATATATATATATATATATATATATAATATATATATATATATATATATATATGTATGTATGTATGTATGTGCTGCGATATATGTGTGTATGTGCCGCGAATATATATATATGTATGAAGGTATATATAATTTCTGCGTATGTGCGGATGTATAAGTTCTGCATTGGTGCGTTTGTATGTGCATGCTGCTTGTTCTTCGGTGTGCATATGTGCAATGTTAACCGATGATGGTGTGGTTGCGCGTATGTTGATTTGTCATGGAATTGTTTTGCCGAGGCATTGTGTGGGTGCATGTTCATATTGGGTCGATGGAATGGGGTTGGGCTAGTGTATGCATGTGTTCTTTTCTGTGTATTGGATATGTGTGTGTTGCAATGGAAAATAGATGCTATGCATGTGGGGCAGCAAAGATTAGGTATAGTTAAGTGAGTTTTCTTTCTGTTGTATGTGTTGTATATATGCATAGATGCATATATATGTGTGTGTATGTATATGAATGTAACCGTGTGTGTGTTATGTTGAGTGTGTAAGCATGGGGGTTTCTGTGAATAAATTATGGTGCTTATCCAGGCATGTGTTGGTTAGTTCTTAAACAATAAAATTGTGTTGTATGATTTTGTGTATGTTGACAGTGTGTGTGTGAGTGTATTTTATATTGGGTACTAACTAGTATGAATTATTTTCACCAGCGTATAAATATATATACATACATACATATATACATATATATATATATATGCATTTGGGGATTTTGTAACTACACGTTATAAAACATGATAGCATATATATAAAAAGGAAGTTTAGTAAAATGTGTATATATAAGGTACATTTGTGTATGAAACGGAACAAACGTGGGTAATTGAGTTATATAATTGTATGAGTTTGTATGTGATGGTGTTTGCTTGTACGTGGAAAATATGTCGATAAACGACACCGTAACCGAGTTGTGAAACGCGAAACCGTACGATCACATTATTCATATTTTATATTAATTGAATATTAAATGTACATTTAGGTTAATCGGAAAACCATATCTTTTGTGGTTTCAATTGCTTGTTGCTCTAAACTCGAGGTGAGTCTTCACGGCCCCTATTTTACATTACTTTCTTTTTGGGGGAGAAAACATGCAAACTTTATTTATAAATGGTTTCTAGTATTATTGTTTATCGCCTGTTACGTTAGTGCAAACATACTTAAAAGTCCTTACATTCTCAAACTGTTAGTAATGTGTAGCGAGGTAATTCTGAGTAGTACTACTGGGTTTGACAAACCCCGCCCGGGCTAGTCGCGCTAGCTTGATTGGAGGTCAAACGGGTGCGTTATTAACCTAACATTTGTCATTGTCTAGTGAGACGTGACGGGAAGGCAACAAACATACGAACATACAAACAGTCAGCCTCGATCCAAAACGCTAAGTAACTTGTTTATAGGCTAGCTACCTATCGATATGCTTTAATTACTTTACCATTCAAACAATTACAAACATTTTTACCTGTGATAAAACCTGTGAGCTCACCAACTTTATGTTGACACACTTTAGCATGTTTTCTCAGGTAACCGGAACGCTTAAGCTTATGATGCACGATTAAGGAACGCACTCAGGACATGCATCATCAGACATATTTACTTGCATTGAATATTTTGTTTTGACTTAGCACTTATAACTTTCAGTATTGTTTACATTTCATTATTCGCTTCTGCACTGTTATTCATTTTAGTTTTATGCTTCCGCACTGATGTTTATTTCTTTTATGCTACTCTGATTTAGGTCAAATGTTTATTTTTAAATTCATTTAGTGTCGTTTGATATGACCGTGTCTGAGATCCTGGTTTGTCACACGCCTCGAGGTAAAACCCCGCACGTGGAATTTAAGGGTGTGACAAGGGCGAACTCAGCTCGGCTCATTAATTTACAAATTAGTTGAGTCGAGTTAGGGTGTTTATCTTAATGACTTAAAATGTAGGCTCGTTCTCAGCTCATCTATAACTAGTCGAGCCGATTTGGCTAGTTTGTTTTTTAAGTTTTTTTAATTTTTGTTACTTATTATGCATATCCATGAATATAAAAACAATTAATTGTTGTTGTTATTTTTCATAGACTATATATTCTATATTTGTTTTTTTTTATCGGGGAAGTGTCAAAACATAGTCATAGTTAGTCTATTGGGCTTACGTTCATACAATATGTTATAACTGTAAGTTATATAATTAGCTTTTAAGTTAAAAATGTGTCAAACAAGTAAGTTACATTCCGAGCTTACGTTGACTTAGGTTTGGCATGTTTTAAAACCGAGATGAGCCGGCTCAACTAGTTTATCTTCAAGTCGATTTCGAGCGAGGTGTGAGCTTTTTAAACAACCCTATACGTGTTATGAATGTTCCGGCCTATTAAAAACACAAAGTTTCTAAACCAAATTATAAACTAAATCTTTAGGTTCAACTTAATGCGTTTTAAACTGTTCATGTGAAAAGGTTAAAATACTTGTGACTTGACCATTCACCATAGAATTTAATAAATATATTTATTTATAATAAAATATAAACTCTTAAGGGGTGTTTGGTTAGAAGAAATGAAATAAAATTGAGAAACTAGTATAATTTAAAAGTAAAATTATGTTTGAGTGAATAATAAAATATAAAACTAAGGGGATGTTTTACCTCAAATTCTTTTGGTTGTGGGATTTTAAAATTCTCTCTCTAGATGAAAAGATTTTAAAATCTCACAACCAAAAAAACTTGAGGTGAAACATTCCCTTGATTTTATATTTCATTACTCATTCAAATATAATTTTACTTGAATATTATACTAGATTTTTTATTTCATTACATTCAATTACATTCATTCCAACCAAACGCCCCTAACTTTTTATAGAATCATGCAATCATTCGGCGAGTGCCCTTTGATTTCAAACCTCTTCTTATGGCATAATTATAAAGTTTACTTTTTAATCTATAAATGTAAGACTCTGCTTTAAAAATAGATGACCTATCTTATGGTATCTATCCATTAAACAACCCTTGCAATTATACATTATGCATTTGTGATGTGTTCACTTTTAAAACTTTAAATAATGACTACTATTATTAAATCTTTTGTTCTTATTCTTGTTATTTTAAATTCAGGATTTGTTTGCTATGTGGTAATGAAATAGATGAATGAATGGAATTAATGAGGGAAATAGAATGGTTTCCAGCAACGGCGGTAGTTTCCGGCGATAGTTGCCCAGGGTGGTTTCTTATGGTGGTCGGCGATAGTTTCTAGTGGATATGGTTTCCGGCGACGAAGTAGCCAGCAGTGGCCTTCGATGGTTTACGGCGGCGGTGGAGGCGGGCTCCAGTGGTGGTGTTCCCGGGGCAGTGGTGACCGCATGCGATGATAGTTGTTTTGGTGAGTGAGTGAGTGGTGTGGTGACTAATAATGGAAGAAGAGATAGAATAAAAAAATGAGGGTGGATGAAATGAATTTAATGAAATGGAATCAACTATGTAATGGTTCATTCCATTACTTTTACCAACCAAACATGTCTTTGTTCATTCATATTCAATGGTTCATTCCATTCTGCCTCTTATTCCTGTATATCAAACGCTAACTTATAATTAAACTTTTATAACGTGGCTCTAGTACTCACATGTGTCATGATTTTTGCTTGAAGAAATACATATTGATGTAAATCGTTTATTTAAATAAAATAATGGTTTGATAGTATCTAGATTACTCGAATTTGATTAATCACGTTTTTATTGATTTTTTTGTGTTGTTGAGAGGCTTACATAAAATTAAAATTAAAATTAAAATTATACTAGTATTAAGCCCTCGTGTTGCAGCGGGAGGCGTAAAACCAAATAAAAAGTAGACATAAAAACGTTAAACTACACAGACAAAACGTAAAACATATAAAATAATAAGTAAATCAATCTTAAAACAAAGCATTGTGATAGAGACGTTAAACGGGAAAAAATAAGCGTAAAATAACAAACCACACACGCAAGTTACGACGTGTTAACTCATAAAATTTAGACCGGAACGTAAAACGAACAATTTGTAAAATATGAAAAGTATTGGACATTAAAAAGTTGAAAGTAAAAGAATATTTGGATTTAAATGCAGAAGATATAAAGTATTGGGCTAAAAAATGTTTAGGATTAATAAACAAAAAGCAAAAGATGAGTACAACTAATATAGCACATGATACAACCCACAAGTTGTCATGCAAAATCTATTTATTTGGTGTTTTAAATTTTAGTTTAAAAAATATAATAAACTTTTATAAAATTATTATAAGATTAACAAAAATTTGAAACTCGTATCGGATGTAAAATGTTGTCCAACCGTATTGTACGGGCACCCTTATAGTATATTATATATATATTCTAATTACCAACATCTATGTATATATATTTATTCACATAGTACAACCATTTATATAGTAGTAATTATAATTTTTTTTGTGAATTATGATTTGTATTTTAGTTTAAGTGGATTGTATTCAACTTTTGGGGTTTTTTTTATCTATAAGTTTTTTACATATGACCTAGTATTTTTATATTTATTTACAATTTAACATTTATAATTTTTCACTTTTAAATTTTGGTTCCTATCCTTTCATTTTTTTTAATAATTTTTATTTTACGTTCTAGTCTATATTTTACGAGTTAAAACGTTGTAACGTATGCTTATGATTCAATGTTTTATGCCAAATTTCCCTGTTTAATGGCACCGTCATGACGTGCGGGTCCTAGATCGACTTATTTATTATTTTTATGTTTTACATTTCACGTGCGTGATTTAACATTTTTATGTCTGCTTTCCATTTGGTTTTATTTTTTCATTTATATTTATTTTTATATGAACTTTTGTGTATTTGTGGTCACTTATGGTGGTGTGACATTGTTGTTACTTAACATATATTTACACCCTCGACGTAACGCGGGGATTCAATTCTACTTTTTCTTAAGATCTAATTTAGTTTTACTTTTGTATTAAAATTATATCTTATTCCAAAATATCAAACCAATAACCGGTCGTTGATCATATTAGTTCTACAAATTTAAGCATATAGTGTAATAAGATAAACTTTAATCAACTAAATTGTTAGAGTAACCATGTCTCGATTATGGGTCCATCAACGTCTATCTTCAATAGATGACATTGTTGGAGGAGAGAATGATGCTATCGGAGGCATGATTAACAAATTGTGTGGGAGTAATGAGGTTAAAGGGCGAAATTTTTTTGATTAACAATGTTTTGGTTTTATTTTGATTGATTTATTTCTTTATTAATTATTATTTTTTAAAATTTTAATAGAGTGTACCATGTATAATTATACAATTCTTGATTATTGGTGTAGATACTATACAGTTGGTTCTCATTTCTTGGAGACTACACGTATTGTCGAGCACCCGTCAACAAAATAATCATCCTAAGGTGATATATCTCATGGCTATTAAGAACAAATCAAGTCAAAATGATTCTATTTTCAAACTTGTTCTTATGAAACCAAGAACGAAAAAATTAGAAAAAAACAAGTCATTCTCGAAAAGATTAAATATCAATAGCACCTATTAGACTTAAAAATGGTTTCGGTTGATAAAAGTTGAATTGAAATAACAAGAACTAGACAATTAAAATTACTAAAACCGTGACAATTGTTCTTTTATAGATTGAGGATATATATGTTTTACCCAAACTTTTATCTTATTAACTTTTGATAGATAAGTTAATAAGTAAAAAAATTATTCTCAAACTTAAAAGTACTTTTCAAACTAACTTTATATATAAAATACAAAATAGATTTTGAAAAGTAATAAATTTATAATAATTATTTATAGTTTAATTTCCTATTATGCCCGGTACTATCTCTTATTAACTCCTCTAATTTTTTAAGTATGTATTTTTTGGTCATATTATAATGCTTTATTTTATAAGTTAAACAAAACATTTTTAAAAAATTATTTTAAAAAATTCATAAGGTAATAAATTTATTTTGTTTAAAATCCTTATCCATCAAAATAAGTAATTCAAACATCCCCTAAAACAACTTTAATGAATCAAAACCCTAATTATCGCAATCATATCCCTCTTTCTCAAACACTCACTTCGGTAACTCACACGTCTATGTAGCTAAAGCTGTAATTTCCCGGGGTTTTCCTGCATTGTGAGCTCCGGTAAGCCTTTCTTTCGACGATTCAACCGCTATTTCAATGTATTGAAACTCACCATTTGCTTGTTAAATCAATGATTAATTTAGGGTTCTTCTAAGTTGTTGATTGTTTCGTATGTCTACTAAGTTACACTAACTTTTTTTTTCTTCTTTCAGGTGAATTTCAACCGAAATTGCTCATTTTCATACACCCTTTGGTGTCCGCTTGTGGGTTTTTGGCAATTTCGATTATTGGCGATGGAGATTTATCGATGCGGTTTGTGGCCGGTGATATGTACAGGTGTGTATATATACTGATTAATGGTTTTGATGGTATTGCCTATTGTTTACAATGAGTGTGTGCTTGTGCTTTTGATGTTGAATGCTTGAGAAACAGGTCTATCTGAATGCTGACTTGGGTTATGTTTGGACTTATAGGGTATAGGTTAGATGCTTTCAAGAGGAAATTAATTGTGATTACTGAGCCCCCTTTTGGTGTTTAACAATTTATGGTAGCAAATGTGTTAGATATGAAATCTCTGTTAGATATGGGTGAGATAATGTTCTTTTTTGCTTGGTTCTGTGACCAAGATTACATTTAGTCAGTTAAGGTGGAAATCTAAACCACTGAATTTGATAGGCTTATCAGTGTGTGCTTGTTGGAACTAATGATCGGTTATAAAAACATTGATTTGCTAAATAAGGGTTAGTAGTAGACAACACTTAAATGGAAGTGGAAGATGTTAGGCTTCATTCTTAATAAGCTTATTAATGTGGTGGTGTAAATTAAGATGCGCAGAAAGATTTGAAGTGGTTGGCTACTTGAGCTTGTTATAAGCTAACTTTTATATTAGAAAAGAGAAGATTTTTAGCAGGTTACCCTGCACACGTGTGAAGATTTTAGTAGTTTCCTTCTAATCAATTACGAATTGAAATTTTTTTCCTATTTGACAGTGAAAAATAAAACCCTCGAAATTTTGGAAACAACACCAGTCATGCTGCATTTTCTAAGCTTCACCAAATTTACAGTAAACATTCCCTTTTGATCATAATGTTGTCATCAAAGACTAGCAATGGGAGAATGATATACCGTACTCCGTAAACATGTTTTAAGCATATCCAGTTAATATAAAGAGGATGATGGGTTTTCTTAAAGGGATAATTTCATATCCCTTCTCAAAACTTGGTATAACATCATATTAATTAAACAAAATTAGAATATCAAATATACCCATTTTTAAAATTTTAACATTTATCCCATAAAACATCTTGTATGAGAGTTTAAAGTATAAAGAGAAAGAGAGGGTTGTAATAGTCATATTTTGAACCATATTCAATGAAATGGGTGAAAAAGAAACTTTAATTAATTTGAATGGATATTTTTTATATCAATTTTTGTTTGGCAATGGGATTTTTGCTAATATTAGACTAATGGTCACATGATATTATGCAAGTTAGGGGTATATATGAAATTGCCCCGTCAATATAGACTAAAAGGTAAAGTAGCTGTTGTGCTTAAAATGGGTTGAAGCTATGATTTCATGCTTCAACCTATCCAAGGTTTTGGCTAGAGTTCAGGTAACATGTAAAAATGATAAACAAGTTTGTCTTTAAGAATTAAGCGTGTAGAAGATTAAATGTATATAGTTATAATCTTTTGAATAAGATTTAACAGAGATTTGGGCTTTGTTAGTTGTCTGGAAGAATCCGATTTATCAAGTATCAATGGATTTATACCCATTCACCTGTTTTTAGAAAGAAGGGAAGATATTCCTTATCCTATATACAAGCTCATGAAAGTTTTTATTTTATTTTGGTTGTCAATTTATCAAGTTAGCAAACACGGATGTCTTGAATCCACATCAGAAATGATTTTTTTTCATATATTCTGTTTTTGTAATATTGTTTTTTGAATTGAGTGACTATACAACATAGAATGTGTAGTCTAAATAAATTTCAATTTTCCCAAAATTTGTTTACTCAATCTAAAGAATTTGTTATCTCCATTGAATTCAGGCATTCCCTATAAGAATAAAAACAGAAGAATGTTATATATTGGAAAAGGAAGAAATCATATATGTTGCATTGTGTAGGGCAAGCTTTGCAGTTTGCACATGTAATTATTGTATATCATCATCCTAAGATTGTAACTTTTTTAGTTAAGAAGGTAAATGAGAACCAAATATTTCCTTTTGGCTTGCAAAGCTTAGGGTTGGCTTGGCTAGGGTCTGGAGGCCCATTTTTTAATTCAAAGGCTTGTATGAGCTTGATCCATGGTTCATATGACTTATGGAATTATAAAAAATCTCTTGTTATCCTTCATTTGTTTTATTTTGATGGAATACAGCTCTTTCCATGTGAATATTTTTGTACATTTCTACTATATACTAAATTAAAGAATTATAGCTTTAACTTTAAACCTTTTATCCCAAACTAAGCAGAGAAGAAATGGAAAAAATTGAAAAAATACAGAAGGCACACACATCTGACCTTGACTTTTAGCATTAGTCACTTTGTTTGTTGAGTCGATGAAGCAAATTAAATTATGATTTGGAACTTTGGGTAATTGATAGTTATCTTCTCAAATTTAGTATGTGATTCTTAAATGCAGTTATCGGTGCACCGGTCATTGAAGTAATTACTATTTATTTCACGATTACGGAAGCAGAGGCAAATATTGCCGTATTTAACCATGGTAGTGTCTGGGAAAATTTTCAAAGCAAGCTGTTCTCAGTTCTCACCTGTATCCTAGAAATCCCAGAACTGATTCTGCTAAATGTGAGCTTCAAATCAAGTATAAATTATACAATCCAGGAGGCGAGAGACTCTACTCTAATCAAAATTCTAAAATTATGTCTCCATGGTGGAGTAAATCTTCTCCACAAGAAGCTAAAAAGAAAGCAAATAGGGGCGGTCTTTTTCGTTTGATTAAAAGAAAGCTAAAATGCCCATCTGGTTCTAAACAAATCTCATCTGGAAGACAGAGTGATATTGCTCCTGAAATGGGATCTAGTTATCGGACCTCTTCTCCATCCACCCTAGTGGCACGATCTCAAAATATTGCTGAAATACCTCACATCCACCCATTACCGCTTCCTGAAAACTTATCGGATATGAGCCAGGTTGATTCAGGAAAACGGGCATCAAGAAACCCAGGAAGCAGTAAAGGTTCACCGTGGCTTTTTCCGCTTCCGAAATCTGATCATGCCCAAAATGGACATAATCAAACTGATGTTGAAGGCGATTTAACGGATTCAGTTTTACTTATAGTGATAGCGAGGGTGATGAGCCCTTCGAATCCCGGATTTTAAGCCCTCAAGCATCGAATTATGCAATCAGGAATAATACTTCTACAGATAGTCCTTCAAGGTGAGTTTCGTACTTGTTTTTCATTCATTTTTTTCTTTTTTCTTTTCTATGTATTAAGTACGATCATGAATTCATGATCATCGATTATTGCATCTATTATCATATTTTTGCCCCTTTCTTGCTGTATGCCTGTAATGGTTTTTCCTTTATGGAAAATGGACATGAATATATATGGAGTGGAGGGATCAAGAGAAAACCACCTTAAGAGAAAACCGCAGAAACTGCAGCCAATCATATAAATATAAAATATATTTTTTAAGTGTCTAAAGTGTATTTGTGTAGACTTCCACCCTGTTTATATAATTGTCTAAATTGTTACATATATGTAATCCATAGTCTTAAATATATATTTATGATGGAACGAAGATGATGCCATAATGAATTACATATATGTAACCCATAGTTTAAATATGTAACTCGTAGTTACATATACGTAACCTATGGTTTTGCAGTTTTCTCATAAGTTGCGGTTTTCTCATGAACCCTCCCCTCTATGTGTGTGTGTGTGTCTATATATAGCGTGTGTGTGTTAATTGTCTATAGTTCATTTACCTTTTGCTAATGAACATGCTTTTTTTTTCTTTTTTATTTTTAGGCATGTTGCATTTATAACTCAAAAGGAAAGGGAGAAATTGAAGCCTGTTAAAGCACGTGTGAGCAACCAAATGCTGCCAGCATCACAAAAGCGACGTCCTTTAAGTCGCCACATGGCAAATTTGCAGATTCCTCAATCTGGTGGTTTCTGTAGTGCACTTGATAGTTCCACGTCAAGTCCTTCTAGAAGTCCAATGGGAGTATTTGGGCCTGAACAGGCCCTGACCTCGGTTTTCTGGGCCAGGAGGCCTTATGTGGACACAAGTTTTCTTGGACCGGGCCAGTGTACTAGTCCTGGGTCGGCTCTCAACTCGAGTCAAGATTCGGTTGGTGTAGAAATGGCAACTCAGTTTTGGCAAAACAGTAGATGTAGCCGTGAATGCTCACCCACACCTAGTCCTAGGATGACTACCTTTAGTCCTAGCTCAAGAATACAAGTTGGGCCTATCACCCCGATGCATCCATGGGCTGGTGGGTCAAACATGGATTCATCTGCAAACTTGCGCCATGGTGCGGTTAATCGAAAACAACAAACCCACCGACTACCACTTCCTCCACTAGCCATGTCCAACACTGGTCCTTATTCACCCTCGTATACAACCAGAACCACAATCCCAAAAAGCCCTGGTAGAGCTGATCTTGCGGCTAGCCGTGGTTCAGGCTGGCAAAAGGGTCAGTTGCTTGGTAGTGGCACATTTGGTCATGTTTATTTTGGTTTCAACAGGTTGGTGATCAACTGATCATATTTGACTTTTATCAATGACTATTTGATTCTTAAATGTTTGACTTATTCGATGCATGAACTGTAGTGAAACGGGGGAAATATGTGCAATGAAGGAAGTGACTTTATTTTCAGATGATGCAAGGTCGAAAGAAAGTGCCAAACAATTGGCTCAAGTAAGTCTTTTCATTGCACCGTTTAATTATATTTCACCTTATTTTTCTGTAATAATGCAATCTTTATCTCTTAGAGGATAGATACTGAAAGTCCACATACGTTTTAACATCTCACAGGAAATTGCACTTTTAAGCCAATTGCAACATCCAAATATTGTGCAATACTATGGATCTGAGACCGTAAGATAAAATTTTCAAATTAGATGCACCTTGTTATTTGTTTATGTTTTCTGCTAATTTTATAGGATCAATTTTTAAAGATTTGATGTAAACTTAACAGGTGGATGACAAACTTTATATTTACTTGGAATATGTTTCGGGCGGCTCTATTTACAAACTTCTCCATAAGTATGGCAAGTTTGGTGAAATAGCAATCCGAAGTTACGCTCGTCAAATATTGGAAGGACTTGCTTATTTGCATTCTACAAATACGGTCCATAGGTAAGTTTATATTGATCACGCCTTATGCTTTCATAGTGCTCACAATAAGTCAAATCACGTAATCTGTAACATGTATCTTAGGGACATTAAGGGAGCAAATATACTCATTGATTCTGATGGATGTGTAAAATTAGCTGATTTTGGGATGGCAAAACATGTAAGCCATACACTTTTTCGCTTTATATTATTATTAAAATTTGCACTTGTCTTTTGGTCTCCTGACTTTGATTGCATTTTGCAGATTACAGGACCGTCATGTCCATTATCGTTCAAGGGAAGTGCACACTGGATGGCACCCGAGGTTTGTTCACCTGCCAAATTAAATTAGTTATTTTCATTTTTATAATTTAAATTTTCTTTAATTAAAAATGTTAAAACTAATTAACTGTTACAGATTATCAACAATAATTTAAAGGGTAACAATCTTGTGGTGGATATATGGAGCCTTGGGTGCACCGTAATAGAAATGGCTACAACTAAACCTCCTTGGAGTCAGTACGAAGGGGTTAGTAAATAATAACTTGTTTAAACATATGTATTCTTGGTTCACCTAATCTCACTATTTTATTTTCTTGTTTTTGTGTATGTCAAAGGCTGCTGCCTTATTTAAGATTGTAAACGGCAAAGAAACTCAGGCAATTCCTGATCATCTTTCCGATGATTGTAAGGATTTTATCATGCAATGCTTGCAGCGGGCCCCTGAAAACCGCCCTAGTGCCGTCCAGCTTCTTGATCACCCTTTTGTTAAATATATTGCTTCACCTGAAAGATTGATACCCGACCCTGCCGTTATTGCAAATGCAATGAGATCTCTGGTATGCTTTTTCACCTAACTTTTCCATAATTCAGTATGATTATTTTACTTCTAATGGTGGTTGTAGGGCATTGAACATGCTTCTGAAGGCGTTTCAGTTCTTCATTCTAATGGTCAGAGGCCTCACAACATATCATACCCTGTTTCTCATGTGGGCAGCCCGCTTTTGCATTCAAGAATGGGCCACAATATGAACAGAGGACCATCCTCATCTCCAATATTGAACCCGAGAACCATCTTGGGCTCACCTACAACTCTAACCGGAAATGTTGGTGGTGGGGCCTTTCCGTTTTATCACCAGGTGCAGAAGCCATACACTCCTGACTTTATGGGTTGACTTTAACTTCTAGGTCTCCTGCCAGATCTCCTACCAGATTCTTCGGCTCACCTAGTCACAGGCTCCATTTTCTAAACCCAAAGCCGGATATGTTCTCAATGCCTCAAGGGTCTGCCTTCTTTCAAGAGACGGCTCCCCTAGACAATGATTTTCTAGGGAACCAAAAGAAACACAGGGCAGGGAAGGCGGTGCTAGTTGAGGATGGTTCTCAGCAGTTTTTGAAAGATCATATCAACCGATACCCTCCTGTCAACATCACACCGGCTTCGCCTGTGGTTGGTCGTAGAGAATGGTGTTGACTGAAGTTGACCACCGTTCTAGTTGACTGAAAGAACGTTTTGTGAATAATGTCTATATCTATATACTACTATCTAGTTTTGTTTTTGTGCACATAAGCTTGTTTTCTGTTGTTCATATGGAAGGAGGGATGCTGTTATACATAGGTACAGTTATTTTGGTTGTGCAGACGGATATAGCTACTGAAACTCAAGCATTTCAACAGTGATTGGTGGTGGATGGCCAAGTGTACACCTCATACATGTTATGACGCAGCAGGGAGTTGGTGGTACAGTTATTTCGGTTTAGGGTACAAGTGTTTGTTGCTGTTTAAACTAGAATAAGGAACAAAACAATTATGTAACTATGTTCGGTGCACAGCTAAAGCTTTATCAATGAAGAATCTCTTTTCATCATCTGTACTCTATCATGTTTGGTTGGTTACTTGGTTTTCTCTCTTTACAATAGTTGCATAACATGTTATGACAAATTTGTTAAAGAGAACACTGATGCACAGAGATTGCACCTTGGAAAGGCAAGTTAAAGGATCCTCAGTCACAAAACTATATAAACAGACCTTGCATTATTTCACTAAATTCAGTTTGGTTCCATCTTTGATTGTTAAGTAAAATCAGTAGATTATAGAGCCACCAAGCTCAGGCTAAAATCCCACAGTTTCTTAGCCAATTCAGAATCTTTAGCAACAGAACTCGCCTTTGCTTTGTTACTGTCTGTAAAATACTCACCACTAACCCCTTTGACTTGTGGGTGTAACGCCACATAACATGTAGTTGCAGCTCCCTGAAAATCAAAAGGGCCAAAAAGTGCCAAATGTCATGATAATTCAGTTCAGAAACGCAGATTCAGTGGTCTAACACAAACCTGTGGGATCGTTTTCAGGAAGTATTACCAACCCAAACCATAACACCTGATTCAAGAACAATATAAGATCAAAAAGACTAATATGCAACAAAGAGGCTTAAACAGTAGAGATTAAGTTAAAAAGATCCAATTTTTACCTCAAGAAAGCTGTGGTGACGTAAAAGACTGGTTGCAATGGCACCAGGATGCAGCGAGTTTGCTGTCAACTCCACCTTTTCTTCCTGGTTATTACAATTACAAGAATCAAACTTTGCCAAGAACAGGGGGTTGGATTGGGTGGTTAATGGGTCAAAATAGGAATGAGTGAAACACTTCATTTTTAACATGAAACACTTTGTTATCCATTTATCTTAATCTTAATTAATAACTAATGTTTCAGTTATAATTTGAACAGCATAATCAAAATAATACCTAAATATTTTAATAAGATGATTAGGAGGCTGTACACCTTAAAAATAAACTTTGGGTGAATTTCTAACATTTTGATCTATTTGACTCAATTGACTAGGTCCCTTTTTATGTAACCTTTCGATTTGACCCTAGAGATAAAATACAACCCAAATCAGCCCAGTATAAGGAAACGGGTTGAGAGTGCCGTCTCTAACTGAAAGTAATTCACCATAAATTGTCTTGTTAGCTCATTGGCATGCAGTATGTTGGCTAACTTTGACTGTCCATAGGCATATATGGGGCTGTAACTGAACCACAGAAAAAAGAAAAAATAGTTCACATACACACACTAAATGTGGCACACAATACATGCAATGAGTTTGGTTATATACCTTGATTCATCATTAATTTTATCAAAGTAAATTCCTTTGTTTGCAATATAATGACCCGTAGATGATACGTTTACTATTCTTCCTTCTTTTTTCTGTTCGCGTGAAGTATTCTTCATGGTCTCAAGCAAAAGATTCGTCAAAAGAAAATGTCCTGAAAGAGAACACTTTAAAGTGGTGTTTGGATGTGCATTGTGACAAGTTATTACGTCGCATCAAATAATCAGAAACAGATGATCAACAGTAACAAAACAGCATGTAGAAAAGAGTGTTTGCTTAAAATGTGAGAGACAACTCGTGAATTTAGAGTACAATGCTCCCATATGACATAAAAAGAATAGGCAAATAACAAAGATATAATCCTGCAGGTAGTATGAAACTGGACTACTAAATAATTACATAATCACAAAACATGATTCATTTATCCAAACATTAAAAAATGATTATTGGGTGAAGCACCGATCGCCACATACCTAAATGATTTGTTGCAAACTGTAATTCAATCTTGTCTTTTGAAAGTGTGAAAGGAGGAGCCATGACCCCTGCATTGTTACTTTTGACAGTAAAAGTATATAATTTTGTAATTTTCAATATATGATAATAAAGATTAATAAACATGACCATAATCCCAATTTAGAAAGGTAAAACAAAGTGAATGCAAAAGTGTAGCTTACATGAGTATGTTTAAAGGAAGACCTGAGGAACAATAATTGGCTGCAAAAGTCCTTACTGATGCAAGAGAGCTTAGATCTAGTTCCATTACATTAACTTTAGCATTTGGTATTTCTGTAATTATATTTTCTTTAACCTTTTTACCGCTTTCTGTATTTCTTACTGCCATAACGACATGTACACCTCGCAAAGCAAGGACTCGTGCTGTTTCCATGCCAATACCACTTGAAGCTCCTAAATGCACATACAAACATACAAATATCCAATAACATATTAGATCCAAGTGAATTACATGTTGACTTTCATGATCACAGGGTTGATTGTTGACTTCAATAGCTATGAATTCCAACAATTTTAGAAAACAAGTGTGCCCATTTTAAACTTGTAATGAATGATTACACAATATGAATTACACTATAAAATCATATGTAAATTTTGACTTTTGAAGTCAAGATTCAAATGTTAACCTCCAAATGGATTTCAATATTTTCACAAAAAAAGGTTAAGTCATAACCAATGTTTCTAGAACCTGGCGAGCTATTTGCCTTACCGGTCCACCAGTTGAATCGGATCTAGAACCGGATGACGTCATAAATAATAGAAAATTTATATTTATTTATATATAACTAATTTAAAACATATAATGAAATTACTATATATTTTGGTGTGGATTTGCCATTTAACAAAATATGGAGATTTACATGGCTAAAATATAGATAATAGAATACTAAATTAATCAGAAAATAAGATTTAAGAAAAATAATAAAAGAATTTGAAATGCGGTTTATTCAAATGGAAACGGTAAAAAAAATAAGCATAACAAGACAAGTCACATGACCGGTTTAAGTCTGATTTACCGGTCCAATTTTGAAAACACTGCTATATCGAAACCAAACAAGAGCAAGTACCACAATTTAAAAAATCTTTTGGTGTTTTACTAATTTTCCATCTCTAAATTCTTAGTTTTCTTCTCTCTCTCTAGGTTCTTCATTTGACCTTAAAGTCAACAAGATCAAGATTAAGCAATCAAGGTAGAATCAACAAAATCCCATCTTTCAGTAACCCCAAATCACACACTTTTCTTATCACAATTCTCGAACTTCAGTGCAGTGATCAAAGATCAAACAACTGTCAAAAAGAGTCAAAGAACCAAGAACCCTAATGAGAAACAGAGATAAAGATGCAAGATTCACCAGTAACAATGGCTGTGAGACCAGTTCCATCGATTCCTTGAGTAACATCTTCAGCTGTTGAACAAGCCCCAAATCCCGATTCCCCTTTCCATCCAAAAATCCACATAATTTTTTAGCTTTTTGATCTTCGAACAAACGGATGAGAAACCAATGTAGAATTGTAGATTATGCAGTAGTTTAATTAATATCAACGTTTATTTTAATTTGAGTTATGGTTTATTTAACTTAATTACTGACTTGATTAACTGTTAAGTCTTAACTAGAACTGAAGGCAATCACAAAATTAATTTTATATTTTAAGACTGTATTTAATGTTTATAAAATTTAATTTTATAAACGTAAGTTCATATCATTGTTTTAAAGATTTAATTCAAATACAAAAAGGCAGACGTCATAAAATTAAAATCTTTAATATATATTTTTAAAGAATAATAATATCATTAAGGGGTTGTTTGACCGTTTTTTAATGGTTCAAATGTTTTAATGGTTCAGACTGTTTGTTTCGTGAGTAAATGTCTGAATAGTTCAAACATTTGTCTTTTAGTGGTTAAACATTATACTATTGCTGAATAGTTAAGAGATCTAATGCTGAATAGTTAATACTTCTTATCTGAATTGGTCAGACATTTGCATTTGAATACTTTAACGATATACTAGCTCTTAATGGTTCATACTTTTTAATGGTTTAATACTTAATGGTTCAACCTTTTATTAGTTGAACACTTAATCATTCAAAAATTATCAAACAACCCATAAGTTATAATATAGGTTGCCTTTTGTTTAAGTGTCTAAATACTTTAAATAATATATAATTTAAGTGATAATTAAGAATCACCTAATTTATATGATATTATAATTTACAAAAACGTATTACATGACTTATGTGATATACTACATGGTTGGTATCAAAAGTAAAAGCTTTTAGAGCGTTCACAGTAGTTTATTTTTACGTGAGTGTGCGTCTTATATTATGGGAAATGATTATAAATAAAAACTTATGGGGGTTGTATCGTTTGAGAAAACACGGTACAACCCTCATAAATTTTTTAATATTTTTAAAAGTATGTTGTGAATGGAGGAAAAATAAAAGAAAATTATAAAGATATAAAAACTTATTATTTAATTAAAAGAAAAAGATAAAGAATAATGTTTTTTAATGTAAATATTACGATAGAGACAGAAAAGATAGTGTGAATACTCTTAAGCTACTAATTGTTTGAAGATCTCAAATTCAATCCCCATTAGCGTAAAAACTTTTGTCGTGAAAAAATAACTTATGAGATATTATTTTTAAAAAACAAATAATATATAATTTATTTTATGGTTCTTGAAAGACAAAATCACTAAATTAGTTAATTAGGCGCATTTTACAAAGGATCTTTTAACCCAAATGATAGAGGCGAGTTAGCTTAAGATTTTAATAAAATAGTTGGAGTCGTGATTTTGAGCTCACGTCTCATATATGAAAAATTAAAGAGGGAGGTTTTAAGTTGAGCCAAAATGTTTTTTGACTTATAATAAGTTTTTCTTCTGAGGATGATCTTAGGTTGAAAAATAAAGTTTTATATTTGAATAATTTAAAAAAACCAGGTAGGAAAATGACATGTTAATTATCCAATTAAACGTTAAAAAAGATCAATTAGACACGGTTGAACATATTTTTATAACCACGCAAATGTTAGAAATTGTAAAAAGTCAACAGGTTATGCACTAACTTTCTGGGTTAAAATATTATGAGGACGTTTGGTTGGAGGGAATGGAATGAAATTAAGAAACTAGTATAATTTTCAAGTAAAGTTATATTTGAGTGAGTAATGAAATGTAAAACCAAGAGAATGTTTCATCTTAAATTCCCTTGGTTGTGAGATTTCAAAATTCTTCCATCTAAAGAGAGAATTTGAAATCTCACAACGAAAAGAATTTGAGGTGTAACATTCCATTGGTTTTACATGTCATTACTTAGTCAAACATAATTTTACTTTAAAATTATATTAGTTTCTTAATTTCATTCTATTACATTCTATTCCTTACAACCAAACGACCCCTATATATTTTGAGAATTATTTTGGTTATGGATCGCTCAATTAGAAGTTGTTGCCTATCCGGCATATCATTAGTTATCTTACAATAAAGGATTCACTCATTCACATCATATTGGAAAGCAAAGGTATTAAAAATACAATATCAATATCAATTTTTAAATCTTGGGCTGATCAAATGCGCAACGGTTATTAGAGCATTTACAGTGGATTTTTGATTTTTATTCATATAATTAAATTAAAAATCACTATTTTATCATTTTTTCAATAAATAATACTTGTTATACTATTATCATTACTTTTTCTTAATCTTTCACTCACAACCACTTTCAAAAATATTAAAGAATTTATAAGGATTAAATAGTGATTCTTCAATTATACCAATTAATAATAACATTTTTTTTTTACTCACAACCACTCAAAACCATTTCATATAATATACCAAACATACTGGTATGTTTGAACATTTGTAGGATTTGAAGTGTAAAGCCTGAAAAGGGCTGTAACTAATTGTTGGGCTTAAGAAGCTGAGGGACCTGGATGGTTACGTTTGAATGTTCGAGGGCTGAAGTTGGTTTTGAAAAAAAGTAATTTTCAATAACTCTTGAGAAAAGCTATATATCAAATTTAACGATACCTTTATAAAAGGATTTTAGCACAATAGTTTATCGTATTGAAATGTTTGACACTATGATGCAATAAAAGAATTATGACATTGGTTATTTTCTCTTTGTGATTAAGCACTTATCTTATGTGTATATTCTACTTTCATAAACACTATTCACAAATCTTCAATTAACTTGAATTTGCATAAACAAAAATCGAAGTTAAAGTCATTAAAGTTCTTGAAATGGATCAAGATTAAGTAATCACCCGTGTATAAGCTCTATAATTTATCAATTTCATTCATCAAAAAAGTACAAAAGAACAACCAAATAAAAACATTCAGAACTCGTGTTACAACAATTATCAATACTATAAAAAACATACATTATTATTCATCAGCTTCATTAATTTTACAAAGAAAACAGTCCATTAGATTCACCAGCAAATATATCACTTGGATTCAGTCAACTTGACACTGAAATCCCACAGTTTCTTTGCTAACTCCGGGTCTCGGGCATACCCGCTAGCTTTATTCAAGTTGCTATCAGCAAAATACTGTCCACTGACCCCTTTAAGTTGCGGGTGCAATGCTACATAGCATGTTGTTGCAGCTCCCTAAATTCACACAAATAATAATCATTAACCAAACAAGAAAATATAAAGAAAAAAAGATACTAAAAAGCGAAAAGTTATCGAACCTGTGGGACGTTCTTTAAGAAACTCTGAACTGTGTTGACGAATATAGCTGTGACAAAAGAAGTTGAAGATTATAAGTAAAGAACAAGATGATCAATGTCATGTCAAAACAATGGTTTTCTGCATAAATCTTTGATCTTAAAGTGAATATGAAATTGAAGAAAATGGATAGAGACATACAGAAGAAACCGCCATGGCGGGCTAGATTTGTTTTAATAACTCCAGGGTGTAGAGAATTGGCGGTTATATTGACTCCTTCTTCCTGCAAACGTCGAGTGAGCTCAAGTGCATGCAATGCATTAGCAAGCTTTGATTGCCCATAAGCATACAACGCGTTATAGCTGAAAAGTAAATCACATATTAGATGATGGGTGGCAGTTGTGTCAGGTTGACGGGTTAAATCTTTTAACCCGAGCGTAGTTTGTTTATTGAACAAGATATGACAACTCAAAACATGATTATTTTCATGTCATGTCAGGAATTTACAACTCTAGTCCATAGGTGGATCTTATACCACAGTACGATTAAAAAATAATTATTGATCGAATAAGTCTTATATTTTTACCTTTTTTCGTCATTGATTTTATCGAACATAATTCCTCCTTTGTATGTCACCCGATGAACCTCGGATGATAGAATAACAATCCTTCCTTCTTTCCCACTTTCTCTTGCGGTCTTTTTCATTGTATCCAACAACAAATTCGTCAAAAGAAAGTTACCTATAGAAAAAATCCATTCATCTTTTTCAGTATCATCTTCAACACGAGCATTAAGAATATAAAAACCTGCTTAAAAGATATAAAAACTTGGTGAAATTACATACCAACATGGTTGGTTGCAAATTGCAATTCTATGTTGTCTTTGCTAAGGGTGAAAGGAGGAGTCATGATCCCTGCATTGAGACTTTTGAGACCAAACATGTATCATATTAGTATTTTGTTATGTTGCAACAAATATTGTTGTAAAGTTAAAATTAAACATGATTCATTGTAGATGTTTCTTACATCAAGATGTTTAATGGAAGTCCTTTGGTACAGTATTGTGTTGCAAATTTTCTAACAGATTCAAGTGAGCTGACATCTAGTTCCATCACTTCAAGTTTTGCATTTGGGATTTTTGCCGCAATAGTTTCTTTCACCTTTTCACCAGATTCGAGATTTCTGACTGGCATAACGACGTGGACTCCACGTAAGGCCAGGACGCGTGCGGTTTCTAAACCGATACCACTTGTAGCTCCTGAAGGTTACAAAATGAGGATTAGGGATATTTTCACCCTTTACTATTTACCTATTTAACAAATACATAGCTATTTGCATATGGTTTCAATTACGTTTTTAGAAAGTTAATTTCCAAAGCAATTTTAGAAGTAATGCAGTTTTTTGTTATCGTGAGAGAGTTGTAAACGGGCTAATAACCGTTATTTCTCTCCGTAATCTAAATTCGAAAATTTATTTTTCATTTAAGATATAAATTAGTTGTTCAATAATAATTAATAAAATTTTATATAAATATAAACATAGAGTTAATTATTTAGCTATTTTCTAGTTTTAATATAAAATCTATGTATCGTATTCACCATAAGGCCTACGTTTTATTGTTATAAAATTTATATCTAAATATAAAAATGAAATTTAAATTTAGATTTATATCAAATTTTAGTAGTATTTATTAAAAAAAATCTAAATTATAGCAATGAAATTTGAGAAAAGAACAAGAAAATCTTTCAAGTTTCTTGGAGAAAACTGAAACTATTTTTCTCAATAACAATTTTTTCACATCTAAATAACATCAAATAAACCAGAGAATCAAACCCACGTAATATTTGCGAGGAACAATTATCAATATCATAGAGTTAACTGGTTTACAATATATTTAAGAAAAAACAATACATTTGTTTTCAAAATTGTTTTAGAAAGTATCATTTACTGTCAAAGAAAATTCTAATTTTTGTAAAACACAGGTGCGATTGTGCAAGTTATAGATTCATATCAGAAAACAATTCACAATCCACCAATCGTTGACTTTTTTTTATACATACATACATACATACATACATCTGAAATCTTGATCCAATCAACTGCACATAACCGATCTAACCGCCGGTGAATTAAAATCATGAATCAGAAACACGAACAAGTAAATAAGATTACCAGTAACAATGGCGGTGACACCGGTTCCATCGATGCCTTTGGTAACATCTTCAGCGGTTGAAGATGCAGCAAATCCTGATTTCCCCGTGAAGATTGAAATCCAAGTCATTTTGAATAATTGAGAGTTGCTTTTGGATTGAAGAAAAACTTTTGCTTTGAAGAAAGAAAGTAATATGAATGTGATTCGATGAGGTTGTGATGAAGGTGGATGATAGTAGGTAGTGCAAGTGTGTGTTTATATAGTGTATAAAAGTCGCCCAGTTTGAACAAGAATTGAATAATAATAATAATAGTAATAATAATAGTAATAATAATAATATAATAATAATATAATAATAATATAATAATAATATTATATTATTATTATGTATGTATACATACCATAATGGGTCAAGGTAAAGGAAATTTCATGTGACCGGAATCGACGCTTTGAAGAAATCTAGAAGACTCAAATGTATTGTTTAGGTCCTTACACTTTACCTATGTTGTTGCTTTAAAAACCTTTTTTTGTAACTTTAAGGAATTCTATCAAACTGTTTGAAGCGTGTCAAAAGTTCATTATGAGTAGTGAATTTCACTTTTCATTCTTAATCATTGAAAATTACTCATATGATCTTTGTTTTTTACTCGGTCGTTATACCTTTTGTGCTTGAAATAGATGTCGTTTATTTTTTGATGAATTAGTTTTTTAAACATGACTATTTTGTTTATGAAAATACTCTCTTCGACTTCTACACTTTTTGTTACGGTTGTCTCACTAGTGAGTGTCGTCGCCCCTTGTCATTCCTTAGCCACTGGTCCACTTGTTAGTGGCTGCTAAAAGAGGGATTTTGTGTGGCGTGGTCGGTGAAAAAGCAAATGCGTTTTGGGTTCCTTTACCAATCTAGAAAAAAATACAAAAAGGAAGAGAGATCGATGGTCTAGGTGGGAGTGGGGGTCGCTAATGAAACAAATAAAAAAGTAGAACCGTGGGTGGTTGCCTACGCGTTTAGGGGGGCGGGGGCGGGGGTGGGGGGTCTAAAAAGAAAACTAGATGAGATAGAAGTTCATTTATATATATTTCTATTTTGCAAGTGCAGTTTATTAACTTTTAATATTACGGTTATAATGGTTATTTTATTCTTTTAATGAACATTTATTTTAAGATTAAAACTATAACGATTGTAACTACTAGAATAATTTGTGGATGTTAAAAGACGAAAAATGAGATTTCATTTTATGGCGGCTAATCTATCAAATATTCAAATGTTAGTATCTAATAGATGATTTATTCCATGTGAGCAAATAATAATTATTAAGGGCCAAAGGTGTATTTATTCCATATGGCACACCGCACACGTCACTGATGATTCAGCGAGCACATTGCGCATGATAGCAAAGTCAACTTTTTATGAACACGACTCCAGTCAAACTATTTTGTTAGTTTTTCTATTGTTGGATGCTCAATTAAATTAATTCATTCTAAATACAGATTGCCATTCCAGAAAAAAAATGATTAAATAAATAATTTGACAGAACACATACGAATTTGTCTTTCTTGAGAATTAGGGTGGCGGGATGCTTTTGGTGTCATTCAGTTCTCTCAGCTGTATCGTTACAAGCCATTGACTTCACTACATCGGTTTCATATTTGGATACTAGAATCGACTTCAAAGCAACATGAAATCCCACATTTTATATAAGAAATAGTTTGGATACCTTTTTATTTAAAGATCAACCCTCTTTTTAATAGTACTTTTAAATGTTTTAGGTGCTAAAAAATAACATATATTATTTTCTCGGATTCTTTTGTGTTCAAAGATGGCCACCCTCACCATCCTTATGACTTTAAATTGAAACAAACGATAGTGTCTTGTCCAAAATGAAGAATTAAAGAAAAACAAACCCTAATCAATCTTGTATGTGTTTCCCTTTTGGAACTTGGATATGGAAGGTGAACATCAAAGGTGACGAGGAAGATAGTTTTTTTTTTCTTTTATCGGAAAGTAGGATTTCAATATATGAATAAACAAACTAACCATCAAGAATGAACTGTTCATCTCGTCATATTGAGAACTTGTCCATGACCACGACCTTTGCTCTTCATCAATGTCTCCTGATCCTTTATTTTACTCCCAAAGTCCACAATTTTGTGTTGGCCTCGATATAATTTGTTTCCCCAAAAGTAAACCCACAAGTCGTAGGTTCACCTTACATCTCCGGTGGATTGGTTGTATTATATGAAATGTATGTAAGGATAGATCAGGATAAAACCACAATATTAAAAGAAAACCACAGTATTAAAAGAAAATCAAAAAACACATCCAACAAATTAAATAACTTATGATTATTTTTATTTAAAAAGTATTTTAGCATGATCACTCCACTAGTTTGGTATCTTTTTAATTTAAGAAAATTTTTTCCTAAAATGTCTATTTTTTCCTATTTTTCCTTCAAACTACTCCTTTAAAAAATATTTTTCAGAATGTCCCTTTCAAACAAGACGTCAACACCTTTAACAATAGGCGTGGGCGGCCAGCCACTCAAAATCATACACGTGTCTTTTTAAGTGTTTAAATTTAGTTTGTTGCGATCTTTTAAAAGAAAAAAAATTAAAAATAGTTGAGCTCCTCTATAGTAAAGATGTGCGCCCTTGTTTTGGAGGCGTTCGTCTCCGTTGTGATTTTTTTTAAAAGGACATTTTGTTAAAGAACGTGTGTATGAAATCAAGTGGCATACTAACACGTGCACACACATGTCGTTAGAGGTGCCGACATCTTGTCTACAGGGGATATTTTAAAGGAAATATAAAAGAGAACGGATGATATGTTAATAATTACACAAACAAATAATGTGTATTAATCTTCATTTTAAGCATATTGGTTGTGATTCGTTTAATTAGACCTTAAGTGGAATATTATAGGTTCCCGAAGTAGGCTTGATTCTTTTTATGAAAAAACTTAAAATTTGGTGAAGCTTTGAGGAGAAATACTTTCAGGTATGCTCATGTTCAAAATCAACATACTCATATTGAACAACAAGCTAGAATTTATTTTTTGTTGACCGATGCGGAAACTTAACTTGGTTTAACAACTTGTATATGCTTCTTGGTGTTGTTTATGTTGATGTTATGATAATTCTTGGTTACTTTTCAATGATTTTATGTGTTTGTTATAGTTTTCTAAAATGTTAAATCTTGTGAGTGGTGTAAGCATGTTATGTTGGAAAATCTCATGTCTTTTACAACACTTGTGCATATCATTGCATCTTTTCTATGTAATTGTAACATATGACGAGAAATAGTAAATGAAGATTGAATGTTTAGTAAAGTTTATCAAACGTGCCTCCTTATGCTTATGTTTGAGAAAACAATGGTGTGTGTGATGAATCTCTTTTGTTATTGGTTATGAATTGTTTTGTAATCGTGTTATGATGTTTATGAGTTGAAGATTAATCACAGGGTGCCTATTTTATGCAAGTTGAGATGATTATCATGTGTTACCATATTGATTTTCCAATGATTTGTAGAGTTAGATAACTCTGACACGAGTTTAATTCATCTATCATATTAATATGACTATATCATTCATTTCTTATTGCATGACTTTGGCTATTGTGTGTTTATCGTTCTAGTTTTTACGAGAAGTTACACTTTTAGATACTTCTGACGGGGGATTAAGCTATTTCCATGTATCATGTGTAAATAATGATTTCATCTTGAGTTTGTGCTAGTTGTTAATGATATGCTAAGTGGACTCAAAGTCCAAGTGGTATCTTTAAATGATTGTGTATCTTTAATAATCGTGTATCTTTTTCTTTATTTTCTTGCTTTGTTAGTTTAATTTGCTAATTACTTTACTTAATTATAGTATTCACAAATCCAAACTCAAAAATTGGTTAGATAATGCAGAAGGTTTAGTATTGGGAGTCATCATATCCACGGATTGATGTTCGGTTCTTACCTCAAGGTAATTTACTATGCAATAGGTTCACTTGTCTATTGTGTGTAATTAGTATAAATGTGATAATCATATCGTTTGTTAAAACTTAATGTGTGAAAAATCCCTCTTAAAGTTCTATATACGTTTACACACATCAACGAACATATGGAGAACTTTCCCTTAGTTTAAATTACTTGACTTACTCTTTCTCATTTTATTGTGTATCCTCCCCATTCGTCTTCATCTTTGAACCCTAAAAATAGCCATGATGGAAACTTTCTATGCATACCTACATATGAAAATGACGAACCAAGATGAAGATGATAGTTATAAAGTTCATACGTAACAATTCTTCTACACACACTAAACTCAATTGATTTAGAAATAAAAGTTTGACTAGAACATAATAATTTTACATCAAGCTAAGGCTCTTAGCAATTCTTCTACACACACGCTAAACTCACTATTTTATTTTCTTGTAAAGTTACATATACATAATCAGATTTACATGTGTTTTGTATGCATGTTTACTTACATTCTTACATATAAAATTCAAGTTTACATATGTGCTTACATATACGTAATTGGGTTAGCTTACATATACATACATATGGTTGTGACTATTCAGTGTTATTTAATTTTTTTCAAAAAAGATGAAGATGAAGTCAACTGTTGATGAAGATAAAAAACATAAAAATGAAATCAATTGTTATAGTTCATTTTAAAACAATAATTTATGAGGAATGAGAGAGAATAGTAAATGTAAGAATTTTGATATGGTTTTAAAACTAACATTGTTGTGTCCAGATTTACATAATATCATTAACATAATATTTTTTTATTTTTTTGTTTACTAAAATGTTATTATCTGTAAAACCATTGCAAAACATTAATGGTTTAAATTGGGTTTTTGTTGTTTCTTAGTAAGCAAATGTTTTTTTCCTTATGAACCACTCGTTGTATACAGATATATTATATGTATGTATAATCACATATTAAAAAATGGTTCAACTAGTTTTCAAGTATACAGAGAGGAGGTCATGGGTTCAAACCCAAATAATGACGTAATATGGAGTAATTTAGGAGTGATAAGTTTGTCGTTAAAAAAAGTAGTTTCTAAGTTTCAAACCTTAATTAGAAGCATTAAACTAATATTTTTCAAACCGTAAACCAAATTGTTGATATGACCCGAGAAATCCAACAAACTTATTATCTATATATTAAAAAAGCAAGTTACGAGAAATAGGAGTTTTTAGTGTGTTTGTGGTTTGGCCCCACATATTTGATGGCTTTTGCAATTGCCCACATTAACACATGTAAGCAGGAAAGAAGCGGAACACCATTTTTATATGCATCAGTATTTTTGTAGAGTGTGAAAGTGCTCTCTAATTCCGCCGCCTTCTTTCCCGTCCATCACCGTCGCTTGCACCCCTTTAACAATGAAACCATCGGTACTTAACTCTCTGATCTGGATGCCACCGGTGGTCTCTTAGGGTTACACCTAAACCTAATAGTTTGTTGGATATGTGGGTTTTTCATGATGGCCTTTTGTTTTTTTGTTGTGTGGAGCTTTATTTTGGGTATATCTTATGACACCCTACATATATTTCACATTGGTCGTGGACAGGAGAAATTCCTGGTTCATAAGAAATGTTTGGCCTTTAACATCAACAACGCGTTTTGGTCGTATTGGCTGTGGATGAGAGGAGAACTCCATAGTTAAGCGTGCTCAGGTGAGAGAAATCCAGGGATGGGTGACCTCCCTGGGAAGTCTTCACCCGGGCAACCGAAAGCAAATCCGTGAGCTCCTTGTGGGCAAATCGGACAATATTGTTGATGCGAAGGGCCGGGTGTGACATATCTGATCTTAACCCTCACTTGTGGAGTTTCTATTTTGTTGTCCGCCTCTATGTGCTAATTTTTGGTTGGTGATGATCGCCAAAGCCACCCTTAACCCTAATCTTTTGTTTTGATATGTGACGATGGAGCATGTTTCGGTGTTCATAAGTCGATGATTATTACGACCTGTCATCTGAGACCCTTATACCTGTGTTACTATTAGTTGATTGTTTGAAATCGTTGGGTCTGTTTTTGGTTTGTCGATGATGGTGGCTATGGTATGTGGATCAGTGTTCATTCATTCCCTCTAGGGGTCACTCCCTGCATTATGATTGTGGAACCCATTTGTCATAACCATTGCTATGATGACTGCGGTGAAGTTGGTTTTTTGGCATAGCATACTCGGTGATGGCAAGTGTAGTGTTCTACACTTGCAACCTAAGTTGCAGCCATGGTAACCAAAAACCTAGATCTGAGCCAAATGCTTCATGTTTTGAGTTTTTCTTATTTGTTTTCTTACTTGCTTTATTAACATATATTCATGTGTTACACGAGATGTATCTTAATAGATTTAAGCCGAACCTGTGAACTTTTCGAACCAAACTTGTAGTGACTTTGATTTGGTTTGGTTTAGGTGTCTTGAGGTAAATTATGTTCTTTTAGCCCTCAAGCACCTTTGGCTACGTCTGTTCTTTAGAACAAATTGCAGCTCCCTTTAAAAAAAGGCTATGATGGTAAAAACATGATGATCAAAACAATATGCGTTTATCTGAGCCTTGGTTTAAGAAGTATTTAGTTTTGAGTGTCGTTTTGATAATTGTGTTCTTTCCTATATTAACATGTTAGTTTATGATGTGATGAAACAATTAACTTGTGGTTGTGATGATGGGTTGTCTGAGCATCGGTTTTATCCGTTTTCAAGACGTGTAACGTGTGTTGGGCATCACACCTAGTTTCATTAAAAATGGTTTTGTCGATTTCAATAGTTATAACACCCTGTTAGTTAAATCAAAAGTATAATATGATTAATTTGATTACTAAGAGCTTAAAATTAAAACCATAATATGAGAACACCATATGATCCATACGTTTTATTAATTAACCTGTATACTATTTTACTAATGAAAAGAATGGTCGATCTTTAGGTTGTTTGATTTTGGCCAGGGAAGTTTTCTTCCTTTCATTTTTGACCCATTTGCAACTTTAAGTAACTTGACTAATTCAATAATGTAATATATATAACATATAGGTTGAAGATGAGAAAATTGCATGTTTAGTGCATGTGGTTTGACCAGATTGTAAATTTGATCCTTAAACTTTAAAATTATAAAGTTAATCCAAAACTTTTGTCTAATTATTCCAAAATTGATCCCCATTTTTAATAATTTCAAAGTTAGTCCAAATTTTTATGTTAGTATTGCACTTTTGGTCCTTAAAGTTGAATTTAAAAGTTAGTTTAACCTTATAAAATGCATAAAAATATGAATTGATTAAATGTTAGGGACCAGATGTACAATGATCATATAAAAGTTTAAACTGATTTTATAATTTTTAAAATTTGAAGACTAATTTTATAAATTTTAAAATTTAGAGATAAAACATACAATTTGATTAAATCACAGTAATCATCTATTCAATTTTCTCTTTAAAGATTTTTCAAAACTAATGTTTATTTGATTCACCTTAAACCCTAAACCCTAAATCACAGTATACAATTCTTTCATTGTATGCTATTAATGATCTTGTCAAAGCATGAATTTTTTTAACCATGTGAGTTGGCCTCGAGACCGAGTCAAATTCGTTAGTTTTCTATTTAAATTTAGCGTATATAATTATAAACAAATAGTTAATAATTTTAAAACTATAAAACTAAAAAAAATTAGATAATTAAACACTCAAAACCTTGATTATTTGAAAGTTAATTTATCATCATTTATTATAAAGTCTACTTTTTTAAACGACATATGTATGCTCTGTTTTAAACAACATGCGTTATCTTAATTAAGCTCATGTATTCATTTTCTAGTTGTGACCGCACCTCAACCATCTTAGAAGGAAAGCCATTACGGAAATAAACTCCTAGCTCAACTCTGAATATTTTTGTTTAAAGTGAGATTTAAACCCATAACATTTCATTATTTACATATCATGAGTATCTCACCTTAATCAAACCCTAAAGTCTACTTATATAAATATTGTCGTTTCTCTAGATTAATACCAAACTACAATAACGACGAAATGCTTATTCTTTTGGGAACCACAACTGAAACATTTTTTTAAACAATCTTGCAAGTGTCTATCTAGTATCTAGTATCTTTTTTTTAATTTTTTTAATACATAGCATAGTTTGGTCGGTTCATTTAATTTTCTTTTGAACAATGACTATACAAGAATAGAAACAATAATTTTTTGATTGAAGATTATACAAATTGTAATCTGAATGTCCTCTTTAAAACCTTTATATAATTGTAGGTAAAACACTAAAGCCGTACATTCATTCGTGAAAGAAAAAACAAATTCTCACGTCCTTTTTATAGATCCTTGTAACTACAATTAATTTGTTGTATATCCAACACATATTTTCCAACAAACACACGTTACAAATTCAAAACAAGGTCACAAAAAGTATTACGAACATGAAAAAAACACCTGATGTAACAACTTGTTAAGAACCTACTTAAAATCATAATTTAATATCAAATCACGTCAAAAAAAGATATAACATGGCAGAATATATATAAAATTGTTAGTTCTAATTTACAATAAAAAATTCCATTTCAAATTCCAATTTCAATTTTAATTTCAAAATGTTCACAAAACATTCTGTGAATGAAACGCCTCCTAAAAGTCATTTTGTGGGTTATTATACATTAATATTTATACTTGGGGTTGTTTGTTAGCATCTGAATCAATTTCTTAATACTTCATAATGGATCAGACTGTTTGTTTCGCAAGCATATGTCTGAATGTTTCAAACATTTGTCTCTGAATGGTTAAGTATTATACTAATGTTGAATGGTTAAGAGGTTTAATGTTGAATGGTTAAGAGGTTTAATGTTGAATGGTTAAGAGGTTTAATGTTGAATGGTTAAAACCTCTTATCTGAATCGGCCAGAAATTTGTATTTGAATAGTTAAGTGATATACTAGCTATGTGTTCCCGATATGAACGGGAACAATGAGCATGGATCTTAGGATTCATATTGATAAAGACAAGAACTTGAATGATTAGATGCTAAAATGTAATAATTATGAACATGATGAAGAATATAATAATGATGAACACGATGATGAACACCAACGTGTTTAATGTTTGATGTTTATTGATATATTGTTGAAATCATCATCCTTGAAGGATGATGATATGATGTTGTTGGTGATGAACCTAATTCACCCTAACAAGTGGTGAATTAGTCACACTCTACAATGATAATATGTTCTAATATATATATATACTAGTCTAGCATTTACAATAATTACAAAACAAACACTAGACTAATATTTTGTTGTTATTGTTCTTCAAATCTTCAATTTCAATAATGTTGGAAATCTTCAATTTCTTCTTAGGTAGAATACCCAACAATACTCCCCCTAAATTGTAGATTTCAAATGAGAATTGAAGTTTGATCTTGTTTTTGTTGAATAGTTGTCCAAGGTTAAGAAATTTTGTTGTTGATGCGGAAGCGAGGTCTTTAAAACTTTGGTACCATTATATTACGTAACAATGTTACTTGTTTTTGTTGATGAGAGCCCGAATACGAAGCCCAAATTTGTTTTGTTGATCATAAGCCCAGTCTTCAACACTTGAGCCCAATTCCAACTAATGTTTTTGTTTAATAATGGAGCCCAAATACGAAGCCCAAATTTGTTTTGTTGATCATAAGCCCAATCTTCAACGCTTGAGCCCAGTTCCAACTAATGTTTTTGTTTAATGATGGAGCCCAAGAAACAAACCCAATTGTGTTCTCGAGCCCATTTGCAACCCTAGGTTGCAAACCCTAATTTTGCCTCCCTAAGGTGGCCGCAAAGGACACTTTTGATTAAATCGCAGACCTAATTGGGCAGCCCTAATTCGCATGAAGCTTAATCGACAGCCGCATTTGGCAGCCCTATTTGGCCGCAACACTTGGTTCGCATTGGGCAACCCTAATTGGGCAGCCCTAATTCGCATGAAGCTTTCATTCGGCAGCCCCATTTTGGTCCTTGCTTTGGCAGCCGCAAATGGCATTTGGCTGCCCTATTTTCAGCCTCATTCGGCCGCAAGAACCCCACAAGGCAGCTTCTATTTGGCTCGCAAGAGAAACCCTAATTACCTTGATTGAGGCAGCCAAAAACCCTAGTTGATTGAAACTTGAGGCAGCCGCAAACCATAATGTTGATTGATTATTGAATTGTTTTCTTCAAATCTTCAATAATTTCAGCAAACTAAACATAAGATCTCATCAAAATCATATAAATCCATCAACTCCGGCTCTGATACCAATTGTGTGTTCCCGATATGAACGGAAACAATGAGCATGGATCTTAGGATTCATATTGATAAAGACAAGAACTTGAATGATTAGATGCTAAAATGTAATAATTATGTACATGATGAAGAACATAATAATGATGAACACGATGAAGAACACCAACGTGTTTAATGTTTGATGTTTATTGATATATTGTTGAAATCATCATCCTTGAAGGATGATGGTATGATGTTGTTGGTGATGAACCTAATTCACCCTAACAAGTGGTGAATTAGTCACTCTCTACAATGATAATATGTTCTAATATATATATATACTAGTCTAGCATTTACAATAATTATAAAACAAACCCTAAACTAATATTTTGTTCCTATTGTTATTCAAATCTTCAATTTCAATAATATGGAAATCTTCAATTTCTTCTTAGGTAGAATACCCAACACTAGCTTTTAATGATTCAGATCTTTTATTACTTTAACATTTAATCATTTAAAAATTATCAAACAACCTTTTAGTACCTGAAATAGATAAGCTCAAACCAGGTAGCAACTAAAACACACACAAAAAAAACTTGAATAAGCCTTCAATTGTGAGCGATCCACCTTTTGTCCCTCAGAAAGCACAAAATAACAATTTATCATAATAATATTCAAACAAATGTTTTGTTTATTACTCTGGTATCATGTTTAGCTAGCCTAAAAATTAACTAGAACGCTCTAACGACCGTTGAATATTAACGAGATTGAAGTCAATTTTCAGTTGATTTGATCCCAAAAACTTAATTTAAATCCAAGTCATTAAGAACCAACTTGTGGAAAAAAGTGATGGTATGATTAAAGGTAGTGGATTTATAAGAATGCGCATTAAAGACATACTTGTAAAAAGATTAAAGAAAAAGACTCCCAACTATCATAGACTTCATGTTGAAGATGACTGAACGGGTCCAAAGTAAAGAAATCTATAGATATTAATAAAAGAAGGTTTATTTTGTTACTTGTTATATTTTTAAACAATTTTTTTGACACTTGTCATTTTTTTAAACATCCTTAATTTATTTCTCCAAAAGGGTATTAAAGTAATTTAAACACTTAAACAATTTCTCTTTTTTCATAAAAATTAATTTGGTCAATTGATACAACTTTATCTTCCATCTATATTTTTTTAAAATCAAACTATATTTTTAAAAATAAAGTTTATTAAGAAAATTAAAATTTATATCTTTTCTAAAACATTGAACCTTTTGAAACAAAATATTTTAAATCACTTCTTTTTTAAAATAATTATAAAAAATACGGAACTTTCTAAAACTAGTTTTATTAAAACCACCAGAATAATTAAAAACTTGAGTTTTTAATAAACAAGATTTTATAAAAAAATAATTTTTTATAAGAAAATCTTAAAACAAATATTTAAAAATAAAACTATTTAGATAAAAGAGTTAAAAATAATATAATTGTTTTTCTCTTGAACAAGTACGTATATACAATTTTATGCATATCTTATATTAAAATATCGTACTGTAACTTTTCGTGTTTATTACTAACTATAATCCATTTAATAAATGAGTTTCTAGACTATCTATTGTTTATTTACATGAAATAGCTATTAATTTGCAATTATAATCATATTTTATCTTCAAATATGATTTTTAATTCATAAATTTTTATTAGTAATTATTTATTATTTTATTTATTCAACCCGTGTAATATATGGGTTATTAACCTAGTATTATTTAAACAAATGTGCTTATGTTTAGCCATTTTAATAATTGAGTAACAAAGAAAAATGATAACTTTGGCTTGTCAAACTTTTAATCCAATATAACCAATTTATTGATCTTAAACAGGTTTGATACAACTGTTAACTTCCACTTTTAACATAAATTCGCATGCAAGTCATATAAAGAAAAAGATATTAAGTACCTTATGATTAGAAAACGTGTAAACTAGCTAAAATGAATTTAGTAACCATGACAAGTTCCACTTTGTACTTTAACTAGTGAAATAATTGATATATACTAGTAGAGTGTTTTTGGTAATTGTAATTAAGATGAGAACCATGAAGTTAAATATGCTTGACAGCTTGAGAATAACTGAACTTGGCAAAATGAACAAGTTAGGTTAGATCGGGTAACGAGTCAAAATGGCTTCAAGTGATAATGAGTTCGGGTTGAAAAGAATCATTTAAAAAGAAACAGATACTGGGCTCGAGTCAAACAACTTCTGACCAAAATAAACTCAGTTGAAATTAGTTTATTTAAAGAAATGTATCAAAATAGGTTCTTCGGTATATTTTCTTTAGGACAATTACTGACAATGGATGGAGGTGGCGGCAATGACAATAACAAAGGCAATGATATAGTTGCGGTAACAACGCCAATGCCCATTGGTGATCTTGGCGGCGTGTTGACAATGAAGGGTGGTGGTGGTTATAATGGCGTCTGTGACAACAACAAGTTTATGGCGACAACAAACAACGGTCTATCTTATTTTATTTTTTACATTCGGAATCATTTTAAGTTAAGAGTATTTCTAAGAGTGATTCATTTGACCCATTGTATAGTTAATTTTTTTACTAACTCGTTTTTATATTTAAGTGGAACTAAACCAATTGGTACATTATTTTACCCAAACTAATGCATTATTTAAGAGTGAATGGTGATTGTCATCTACATGATAAAAGACAAAGTTATGACTATTTATTGGTGAAATAAATAATATTGTCAACTACATGGATAAAAATATAAACTTGTGAGTTTTTATAGATGAAAGTTTAAAACTAATAATATCGATACGTTGCAAAACCACTGAATGTGGAAACTTAATCTAAAAATCACTAAAAGTAAAATCATCAAAAGATAAATCCATGTGAAGATTAGTAATCTATTATCTACGCATGATACCACCCTATATGACATTTGACGAAACAGGAGGGACTTATTTGTGAAAAAAAATAAATTGAAGGGGTTGACATATTACTCAAAAGTTAGTTGGAGACCATTAGTGTCCAGTAAAATTGTTAAGTCAAGTCGTTCGTCAAGAAAATACAAATAATCAATGTTATTAAAATCAGACATGACTAGTCAATCTAGCTGAAAAACGAAGACATAACCGGTATGATTAAATCGATTGAAAGTATATTTAATAGGAGGTTAAGTGATAACCGGTTCGATCCACCACCAAAAATCAAACTATTAGAACCAAACCGATGGGTCATGATACTTGTATAACCAAAATTTTGGTTATAGTTTTAGTTTTATGTCATAACCGTTTCAAACTGATGAGTCCTCATCTAAATTTAATATTTTGTTTTTAAGTATCGTATCATGAAATCCATAATTTGAAAGCAACGCATCCTCCTGAACATTAACATGTTGTGAGATAACTTATCGAAAGAGTGGCTTAGGCCAGACTTTTAATAGTAGAGAATTTAATCATCATAGATTAACAAAATACATAAGGAATAAACCGTGAAATAACACAAATGCCACTTCTTCCCGTCGCATCCGTCTTCAGGACGATCTAGTCACAGGTAAAAAGCTCGCAAGTTATTAAAATTAGGTATATCGATGAGTCCTAAATGTCAATTGTCGCTATTGGCAATTGTTGAAAACTTAAAATTGTTGTCCAATTGACAAATTAGTGTCGGGTGGGGCAAAACATATTAGAATAAGCCGAATTAGTGTTAGTTACCTATGCATATTATTAGAGTTGGCAAAAGAAGTCCAAGAATGTGATTTTGGGTCATAATGAGTGTTTTAAAAATAGAGATGAGTCAAGATGGGTTAAAAAAATTTTCGGAAAAAAATATCATAAGTCAAGATGGGTTTTCAAAATTAGAGCTTTAAGTCACAATAAGTCAGTTTCTTTCACTCAAATTGGCCATTTTCGTCGAGTTTCATCGCACACCACTACCGCAACACCACCGAACCACCGCCATCGAACCACCACCTCACCACCACCGGTCCACCGCATCACAATCGGTCCACCGCATCACCACTGGTCCACCGCATCTACACCTTCCCACCTCTGTCAAGTTTCATCGCGCACCACCACCGCTCCATCACCGCACCTACAGTCGGCTCCGCATCAGTCTCCACCTCCGTTGAGTTTCATCGCTCACCACCACCACACCTATAATTGGGTCTACGCTTCATCATCGCACCATCATCGTCGCTTTATTGAAGGTACCACCCTATATAGATGAAGTCGTATATGTATCTTTTTGAGCTCGTATATGCATTTGTCCATTTTGATCTGAACCCATCCTGACCCGAACTCATCCTAACCCAAACTCATCCTGATCTTTTTTTCTAAATAACCTATCCTAACCCAAACCCATCTAGACCTAAATCCATTCTAACTTAACAACCAATCCAGTACAACCCACCCCTTCCTTTTTTAGTTTTGTTAGTACTTAGTTTATATGTTGGTAGTAGAATATTTGGGTTTTTCTATTAAAAAAAGATACATATGGTTCACCTATTGTAAATCTTTATGAATTTTGGTTGATAATACCTTCCCCGTTCCTAATATGGTTACACTCGTTTTCAAGATGTTAGTTTTTAAATTATGGTTTTCTCACAAACACATGAACTTTCTCGTTAAGCATCGAATATTTTCCGTGATCTAGTTACAGAATAAAAAGTATAATCGAATTAAAGATCAAATACATAATTAAAATATGTATGACATTTGAAATATGATATCCCTATGCTACTCTCTACGGGATTTTATTTTAGAAAATAATCTAGAGAAACATTACTATACAAATGTTTTTTAATATAACAAATATAACTAGCGATCAAATTCTAATCATCAATCAGATTACGTAATTAAAATGCTTTTTTTAAAGTAGGCTAAAATAGTAAATAAACAAGTTTTCATTGACAAAATATTCAATTATTAATTTAAAGCTAGCATTCAAATAATCACATAGTAAAGTAATATTTCGAGAAATTTCTAAGAAATACCTTAATTGAGGAATTTTGGTTGTTTAAAAACTGGATTTGAGTTTATAAAACGTAACCTATATATTTATTAATTTGTGACTATGGACAAATTTGTAAACTAACTAATCATCTTTCCAACCAATTATCCTTAGTCCAACTAGTTAAGGTGAAGTACCTATAACATGTATTCAAGTCTTACTTTAAGCAATATATTCAGAGTTGAGCCAGTAGGTTCTCCCAACATTGGGTTTCCTCCTGAGGGGGTTGAGGGTGCGGTCCCGACTGGGACACGAATAGGTGGACCCTATAAATATAATATCTATCATCCGAAACAGGGTCGCACATTTATCGTATAATAATGATCTCTCTGATACCCGTTAATATTGTAAATTTATAAAACGTAACATATTTATTTATTAATTATTAGGTTAATTGTTTAATAGTTGGACCAACGAAGTAACGGGCTTAGTTTTTTATTATAATTATTGGATAATTGGGTAATAAGAACTAAAGAAGTAATGAGTTTTATTATTTGATAGTTATCGAACTTATAAGAATTTTAAAATATAAGGTAATAACTTTATAACATATTTATATTTTGTTAAAACGGGGGTTAGTTTTAAATTTTATTAGGGGTCAATCATTATTAGATCCTAGATCAACTGGTTTAGAATAATTTATTCTATAAGTTTTTAAAGTGAAGATCATGGATTGAAGTTTTACTATGGACAACATATGTTTCAAGTGAACCAAAAGTTTTATTACTGTGAGCCTTTGGGTGGTAGGTTTTCCTTGTAATGATGGGCGAGTCAGGTCATCAGCGCTGTCTGTATTCGCGGGCGTGAGTGACCTTTCACTAATGGGTTTACCCGGTGATCGGGCTTAAAAATTATTCGTTGGCCATTAAAAAAAAGTAAACAAAAAAATTCAGGGGATGAAGAAAACCCTTACGTGGATCAATCGGACCGCTCCATACGCATTTTAAAACTGGATAACATCGTATGCAATTTAAAATTAAACATATAAATATATACTAAATTTAAAATAAGGTATGAAAACATACTTTCTTTTGTGTAGATTCACTGTATTATTAAAGTATGAAGCCTTAAAGAAACAACATGAAGGTTAAATTAATAAATAGATCATTAAATAATAATTTGAAAGGGAAAAACGATTATTTTTTGAAAACACTAGTTATGCATCTAGTTTCCTGTCCAACTAGTAGTTGATCGATTCAAACAAAAACAATCTAATTAAAAATAGTTCAATCACACACAACAAGCCACCTTTGTGTTAATTTGATTTCCTATTCAATAGGTCCGGTCGGCCTGACCGGACCGCGTTTGAAAATATTGTTTTTTTCTACTAAGGAGAGATCATGCATGGGAAATGGTGGAATGTGTTAGAGCAACTTAACGAATTGAGCTGAGTTAGCTTCAGCTCGGATTTGCTCTCAAAGTTAAACGAATCAGCTCAGCTTAACATATTAATTATTAATGAGCTAGAATATAAGCTTGAGTTGGCTTGTTTCTTATTGAGCCTACTCTTTATATTTTAATAAAAACATAGAACATTCTTTAAAGTAAATATAAAACTTATAAACAGCTTCAATACAAGACAAATGAGCGAGCCTACACTGCAGTAAAACTTTGGCTTTAAAAGATTTCAAATTATACTATTGTTTGGGTTATAACTAATAAGTATTAAAATTAAGGCTTGATTTAAGCAAGACAACTTGCTAGCTCACATTTGCTCGAGCTTGACTCGTTTACAAACCAAACCATTTTGGCTCAACTAGTTTACACCCAAAATAATTTCAATATAGCTTTTCCCGAGTTTTGTTTCAAGAGATTTTCAAGTCAAAAGCTTTTCAAACAACCCTAGTTTGTGTAATTTACTCAAAAAATTTTGATTTCACGAGGAGTTATTTTTAGTGTATTTATTTATTTAATAGATAAAAAACAAGGCCATACTTATTAGGCTATTATTCATTGTTTCACAAATGAATTTGCTATTGTAAAAAGAATTTGCTACTCATAAGTTTTAGACTTACGTGAAACAACCAAATTTGTCGCATATGCTTTTGAAAACTGATTTAATTGATCAATTTAAGCGAGATGCTTAGTGGTTTAATACGCACCAATGCAACAATCAACATTATTAAACTTTTTTCCTTTTTTTCTCTATCATAGATAAATGTTACTTGTTAACTACAACCTTTGGTTTATAATTATTATTAGAACTTATTACTAGCACCAATGCACCATCACAAGAGTTAGCCTACTTTCATAATCAAAGGATAAGCTTCAAAATTTCAATTATGATGTTATGATAGTTGTAGAAAAATTGATTGTGTCGCTTGAGATATCGTAGCATAGCTAAAAACTTGTGATGATCTTAGAATTAGTCTGTCTTAGAATGTCAAATCTTTTCTTATTTACCAAATGATGGTGGAGAATTAGAATTAAAGATAACGGGTTTATGTCAAAATGCATCAAAAGCATCATATAGCGTTCATTAAAGATTGAATATTTGTAATTTCTTTTATCCTAATGGTATTGTTCTCCAACATCTTTTTGTACTTTTAACTCTTGTTTCTTTTGTGTAACTCTAGTCTTTTAATGTTATATATTGCTATTTTGAGGAAAAAAGTAACAGTTATTATAATACTCAAAAAGTAAATAAAATATATGTAAAAATAAACGTCTTCAAGATCAAGACATAAAGTCGTCTTGTATATAAATAGTTTAAGTTGTACCGAATCTATATAACATAAAAGACGTGTAGGGAACTCGACAAAAGGATAACATTAAATATCACGCATTATTGCCAACAAATAATTATATATTATATATATAATATTTATATTAAAGTAATACTAGTTGTACTAAATCATGTTATGATATGATGTGACGGGTACTAAATAAAACTGCATTTGACTTCACATTCATAATTTACGGTAAATATATATATTCTTTTTTAAACTTACATAATTACATATTTTTTTAAAATCTGAATACGATTATATATTAAAAACTTGTGTTTTGAATAAATATGTAATTTAACAAAGTTAATAAAAAGGGATATATGATTCTCTGTTTATAACTCCAGGTTGTCATCTACTTGTTCTATTGCTTATTAATATTATTGATTGGAAATAGTTCCACCTCGGCCAAGCTTTGGGCTCTCTCGAAGCCCAACTGGAAACATCCAAAAAGCCCAATGAGGCCATGATGATTATAGGGCTAAAAACGTCCATACACCATAAAAACATTAGAGAAAAAAAAAAGCTTTTGTTCATCATCTCAAACATTGTTCATTGCAGCTTAACATTAATCCAACACCAACCCAAGGTAGATAGATAATTTACACACATTCATCAACAACAGGCTACAAATAAACACTAAATCCACATTTGGTAGCCAACAACAACAATCCATAGCAGACAACAAATCAAACAAGTAACATTCTTTTAAGATCTGCTCTTGAAAGGAATGGCCCTGATGACAATCTGGTGATATAGAGCAGCAAGCCCAGCTCCAATGAATGGCCCAACCCAGAAAATCCACTGCAAAAGATGCATAAAAGAAAATTACCCTTTTGTCTCTGTGGTTTTGTGTACAGATTAATCAACTCAAAATGTAATCTTGATGGTTATTTTGTAAGAATAACACGGTCAAACGAAGGACTTACGTGGTCATCCCAAGCGTGGTCCTTGTTGTAGATGATTGCAGCTCCAAGACTTCTTGCAGGGTTGATGCCGGTTCCAGTGATCGGGATGGTGGCCAAATGGACCAAGAAAACCGCGAACCCGATTGGTAAAGGGGCCAAAATCTGCATAAATGATTTCAAAATAAAGTCAAATAAACATGGTCAAACAAAGTCAAAAGTCAAAAGGTGAACAGAATGTACCACTTTTACTTTTACAGCATGATGTATACTATAAGTATAATACCATCACAAGTTCCTAACACTCTAAAAGCTCTGGTTTGGCCCACTAGAAAATGTGTACTAGTTTAACCAATTTAATAGGAAAGTACAACTTTCAATGCATGGGGTCAAGTGTTCAAAATGTTATGAGTGTAGAATTAGTAATCTTTAGCTCTAAAAAAGAAAACTATATATCATACTTTATTTACATAAATGCCCCCCTCACCTGTAACTTTTATACACCAATCATAAATTGACACACAATGGCCCCAAAAAGCACTAGCCAACATTAGGAATCATATTGCACATGGGAGAAAATCATTCTCACATGCATATGCATAAACAAAAGAAGAGATAGAGACATCTAACCTACTACCTACTCTTCCATTATTCCCCACATTCATTTATATATATATATCCACTTTGTTTGTATGTCATCATCTAATTATTATAATTTTCTTATTTACAAGCTAAATAACTTAGTTTATATAACCAATATATGAGAATCACTCCCACCTCTCATTATATCCATCAAACACTACATATAAAGGACTTATGCAGTGTAGTTCTTACGATTACAAACAAACGTATCTAGTAGAATTCAGTCCGGACAGTTCTCACAACTCTTTACTTAAATTTAACTTTATATTAAACCATGTTTCTATGAGAGAAATTGTAATAAAACTGATTGTTGATAAACTATTTGCATCTTTAAACAGAAACTAACACAATTTAAGCCATTTTGACATGAGCATTTTAGACTAATACTGCTAATTAATAATATTGAATAGACAAGAGGAAGAGAAGACATACAGGGACATGTGAGTCTCTAGCACTTCTCTTAGCATCAGTGGCAGAGAAAACAGTGTATACAAGAACAAAGGTCCCAACAATCTCAGCACCAAGACCATCACCCTTGGTGTAACCATGGGCTACAACATTTGCTCCACCACCCAAACTGGTGAACTCCTGCTTACCCTGGAACCCTTTGACCACACCTGCACCACAGATGGCTCCAAGACACTGCATCACCATGTAGAACAGGGCCCTGGTCAAAGACAGTTTTCTAGCCAGTAGCAGACCAAAGGTCACAGCTGGGTTGATGTGTCCTCCTGTTACACAACAGATTGAACATATGTTAAGCAAAAAAGATGTGATTTTTGAATCTTGAAGAAGTTGTTTTCTTTAAAGTACACAAATTTCGGGTGAAATTGGAGATTTGACATAATATAAATGAGTTTTGGAGAGAATCTTGAAAAACCCATGTCATCTGTAAAAATTTAGGTAAAAACCTTAAAGTAGTAGAAGCATGATTTCATCCTCAAGAATGAAACTTTAGCTCAAAAGATTTACATGGCCTGTAAAAACTTCAGAAATTGGTATGGATCTAGAGGAATTAAACCTTGAAAGATGTAAACTAGGTTAAATTTCAAGAAAACCACAAAAATACACCTGTGAAAGCTTCTAACTACAACTAATGATACAAGTCATGTTTTACTTGGCCCGTTTAACCTGTTTATCTAAACAAGTCAAATAAATTGTTGATTTTGCATGTAACAATCTTGCTAACATGTTTATCGGGTTAGTTGATTGTATAAAAAACAGTTAAACGTGTCATAAACAAGTTAGTCCTTGCTTCACTAAACAGCTTAACCGTTCAAATCAACCCGAACACGACTTGTTTAAAATAAATTACAATTCTTTTCATGTCAGAAACCTCAATATTAAAACTTTAGCTTACAAGATGAACAGGGTATGCAACATGACCAACATCTTACTTTTAAAAAAATCACACACATCATGAGCAAATAAACCTTCAAAGGTCCAAACAAGTAAAACACATCCTCCATGAACAAAATTCACACAAAAACATAAGAATTCAACATAGATCCACAGTAACCAAACCCTAACATATATAGTAAACACTAAACAAGAAATTAGTAATAAAAAAACAGATATAACAAACATATATACCTGAGATACCAGCAGTGCAGTAGACAAGAGCAAAGATCATACCACCAAAAGCCCAAGCAATCCCTTGAATCCCAACAGTCCCACACTTTGTGGGAGACTTGACCACACCCATGACAGTCAACACAGAGATGTACAAGAACAAGAAGGTGGCTATGAACTCTGCAATACCGGCTCGGTAGAAGGACCATGATGAGAGCTCACCTGGCTCGAACAAGGGTGCGGGTGGTGGCTCCTTGTAGTCCTTGTCGGTCTGAGCCGAGGTCCCTATGGGTTGCCTCTCTGAGAACTTGTTGGCCCCTAGCCTAACATCTTCTTCCTTACCCTCCATTCTTGTTGCTCAAAGGTTTATCTCTCTGCAGGTTTTTGGTGTCTCTCAGGTCTTTGGGTTGTGAGGTGAGAGGATAGGCTTTGTGGGGTTTTATAATGGAGGAGTCATTATTAACTTAAGAAACTTTAATGTTTTGTTAATTTGTTGTCTAATCATTGGCCTTTTGAGTATCGTTTTGGAATATTACACATCTCTGGAAATCATATGCTGTTTATTTCATTTCCTAACATTCATAGTAAGTTCTCTCTTACTATTACTTATGTGTTTTATGTTTTGTGAGATGATTGTTAGTGGTTGTAAATGAATAAGAGATAATATTTTTGAGGGTTGTATTATGATTTTTATATTTGGAGAATATGAAGAATGACGGTACAACTCTTATAAATTTTTTAATATTTTTAAAAATGGTTATAAGTGAATAAGAAATAAAATGTAATGATAAAATTTAACTGAAAGATATAATAAAAAAATAATGTTTTTAATATAAATATAAGGATGAAATTGAAAAATTAATATGAATACTCTAGGAATTACTAATTTAGTAGCTTAGTATCTTATTGTTTTGACAATTAATAAGATGAAATGGAAACTCTGATATGGAAAAAAGTTAATTGAGTATAAGATTGGGTGTGAAATTGACTTTAGAAATCATGAGTGATGGACGAGTATGAGATTGAATGACACATGTTTGAGTTCTGAGATCGTTTACCTGTTAGAGACTTGAATGTATTAATATTAACTTTTGTTATAAGTTGATAGAATATTTGATATTTGATATTGTTTTTCAAGATAAATTTTAAGATTGGTTTTGGGTAATATGCATCCAACAAGTAAATTAAACCAAAAAGATCAAAAGGGTATACTCACAAATATAACAAGTATTAAGATTATTCACACTAGCTTTTTTAATAACATCTTTATATTTACATTAAAAATATTATTTTTTATTATTTTTTTCAATTAAATACTATTTTTTTTAATTTTATCATTGTATTTTCTTTCTATTATCCTCACAACCTCTTTTAAAAATATTAAAATTTTTATAGATGTTATATCATGTTTTCCTAAATATAGAGAATTACAATACAATTCTTATAAATTTTCTCTCTCCTTCATTTAAAACATTTACACTAGCACCCTCATCCCCATCCACGTAATTTACACTAAAAACACAACTCGTTTACTCTTTCTTTCAATTAAATAATATTTTTATACCTTTATTATTATTTTTTCTCTTGCCTTCACTCACAACTAATTTTAAAAATATTAAAATATTTATAAAGGTTGTACCGTGTTTCCTCAAATATAAAAAAATATGGTACAATCCCCATAAATTTTCTTTTTGTTTCACTAATAAACATTTATAATCATTACTTATAATATATGACATACACTCACATCAAAATAAGACACCTACTGTGAATACTCTTGTAACCACTAACAAATTTCTCTCATAATATATGACACACATGTACAGTAAAAATAGAAAACCTACTATAAATGTTGTTAGAGTTTATCTCTATGAGTTTTAATTAGTAGTTAAATATGTAATTTGATATATACAAAATAACTTTTGTAGTCCTTTAATTCATCAATTCAAAAGAATCAAGGTTGTTCATAATCAAAATCTTCACAATATCATATGTCTCTACTCTCTAGGCATCCCATGTGGGTCGATACGCTTCTTTGATAGAACGGTGATGTTACAAGATCCTAAGGTTAAAATTTTCATACAAACTGTTTGTTTTATAAAAAAAATGGTTAGGTACTTAGGTATTTGAAGCTGCTAAATGTATGGCAAGAAAAGCGATGTTGACAGGTTTTGAATATTTTGTTTGTTTATAAGTTGTGTTCTTATCTACTACAGAGTGTCATCGTATTAATTATTAGAAATATGCCTTTTAAATTGTTAACCTTATCTTTATTACTTGATGAGGTGTTAATTTAAATTTTTTGAACGGCAATGATGTGTTTAATTAACCTAATATGATTACACTTTAGTTATTTTCTCAACTAAAGAACATCATCCAAATTAAATTTAGTTTAATTAAGACGCAATTATAAGATTTTGGATGGAAAACAGAAAAGTACTCGTGTTAATCTTGTCATGTTACAATATTAAATGATCGTTTCTACAAATTTATATACTCCATAAACGGTACTTGTACCTATTCGCTTGATATACTCCTAATCTTTTTATAACTTTTTCATAATTAAATAGAAATCACTTATGGATATACTATTGTTTAAAAAATAGATGGTTACGTGCTGATGCTTCTTTGAATTGTGGGTCCCAAAGCAGGAAGAATAATTTGTGGCTGAGGAGAAGTTGCCGGTACTTTTTATTTTTTAATTAATTAAAACTAGGTTTATTATCTTATACTTATAATTACATTAAAAATCATTATGTTTTTCTTTTAATTAAATAATATTTTTTATACCGTTATCATTACTTTTTTCTTTTTCCTTCACTCACAACCACTTAAAAAATATTCAAAAATTTATAAGGATTAAACAGTAATTATTTAAATATACCAATCTACAATAACATTTTCTTTCTTCTTTACTAATAACCACCCAAAACCATTTCATATAATATACCAAACACACTCATATATTTTTAAGGAATCAATTGTGAGTGCTCTTAGAGCATTCACAGTAGTTTCGTTATCTTTATCCATATAATTACACTAAAAATCACTACGTTTTCTCTCTTCTTTTCAATTAAATAATACTTTTTATACCCTTATCATTACTTTTTTTTCTCTCCTCCACTCACAACCACTTTGAAAAATATTAAAAAATTTATAAGGATTGAACAGTGATTCTTCAAATATACTAATCCACAATAATATTTTCTCTCTCATTCTCTTACAACCACCTAAAATCATTCCATATAATATATCAAACATACTCACACACTTTTAAGGAATCCAGTGTGAGTGCTCTTAGTAAACAACTTTTACAAGTTAATTTTATAGCCTAGTAATTAAGCCCATGAGATCTAGCGTTCGTAAATATGGTTAAATACATAGAAGAAACGTATGAAGTTTGAACGATTTGGTTCCGAAAATCGAGACATAGATAAAAACAATTATATAACGGTAGCAATGTTATTCTATCAGATCAGTTTTGTTCCTCGATATACCACCATGTTATGACCAATAGATATAATCTATGATAAAAGAATATCATTTTTTTAATACAACGTGATTTACAAAAAAATTTATACCGAAACATTAAATTATTTTTTTTTTCAAATATCATGATCTGTATTGTTGAATTTGATTTAACATGAAATCAACTAAACGCTAATATTTTACATATTTCTCTCAACTAAATTACCTTTATCGACGTTTTAACAAGTCAATAATGTCTTAAATATATAGCTTAAATGCCATTCATTTGATTAAACATCATATTAATTATTATCTAACTTTCTTTGAGAGAAGTGATTTAGCACAAACAACTTAGGGCGTGATGTGTTTAACAAAACTCAATTATAATACTTTCTGGGAAATAGTTAATTTGTTTTTACTTTCAAGTATGTTATTGTTATATAAACAATTGAATTAATGTAATTAAAAGTTTGATTCAAATGAGAAAACTTTATAGGTTAAAATGGAAAACAACTATCAATTTCAAGCCTTAAATTTCTGCAATTGGAACATTTCCATTAGCATGGCATTATCATAAATGTCTTTGCGACCAAAAAAATATATACATTTATTAAACACAAAACATTTCATTTCTTGTGTTGAAATAAATAACTTTAGATAAGGAGTGACCCATGTAATTATGATGCAAGACAACTCATACTCAAGGGATTGCCCTTCTGGTGTTGGCCTACCTTATCACATGCACCTTTTCCTTATTTTTATTCATGTCTTATATAAATCACAATTTTTTTAATAAAAATACTTTAGTATTTGTACAATGTACAAGCCAAGTGGTTGTTAAAGAAAAAGCAGAAAAACTTACCAACTATGGTGATGGATTTATAATGAGATATAAAACTAGAAGTATAGGCTTTACTTCTATGAAATTTTAGGCTTATTTGAGTTACTTCTATAAAATTACTTTATGTATTATTAGAGTATTTTGAGTTAGTTGTGTATTTCTGGTAGTCATGTACAAAAAAACCGATTCGTAACCGGTTCACCTAAAAAAACAGGAACCGGTTTCAAAGAAAAACCGGTTTGGACCAAACCGGTCTCGAACGCAACCCGAACCGCTGGTTTATATACCGGTTTGCTAGCCCCGCACTCAAAACCAGTTTATAAACCGGTTTAAAAGTTAAAAACCGGTTAAACCGGTAAGAAAAACCGGTTTGGGTAAAAAAACCGGTTTCAATCCGGTCCGAACCGGTTTGATAAATTCGAGTTTTTGGTGAGTCAAACCAGTTTGTAACCCGAACCGGTTTGATCCCACCACGAAAAAACCGGTTCGGTTTTAAACCCGAACCGGTTTGGGCATAAAAATCGGTTTGTACACCTCTAATTTCAGGTATGCTTTCAATTGTATACGGTTAATGATCTGCATGAATATAATGTGAAGTTTTGTATTGTACATACTTTTCACATGCTTGGGATTACACGTTTTGCACACACACTTTATTGTTATGGAGGAGAAGACGTAGGGGTTGGAATTATTAATATATGAAATTATATTAAAAAATAAAAAAACTTGTTAATTGTAATAAAAATACCTAAAATTCATGTCATCGTTCCAAATGAACATCAAAAAATAAGAAAAAATTTATTCTAACTGAAATTTAAAAAACATACTAAAAGCATGTTAAAACTAATTATAGTTTAAATCAAACATAGAAACTTAGTAGTTTGATTTAAATATTTATATTAAACGAGTTACCAAATTAATACACTTTACAAAGATGGTTACTATTTTACAAATTACTTTTTAGAATCCTTAAATATCTTCTTAACTACAAATTTTGTTCAATTATTAAGAAATATTATATAGCGGTTCAAAAATTTTTATTTAATAAATGTTAAAACTAAATGATCCATAAGAAACAAATACTAAATTTGTTTATTATCTAGCGGTTATTCTTTCATGTTTATCTATCCTTGTTTTATATATTTTGACACATGTCATTCTCATATTCACTCTTTTAGTTATTTCTAGTCTAAACTAATAATTTTATTTTATAAATTCAAATTATTAATTTTTTAATCTTTCTTTTTCTCTCTCTATATTATAAATCTAAGTTCTTATTGATTTAATAATATTAAAAAGACATTTTTCACTAAATAAAAACTAAGTATTTTGAATAAAAAATACACTTTTTCAAAAACTATGATTTTTTTTCTAAAACAACAAACCTTTTTTAAATAATGAAATTATTTTAAAATCATCCTTTTTATAAAATAAAAGTTTACAAAATAAACCCGGAGTCTTTAAACAACGACATATGATAAAAAATTGAAACTTTTATTAAAAGCAATAATTTTAAAACAGAAGTTTTAGAAATAATAAAAATATTTTATCAATTAATCAAAGTAATTACTCATACGTAATTTCAGTTATATATCAAAATAAAGTTTTACAATTAATAACTCTTCATCAAAACTATTTACTATTTTCTAATTCAAACCGTGTAATACACGGGGTTGTCCCGTAGCTCTGAATAAACCATTGATCTAAAATTTAATCTACGTGTCTATCAACAAAACACTTGCATAAAAAAATCATATACTAATTTCATTTTCTCTTATCCTAGAACTAAACACCCCCAAAATGTTGTCCAAACACATCGTTTAATTATCCAAATCACAATATTTCTAAAATTCACTGTTTCAAATCCTTTGGTAATCATGTTCCTGGTCATCTTAGGTAACACATGGCAACAACCCGTAAACTGTTGACTTCAAAAATAAATAATATTAATTGCGACGATATATTTTATTGAAGAGGATATTGCTACACTTTCAACACAAATATTATATGGATTTGAAGCAATTTAATATGATTTTGATTTGATGTTATTATTACTTATAATTCACGGCTTAATTGTCAGATTCTATAATGATAATGTAGATTATTTAACTTCCACTATTTTAATATAATGCTTCTTATCAATTTAAATAAAAATTGAAAAAGTAAAAAAAATCTTATTATGCATCTATAAAACGATGTCAATGGATGTTAATCTGGTATAACATTATACCATAATCCTTACTCGCATTCAAGGTCTACCTCATCTATTTATTTTCGAAAGTTTTTATGTACAGTCAAAACTTCCGCGAGGCGTGACTCTAACATGTAACAAAATAAGTTTTATGTACAGCCAAACATTGCATCTATCTCATCTTTTTTATTTTTTATTTTTATATAGGTGTTTTTATCAAGAAAATTATTCATAATCTTTCCATCTTTATGATTGTTTTCACATATCAGCATCCTCCGGACTCTTTTGAGCCAGATATGGATGAGGCGCCGCCTCAAAACCTTAAGGCGTTTTCTTAGTGGGGTGCTTATAAGACTAAAACTGGAGTAAAGGGAATGATGTATGGCAATGCGGGTTGACCATGAGTAAAGGGAATGATGTATGGCAATGCGGGTTGACCATGATCATCCATCATATTCAATTCTAGAGAAGTTACTAGTACCGTGTTTTCAAGCACAATTAAGCCCTCAACAAGGATGTAACCTCAACTGGACCTCAGGTTAGCTCAAGTGATTGGGTGAAGTTCGAATCTTTATAATTGTATAGTTGGCAAAACATGCAAATTGGATAACGGGTCAAAATGGGTTCTGGTTAAAACACATAGATCTTCAAAGCAGGTCGGAACAATGTACTTTCAGACTCAATCATAGGACACATACCTCTACACCTTATGTAGAAAATGACCACCAAAAGTTCAATGAACCATTCAGACTTAACCTGTAAGGGAGAACTAAGAAGCAAGAAGCAACGATAACAAACTAGAATGTTGACTTTTGTTGACTTCTGCAATCCTCCTTGTACAAACAAGTTGTGTTTGAAAGCTCAAAAATAGCTCAAGTGTGTGTTTTTTTTCTATTACAACCTCTTATGTCACTTATCTTGTAAAAAAAATATTTTTATTGAAATTATATTCACACTAATCATCTATAGTATAACATGTTTTGACAGTAACTTGTTCATTGTTGACTAACAACCCACCCATTTTACAATAACTGGAAAAAACTCTTATGAACAAATTCAAGCAAAATGGGTTCAACATTCAATGAATGATGAAGCATAAGTTATAGCTAAATCTTTTTGTAATATCTAAATGTAACACAGAAATGACGTTAACTCCAAATGTAATATACAATGAGGCTATAACTTAATCAAATCTGTAATATAGCATATAATTAAGCTATAAAGTCACTTCAAAATATCTATTTATAATACACAATGAAGTTATTACTATTGTTTCCGATTGCCAAAAATGTATGTGCAACAGTTTAACCTAGTCGATCTTTCTGACTTGTGTGTTTCAGGTGTTAAGCGAATTGCCTCCTAAGATACAATGAACATGTGTTTCAAGTGGTATCCTGGTGCATGTATCACTTTCCACTGGTAATCAGGTATTTAAACAGCTTTGAACTTAAAGCCTACGAAAATGGTTATATGTATGCTGCTCCTGCACCAATTAACTTCATCAAAGTGATTAAACAAATTTTGATGTCTATCATTCATGGGCTTGCAGAGATTCTAACTTCTAAACAATAATAATAGAATGCAGGTTATTCAATACACCATAATAATATCCATAAACTCTCATCTTTCTTTGTCATATTATCTAATACATCACATTGATACTACATAAGATCCATAACACGTTCATGAATTAGAATAAACCACAACCATAAACCTCCATCACATGCAGAATTTGACACCCTTAGTCCTCTTCTCTTTCCGGTGGAAGTCCACATGGCAACAGCATTTTCTGCAGAACAGAAACTTAAGGCACTGGGAAACTAACATTTTCCTACGAACATTAATGATATGAAGAATACCTGCATAAAGTTATAGCGCTCTCTTCCAATTGATTCATTTTCTGCTAATGCAAAATAAGCAAGCATAGGGTAATGGCCAACATACGATGCATAGCTGTCTCTCTGGATATTGACTGCCCATTCACTTCAAGCAAACAAGAAAGCTTCATATAATATGTGTGTGTGCAAGTTAAACCCTTATTTTATTTTAACAGTAAACCCTTCATTTTATCAGGGGAAAAATTATAACAAAAATGAAATAGTCATGACTTTAACTTTAGCCCTTTTAATAACCATGATAATCTGTTATCATAGTACTCATGGGCCGACCAATACCCTGCTAACCAATGGGACCAGGTAAAAAATATTAAACCAATGGAGGCTGGACTTAAACTTGAGATCTCTACCAGAGAAATCAAGTGCTTACATGTGACTTTAACTTTGAGGTCACTAACTGTTTCAAAATTTTAAACTTAATGTAGACGCAGCCATTAAAGCTCAAAAATTTATGATTACAGCCATGAATATGGTTGTAAACAACTAAACATTCAATTAACTACAAATTATTTATAAATTATAAACGATTATGTTTAAAAAACTAAGTAGCAAGCTACTCTCATATTGTGTTATAGTCCATGTGTGATATTTCCTGATCAAAAAACAAGAACTTACAATCTGCTCATGTCTGCATGTCCTGTTCCTACATACTTAGCTTGCAGATGCTCAAGTTGAGAGTTGATATTAAACCTGTCACTAGCCTGCCAAGCACTCAGATAAATAACCTTATTTTGCAAAACATTTCAAACAAAAAGTATAATACAACAATCTTCTCATCAAACAGTATCTGGAGTAAACCCCTTTCTACCAATTTTGACGATAAAACTGATATGTGGCTTTCAATTATCAAACAACTTATTTTTAAACTTCAAGATTAGTAATCTCAAGTAGTTACTCTACTACAAAATACAAATGGTATCGATTGAATGGTGACTTCTTTTAATATCAAACTAACCTGCATACTGTCCCTGTTGGTATAAGCTCAAATTATCAGATATTCAGATTCTCCAGAAGCTGTAGCTGCATTTGTAACAGAGTTTTAAAACTAGAATCAATTCCAATAACACATTAAGTAGTCATATATGACCATACTGAGATGATCATAATATAACTGATGCGTATCTTAATTGGGACAGAAAGAAGACCCAAGTAACACGGTGAATACTTTGAAGAATAAGCATTAAACCAATTCATTCACGCCTGACTTGAAAGACAAACGAAGCTAATTATAGCCTTACAAACAAACTAACCAATGACTACTACCAACCCACTGCTTCAACTAATGACCTACCACTAATCAAGATACTCAAGGTTATAAACTAACTAGAAATAACTAAACCCAAAGTAGCATGTATCAATAAGGTGTCTCAATGCACATAACCACATATACATCTAATGGTTGTCGTGAGTGAAAAATCAAGCATGGGCATACCCTCAAACTTCACCAGATCAAAAAATTTACGCCGAAATCGAAGACACCAGTAACCAAAAATTGAGAAAGGACCAACATGAAGAGAAACCCAAAGAGCTACAACAAACACAGAACACACAAAAGAATAGCAATATATGTTTAGTTCACATTAAACCCTAATCGATTACCGACTAAATACATATTCTAGGGTTTCGGTATTCGACTGCAGAACAAACATTAACATGAACCAAAGGAATGATATGTTATATGCATCTACTATTACAAGTTAACATTTAACGATTAATGGAAACAACAGGGATTGTAGGTAGATGAATACCTGATCCTCAACAAGTGAAAATGACGAAGACGAAGAGAGTTTTTTCTTTTTTTGTTTTTTGTTCAGTGTCTTTGATTTCTTCTCGTGCAAGATAATATATCATATTATTTGAAGGTATAAATTTGACCAAGTTATAATCTTTACACACTCGTTGTTGGTCAAGTTTTGGACAATTGAAAATGGTAACCTAGAAAGTGAATATTTGTGACAAGAAATGAGTCTTAATTTTCGGATGATCGATCCTTTTAATCCAGTCCATATAATATTTTTTTGGGAGCCAGAGGAAATGTATATCAGGTACATCAATTAGTAGGTATGAGAGGATATGTCGGATCCCCAAGGACAAATAATTAATATACCCATTCAAAGCGATTCACGTGAAGGACTCTCTTTAACAAAGTATATTATTTCTTGTTACGGAGCCTGTAAAGGAGTTGTGGATACTGCTATCAGAACATCAGATGCAGGAATGATCTTTAACCCAACTGATTAAGATGGGGTACTCATGACATGTAAATAAAAAGAATGTCATGAGTTCAAGTCTTATTCTAAGTAAAAAATGCTCAGAGTTGAACAATGGGGGTTTCTCCTGAAGGGGTGGGGGCGTGATCCCGACTGAGAAATGGATAGCTAGACCCGATTAAAATAATATCTATCATCTAAAACAGGGTCGCACATTTGTCGTTCGATAAAATAATAATAATAAATAAATCTATAATCTATGTTATACGACAAATAAACATATGATATGGTTAAATGTAAAATCATCAACTTTTTTTTAGTTTGATGTTTTGACCAAATGTAATTGATTGATTGTTGGTTTCTTACTTTCTTTGATGAAAGCATTATTTTTTAGATGTGATGTTAATGTCCACAATTAGTTCCAACTTCCAATCATGAAGTTTCTAAAATTAGAAAAAAAATTGATGTTATACGTTTGTATTATTATTGTGTAATTTGAAAACTTCTAATTTACATTTTTTTTTATTCAATGATCAATAGTGTTGGATAGGAGAGCATAGACTACTTTGCTACAACTTCTTTACTTTCATTAACCTTGAAATTATGCATTATGTGAATTAACTATGAATTGAAGAAGAATTTTTAGTTAAACGTACTCAGTTGTCAACAAATCTAATGATAAGTAATCGATATGATGGTTGGTATATTGGATTAGGGCAACCACATAGTACGAGCACATAAAGTTCCTAAAACTCAATACATTTTGTTGTGTGAATGTATATAGATCTTTCCCCTAAAAGGTCTGATGTTAGTTGAATAGCAAACATGGATGTTAACAAATCCAACACTAATAGGTCCATTGGGCATTATATAGTCAAACATAAACAAGCCCATACATAATTGCGTTGACTTTTAAGGAAATTCAGATTTTACATCTCTAGCCTCTAACATTATGGACATCAGAAAATCTGCATAAGGGATTACAAGCAATTTCATCACCTTAATATTAATATTGTTAGCTATAGATTATTGTTAAACATTTTTATAATCATATTTATGAAATTTTTAAGACAATAACCTTTTAAGTACTCGTGTTATTAGGTTTGGTCTTAAAGATATATAGAAGTTTGTCGGTATCATCAAAAATACAAGTAGATGAGAAAAAATGATAAGAGAACATGAAGGCCAATAAATCTAACATCAAAAGACCCTACACACAATGGTAAATTTTATTCATCTTATATCACAACTTGTGCATCGATGGAAGCTCGAATAGCTAGTCAGCTATACAGGGAATTTCCTGGTTAATGTGAGAATCCCACCAATGGTAGACAAAGAAACCAAATGGTATTCCATGTTTAGCTTGCTTATTGCATCAAACACTTGTATCATCACTTTATCTAGCCATTGAAGCCCTATCTGGACTGCAACATCTTTTTCTATTGCACTAAGTGTGACACAGTTAGACAAACATTCGTCTTGTGAATCTTCAATATCACAAGACTATTTTCTTTTGTTGGCGTAGTTATCGCACTTTCTTTCTCGCATCGTATTTCTTGTTGGATTGTAGCGACTTCACTCTTCTTTCCGGTGTTGTCAAGTAATAGATGGTGTCATTGAGTAGTGACACTTTGCAACCTAGTAAAACGTCATTGTTTTGCGTCAACAGCAAATCAAAAGATAGATCAACACATAAAATAAATAAATAAAAACCATCCATTGTTAGGATGCACATCCATGATCCATCCAGGCTCCATGACAACAGGAAATGACAATTGTCCCCCAAAATCATCCAGAGCATATAAATGTTTAAATATTCAAGAAATTAGATGATTATTGTTTTAGACATATATTTCATTTTCATATCTAAGGAAATAATTATTCAAGAAATCACTTATATGCTAAACTAACCCGAGCAAAAAATTTTTACCTGTTTTGACCTAGTGGCCCAATTTGTCATCTACACAAAGTGTGTGAACCATAAATTTACCTTGATTTTAATCATATTCAAACATGTTGTCAAACTTGTTGACTAGATCATGATCAAGTATGTTGGATCAGCTTTCTGGAGGGATTTCAGGAATCTTTTGTGGTGGATTATCAAAGATCAAAGCTTCAATCTGTTTAATGATGCTTTGGTCTTCGAAAACCTTTAAGAAAATTTGGCAGAAATTCAAAAACTTAATTAGTAATGGGGAGAGAATGAATTGAAAAGATATTATACACAAGTTGTAGCTTTATACCTAGTCAAACTCAACTATAACTTCCTTATATGGAAAGCACGCCACAGTCTACATGTCACAAATAAAAATCTGGTCATGCTAATCTTGATTTTTATATGTGGAGCAAAGCGTGAAAATGGCATACCTGAATCAGTGCACTGAGGAAGAAATTAGCAATGAAATTAGACTAAAAACAATATGTTAAGTTAAAAAAATATAATTAAAAAAATCGCACACTTTTGCTAGAAGAGAGTGACTGAAGACTTTGCTATCTGCAAGGTGAGAATTGGACAACCAACTAGTATATCCTTTGCAAACATATGCAGTATTTGACTACTTAAGGATTAGAAGCTTTCCAAAAAACTGTGACTTTTTCTATGAGAAAATAAAGTACCAGGTTCATTTAAGCTATTTCTAATGTTCAAGAAAGCATGACAAACCTGAAATCTTGTTCCACTGCACTGTTCTTGAGGCTGTTGTAAAAAAGAACGTACAATGTTGCATCCAGAGCATTATACAATTAAGTTCACAAGATGATAAAACGAGTTATTCATATAGTTTTAACTTTTAAGGTTTAGTGGGCGAAGTTATTCATATAGTTTTCGTGAGTGAAGTTATTCGCATATTTAGTTTTCATGTGGCCGCATATGGGTGTTATACACGCTCATTGTGGATTTCTATCAATTCCATGTTTTTATGGGTGTGATGTTCATATAGTTTCCTTTCGACTTCTCTTCCCTTCCTTTCTTAGGTCATGGCATCTCAACAAAGAATAAATTGAAACCAAAAGCAATATCTCACTAAATAAGTCTATAATGCTCTAAGCGGCAAACCTGTAATTTGAAGCAGCACAAGCAAGAGCCTATAATGAATTCTGCCTTTGTTCTACTCATAGATGAAATCAGTGTGCTTTTTAAGGCTTTCACAACATTCTTGACATTGGTATATTACTTTAAACATAAATCAAAGCTCAAATGCTTAGAGGTTGCTTAGAATTATTACAAATTTGTAGCTAAAGATTTGAATGGTATTATGTTGTAACATGAAATGTCAAAAAACAATTTGGTTTTTCTAAATACATCCTCAATTTTTGTTGTTGCATAAGGTTGCTCCTTAAAGGTCAAAATGAAAACAAATGTAGTTAGAAATCATTCTACATAATGAAATTGAAGAACGGCATTTTTCTTCAAGTTTTACAAGTTCTTTAGCCTTTAGTTGGTGAATGATAGACATAACATGTTTATATTTGCTTGTGGTCAATTAAGCTCTGAAAAGTCATACAAAATGGTAACTGTTGTAGCTTATCCAAGTAGTGTTCGACTCATTCTCGTATATGAAATGTCTAATAACATATTAATACAGTAACTAATTATTGAGTCATATCTATTTCATTTTGTGATTCTCCTAGACCTAGACTAACATATTAGATTAAGATGACTAGTTTCTTATACATAACAATCTTTCTTATATCAATCTTATATGCAAAAAAATTAAGCGTATTTAATTAGAAAAGAGGGAATAGATTATTCAAGGTTGATAGTTAAGCCCAAAGTCCTTTAAGATAACACATTAGGCTCAATAGATTTAATTCAATTTTCTTAATATTTAATATAGATCTACATACAAAATTTTGTTTAGTTTTTTAGTTAATTACCCTTATAAATTTTATTGAAAAATTAAATTGTATTCAACATAATGCATTTTTATGTAAGACCTAAAAAACACATTATGTTCGATACAACTTAGTTTTTCAATAAAATCTATATGAAAATCTAAAATATAAAAATCAAACAAAATTTTATATTTAGATTTACATCAAATATTAGAAAATTTAAACTAAAAAATAAAATATAGGAAAAAGTAATGTTCCATTTGGAAACGAATGATTGAAGAAATAATGACACGGTGTTAGTTACCCCAACCTAATTTGTAGATGCCAAAAGAAAAATGAGAACTACTTCCATAAACGCAACAGATTAGAAAAAATTGCATAAATCGTTCATGTGGTTTGACTAAATTGCAAGTTTGGTCCCCATAATTTTTAAAATTACTAGGCTATTCCAAACATTTAGGTTAGGATTGCGAGTATGGTACGTTCCCTTAAACTCAATTAGCTTTTAATAGAATAATAATGGCATGTGCGAATTATATGAGGGTAACATTGTCTTTTCAAATTAAAACCCAAAAAAACTTTCATTATACATATAGACCTCATACGTCCGAGAAAGCTGGTGGCTTATGTTTGAAATTCTGAAGGTGATGCTGGGAACATACGTATGAGGTTATATATAATGAAAGCTTATCAAGGTTTTAATTTGAAAAGACTATGTCACACTCACATGATTCGTACACATCATTATGATTATGTTAAAAAATAACTGAGTTTAACAGTAGAGACCATATGCGTAACCCTAACCCAAATGTTTAGACTATCTATGCAATGTTAAAACTCTGGTGACCAAAAAATGCAATTTTGACAAACCAGTAGGACTACTTATGGAATAATCTTAAAAATAAAATAAATGGTTGTCAATTTGATAAACAACTACTTGCATAAGATCTAACACTTAACACCGACCACAATAAATATAAGCATGTTATATCCTTCACACACAAATCCAATTTGAGTGGTAAGAAAATCATGTGTGGTAATTCTACCCACCATTCACAAGCATTGAACATTCCAAAAATTTGTTTAATGTAAATACCCATGTCAAGAATGTCTTGAGAGCCAAACAAATGCACAAGCTTGATGTGTCCGTGAAGCTTTGTGTTTAATGGTTTTGTTCCTACAAGTTTGTAATTATATGTAGTAAATATTTGTTAGCATGAAAAGAGCATCAAGGTAAATGCTAATGGTTTATGCTTTATACAAACCTTCAATGATCGACTTTAATAATCTATAAAGCTCTTGTTGAAGTCAAGCTCCATTGGAATTCTTGAATTACTTCCCCCTTTTCAACTTTTTCTCCTGCCTGTAAAATCATGTGTGATTATATACTATTTTAAAGTGCTTTCCGTTGTATTTTATTCTTTGTTGAGACGCCAAATATGAAATATTGTGTTTACTTGCTTCCTGTTACATTTTATCCTTTGTCGAAAAGGAAACCATATGAACCAAACCAACCAACTCCTTAGATAAAAACTAGCTTAAGGAACAATCATGAACATCTAAGGCACCCATATCCAATCACATATCCTAAGGCCACATATAATCTAAAGCATACACAGATACACTAGATGAACTGTTAAGAGTTAAATCTGAAATAAAAGTAGAAGTTTTTGTTTGAACCCGTTGACGCCAAATGCACTGTTTCAACTCCATCCTGAAAATCATAACCACATGAACAAAATTATAATGTCAATGAAAAAAAAAATGACAGAAGAACAAGGATGATATTATAACAGAGTTACATGATTAACAACACATGTAAACTAGTAAACTTCAAGAATAACCACAAAACCTTATTCCAAACACAAATTTTCTCTCAGACATTTCATCAAACAGGTGATGTGCACACTACAGCCACAAGACATAACCGCCAATTTCAGTTAACATATAAACCAATACCTATCTAAGCAAACCCACTACAATAATTAGTACATCTAAAGGGAAATGTAAGATTATTTTACCTTGACGCAGAAGAAATTAAGCAGATCTGTGTGAAGCCACCTTAAAGATCAACTCATATAACAAAAGAAATATCCCTAAATCATAACACAATATAAAGAAAGTAGGTTGATAACACACGCAAAGGGTATTTGAAAACACAATGTTACAAAAATTATCAAATTACCACATTTAATCATCTACCAACAAATAGGAGATGAAACAAAAAGGGGTTTTGCAGAAACCCTAATATTGAAGCTATGTGATTTGAAATCAGAAGCGATATTTGCATGCTGCATGCTTATTATAGAATAGTTGAATAGGACAATTGCATACTCAACAATGGTCCACCACACACATAATTCTTGTTTCAGGAAATTTGCACAAATATGTCGATAATCTTACTGCCTTACGCCATCACCATGTGTCAGTAAGAACTAAAAAGGTATTTTTAGATTTCATATCTCAATTTTTTCTAAGACTTAAATTCAAGGAATATATGTTATTTTAATCAGTTGCTTTTATCTGTTTTCAATTGAGACACACCTTTAATCCCCTCAAAGAAAACTCATTGTGATAAAATCATTGGTTAAACTTTAAACATTTTCTTTTCTCGAAGTGAAACATAAATTCATAACATCCCCTTTTATTTATATGTGATAAATACTTCATCTTAACCAGTTGAGTTAAGATAATAATATGATTAATTCATTTATAAGCACATTTTATTTTTTATTTTTATTTATATAAATACATTATTTTTTTTTTATTTTTAATTAAATAATATTTTTATACATGTATTATTTTTTTCATCTCCTTTACTTACAATTTTTTATATCCTTATATCACAACCACTTTTTAAAACGTCAAAAATTGTAAGGCGTTGAATAGTATTTTCTTAAAAATACAAATAAATAGTAACTTTTTCCATCTAATCCACTCATAACCACTTACAACCATTTCATATAATATAAATCTACACTCACATAATTTTAAAGAATGAGTTGTGAATGCGTGAATGTAAACATTTATTTACTCTTCAATTTAATTCTTTCTATCAAACGTTATTGTGTTTGTGGGTATTTATTGCAGTAAATGCTATTTGAATAGTTGCCTCCAGAAAATAATCTCTCTTCAGATTTAAAGTTAAGTTAAGCATCATGTATGCTTATTATTTTTTTGCAATAAAATTACTATTTTTTTCTCCTTTCCAATTAAATAATATATTTTATATCTTTATCATTATTTTTTGCTCTCATCAACTCACAACGAATAATTATTAAGTCTGGTCACCCGAGTAAACCCATTGACAAAATGTCATCCATGCCCACGAACAAAGACAACGTCGGTAACCCGGCTCGCCCACCATTCCAAAGGAAACCCACCACCCAAATGCTCACTGTGGTAAAACCCTTGATCCACTGAAAGTATATTGCACCTAGTGAGACTCCAATTCATGACCTCCACTTTGGAAAATAATGGGATGTCTCCTAAACCTTTGATCTAGAACTCATTGACCCACTCACAACCACTTAAAATATATTAAAACATTATAGGGTTTTGAATCGTATTTTTCAAAAATACAATTTGAACAGTAAATTTCTTATATCTTTCACTCGTAACCATACCATTAATATAAGAGATATACTCATAGAAATCTAAGGAATCGGTTATGAATGCTCTAAATTGTTTATATATGTACTTTTTCCCTTATTAATATGATGTCATAAAAGTTTAGTGTTTATTTTAGGGAAAATGTCACAGTAACCAAGTTTCAAAAGTGTTCTAATTTAGTCACTCATGCATATTTTTCTCAAATTGGACCTCCAAACGATCAAATCGAGTCATTACCAAATTTTATTATGACAAGAAAGTAATGATGGAAAGACATTGGAGTTAAAATTTTCAATATATAAAATTATATTAAAAAATAAAAAAACATGTTAATTATGAAAAAAATGAAAAAAGTGCCTAAAATTTACGTCAACGTTCTATATCAACTTCAAAAGATAGAAAAAAATATTTTTTTCTAACTGAATCCAAAAGTATAACATGCTAAAAAATATGTTATGACTTTTAATTTATATAAACTATAAAAATGATTGATCTAATTGGAACACTTTTAAAACTTGAGTTATTTAATTAGAACACTTTTAAAAGTTGGTCACTATTTTATAAAGTTACCCCTTTATTTTATTTAGACTAACTTTTAATTTACTTAACTACATGTTGTTCGCGTGATTTGAAATATTGGCTCTTAGAATAAGGACAATACATATTACTATTTAAAAGTTTTTTTTCCGAACAAGTTTTGTGTTATTATTATCATTATTTAAAAGTTTTAAACATTGGGTTCTTATAAATTCAATATATCATTTACAGTGCATATTAACTTAGGACATGATCTCGGAAGCATATAAAGATTACAACCAAATAGTGTTATCGGTTGCCAAGTTAAAGCATTGTTTACCCTTGGAGCAAAACTTTCAAGGAGATGATTGAAATCTAAAAGTATACATTAAAAATAATATTTCAAACAAAACTACATTAAGCCATGCATAATGTGAGTGCGGACGTGGGTGTGCCACTTGGTCGTGCAGTGTGATAAACACCACTCCGTGCAGTGTGATAAACACCACTCTGCCCCTTCGTGACTTGAGGCGTGGGTGGCCTATCGTGACTGGGCTCACAATGGCAATGAATTGCAAAGTAGTTATAGAGCTACAACTCTTTTAGGCTTTGGTGATCATTGTTTAACAAAAATAACAATATTATGTTACACCCACTAGATCATTACATCCTTTTATTGAGTGTGAGCTTAACCATAAGACTTGTCTAGATAGTTACTAAGTATTAAGGTCACCCTTACGATAATTATTAGTATGCAATCAAAGTATAATATTTGATCTGTGTTTTTAGCTATTTACCATAGCTTTAGGATTCCTTGTAAGGTTGTCTAAATGAACTTTTTTGATAACATGGTTTGAAATTTACAATGTTAAAATTATAGATATTATGATATATGCATATAACACGTGATGCGAGATAATAGTTTATGATGAAAAACATGTGACGAGAGGTAACTTATTTGCGTCGAACATTATATGTATGCAACATGTGATACATTACATGAATGAATACAACATATGATACTTAATTTACATGTATGTAGCATGTGATGGATCAAATATTACAAAAAGCATGTGATAGTGAGACTATGTTTCATGTTTGTAAAATGTGACAAGAGAGGGTATTTACAACATAGGTAAAAACATATATAACATATAAATTGAACTATAACATCCCTAAAATATTTAATCATTGAAACAATACAAATAATAAGTGTCCCAAGGTTGTGACGTTGTGTGTTCAAGTGCTATTAAAGAGAAAACACAAATCAAAGGTATGTGAGTTTTTGTCTTTAGAAAAAACATTAAGTTCTCTATTATAACTTACTATATTTTCAAAGAATGGCAAAAAGAATGTTGCTTAATAGGGTGAGGTCTAGCGAAAGTGTCACTGATAGCATGCCACAACCGATTAAGGTTGTGAGACCAATTGGCGACATAGTTAAGATTTCTAGAGAAGGAAGCCACATGAAGAACCATTACAACGCATTCAACTTTGATGGGAACACCTATGAGCTTGTGAGTTATAATTTTACTAGCTATTGAGTTATTAGTGATTTTGGTTTTACGGGGAATGACCAAATTTTGTTTGTCTTTTTGTCGATATATACCCTTACAAAACATAAGTAACTGTTTGTATTCTTTATTTGTAAAATATGTAGGGAGATACAGTACTTTTAACTCCTGATTCTCAAGGACAAATGGTGAAGCCCTATGTGGCGATGATAAAGGTATCTATATATGTTTTTACTAAAGGATTACCTCCGTGATGCGATGGAGAATATAACATACTAACAAAAACACTTGTAAATCATTTGAATAATTAATTGGTGAAGTGTCATATAAATTTTAAGTTTTGATAGTAGTTTATAATATAAAATAATCTTAAATCATACAAGAAAAATATTTTTTATATAATCTGTTGACAGAAACTAATTATTTATACAATCAGATCAAAAAGAATTTCATTTTTATTGTGATAATTAAAAGATTGTAAGTTGTAGGCTACCTAAATAATGCCATTTATAATCAATGATCCATTTTTTTGGTAATTAGTCATATAATTGAAATGTGTGTAAAAGATAGTTAAGGTACCTAAGTTCATAAAAGATAATTTTTCCCTTAAGCTCTTAAAAATTAATGTTAAAAGACAATTCTATCACTCTCAGATGTATTATAATATAATATAGATAATTATTTTAGAGTAAGCTTAAACATTTTTTGGGGCCTTATAACGGATTCTAAAATCGGGGTCCGTTTCATAAAAATAATTGCTTTGAATAACTTATGAGAATACAATGACATGTTTTTTTACGATTTCTAAGAGCACACAATCACACATTTAAGTAACAAAAACTCTTCCAATTGAACCGATATTTTACTACTTTTGTCAAAGCCTAAAAGTTAGACAAATTTAGTCCTAACTACAGGTCCCTAGCTACGCTTTAGCTTAGGTGTTATAATCGAGTTGCCCTTGATTGTTTCTAAAAGTCTTAGTTTTAATGTTTTTGAGTAAGCAGGATATTATTGAGACAGAAAATAAGGGGATAATGTTAAATGCACAATGGTTTTATCGTCCGAGGATGCAATACTGAAAAATACTAAAAACATAGAATCAGCAGGTGCGAGAGAATTATTTTATAGTTTCCACAAAGATGAGGTTCCGGCTGAGACTGTTATGCACAAGTGTACAATACACTTTGTAACCGCACAAAATCATATCCCAGAGCGTAAAGAATATCCTGGTTTTATTGTTCAAAAAGTGTATGACCCTAATTCTAAAAGGTTATTCAAGCTGACCAATAATGGTTTTTTACATGATATGCAAGAAGAAATTGACTTGCTTGTTCAAAAAACAATGCGTCATTTGAGGATTCAACCTGATCTGAATGACAAAAAACATGTAGTTGATCACGAAGACCATCTACAAACATGAATGCTTAAATGAAGATTTTTTTGGGTGTTAATGGCTTTATATGTCATGGTTTTTGCTTTTAGTAAAAAATAAGTTTCACAAGAGTATTGTATTTTAAACCATTTATTTTTGTGGCATGATGTAGTTAAAGCATCTCTAATGCATCTTCTTTCATACATCAACAAACACATTACATCAGTTTTCACATAGATTTCTACTCATTATTTAATATACGGTTGAGCTAAACAAACACATATTTATGTTATTAAGACATCATATTATCTATATATATCTTCATGTATCTATATGTACGCATAAAAAAATAAAATAAAAATATTAAAATATTGAATGTACCAATAACATACATCTTTAAATATATGCATTTTGATGTTACATGCACTTGCAAACACCCTTTTCAAAGAGGAAATACACACACAAAAGATGTTGGTTGTGTAAAGAGCCCCACTATTCCCCTCGGTTCAAACTATTCCCCTTGTATTCAGAATTTCGAACTGGCAACCAAACATCACCCCCGATGCATCCACCATCCGGATGTGCCACCTAAGCATTTTATAACCATGGGAGGCAATATCAGTAACGCTCTCACACTAAAGATAAAATGTTTTCGCTATTTAATCATTTTATTTCTAAACTCAATGGTCACATTTTACGTTTTGAGTGCGCCTTCAACAACTTTTATGCTAAAAACATTTTATGTATTTACTTTGTCATTTGACCTTTTAGGGCATGTTTGGGAATGCTTTTAAAAAGTTATTTATTGACTTATTGATTTTTTTAATAAGTTCATAAGTTAGTATAGAATGACTTATTAACTTACTAGCTTTAGTAAATCCATGTATTACAAGGGTCGAATAAATAAAATATTGATATAATAAATTTATTAATTATAAAATAATATTTTAAGATATGATATGACTGAAATTACGTATCAGAAATGAGTATAAATAATAAAACAGTGATATCAAATTTTTAAAATTTTTTAAAAAATAAATATTTATAGTAAAACAAACTGTATAAAAATGTTATTTTTAAAAAAATTTCTTATTACAAATCCCAGATTTGATTATTTTTTATTTTAAAAAAATTGACTTATTAAAATTATCAATTTATTTAGAAATAACCTTAATAAATAAATTTCTTTCTTAACTTATTATATATTAAAATGTATTAAAATAATTTTATTAGTAATTAAGGTAGTTATTTAATAGGAGAGAGACGAAAAAAAATTGATGAAAATGATTATGATGCTGACACATGACATCTCCATTTACTCTTTTATTAGAGTAGTAAGATTCACTCATAACAATATATTGTCAAATACTCTAAAATAACTTTTTAACTTTTCAAAAATTAAAAAATTAAAAGTTAATAAAAATAAATACTTCCAAACACCCATTTAGTATAACTTCTTTTCAAATAATAATTTTAATGATTCTAAACAACAAAATGTTCAAGGAAACACCTTCTCCACATAAATCATTCTTTCCAAAATAATCGCTACACTCATTCGATTCTATCTTTGTTTTTCTGATTCCCCACAAATTCAGGTTATCTCGTTAATCGTTATCCTCTGCTGTAAATAAATATATATACTTATATAACATACATACGTACATACTTCTACTTTCGATCTTTCTAATTCACATGCAAATTCCTAAAATGAACAGGAAAGTTTGTATGTTGTATGATTCTTGTGTTAATTTCGTCAATTAGGTTTCTGGGGTTGTCATTAATTTGGGTATTAGTAGTATATTACCTTAAAGTTCGGATCTTTGTTGCAGAAGCCTGTTTCACTTTTTAAAATTTTCTCCCCCTTTTACGAATGTCGGAATAATTGATACAGTTATCCCACGAAAGATATTCCTTTTGGTTTGTGGGAATCGAATATTTGAATGTGCTTATATAACTTATATATGAATTGTTGAGTTTCATTGCTATTTGGAGATTTCTTGTGCATTGAACCGAATTGAAGAAGAGAGTTTGATAGTTGTAGAGATGATTGAGTCAATTGCTGTAACATCCCTTTTAGGGTATAATCAGATTCTAGGGCTTTCTTTGAGAAATGTTACTGGTAAACAACTTCCTTTTAGGGTGATCAGGGCCCAAGCAATGGAGTTAGCTAAAGAACCGAATTTGTATAAAGAAAAAGAGCGGTTTCGCGATAGTTTAGAGGGTTTGAAACCAGGTACATGGCCACCTAAGAACAAGGCGGATAACCCTTTGTTGCATAACCCGTTGGCCCGACACGAAAGAATGGGTTGTGGTTGGTTAGGTGTGATTTTTGAGTGGGAAGGAGTGTTGATTGAAGATAATCCGGATCTTGAGAAACAGTCATGGGTTGGACTTGCAGAAGAAGAGGACAGATCGCCACCACCGGCTTTTGTTCTTAAAAGAATTGCAGGCATGAAAAACGAGCAAGCGATTTCAGAAGTATTATGTTGGTCAAGAGATCCGTCTCAGTTGAAACGAATGGCTTCAAGAAAAGAGGAGATCCACCAAGCTTTACAATGTGGGGTGTATAGGTTTCGTGACGGGTCACATGAGTTTTTGAATGTTTTGACCCGTCACAAGATTCCAGTGGCTTTGGTCTCTACCCGCCAGCGAAAGAATCTTGAGAAAGCAGTTAGGGCAGTGGGGATTGATAGTGTGTTTAATGTTGTGGTGACGGCTGATGATGTTTATAGAGGGAAACCTGATCCGGAGATGTTTGTTTATGCAGCTCAGCTTTTGCAGTTCATACCCGAGAGGTGTATTGTGTTTGGGAATTCGAATCTAACAATAGAAGCGGCTCATGATGCTAAGATGAAGTGTGTGGCTGTGGCTAGTAAACATCCGGTTTATGAGCTTACTGCTGCTGATTTGGTGGTCAGGCAGCTTGATGAACTATCAGTTGTTGACTTAAAGAATCTTGCTGATGTTGAGTTGACTGAGTTCGGGTCAACGCCCGAGCTGGAAAGGGAGGTTGAGGATGAAGATAGTCGACGCCCACCTCCCTCCGCAGCCATTGATGATGGTTTCTGGTGATTTTATGTAACTTAGTATGGTAGTTATTGTTAAATCTTAACTGGCAGCGACCAGTGTGTAAATGTTGGTTTGGAAAGGAAATATATGGTCTTGATTAGATTATCATTTGTAGAATCACATGTATAGTTTACTATATGGGTCTTTAATATATGTATACAAAGTTACTTATGAATTTCAAAGTTAGTCTTTTGATATGATTAACATTTTTGTTTTGGTTGTAAAAAAGCTTTACTTGAGGTGATGTTTTTAGTGAAAATGGCCTTAAAAGATATACATGACTATTTGAGATCCAAAACACCTCTTTAGGAATCAAACAAGAACCAATATCCTTATAATATGTTCTATCATTACAAAAGAAAACACCACCTGAGGTCCTGAACAAGTCAGAGCAGTTGGTACACATGGGTATGAACCACAAAACTGAGGTAAAATCCACTAAACATATAAAGATAACATAACATTCACTATGGCCTCACATTAGTCTGTTGTAAGCATTTCATCAGCATCTGTTTTGTTTACACATTATCAAAATATCAAAATCCTAGATGTCAGCAGCAAGGAAGTTCTCAGATAAGGTCACCTGCAGAAAAACCATCCAAAAGTCCCCATCGTTTATCAAAAAATGTATGTTTATAGAACATAGACGCATTTGATTTAGCCTCAAGAAGTTATTCCTCTATTATGTTTTAGGCTAGAAAATCATGTTTCATAGCCAAAAACAATGATAACTATGCTTTGTAAAACCATTTAACGTACCTTCTGGCCAAGCTTGAAAGGAGGAAGACCCTTGTAAGGGCAGGTGCCACATCGAAATGCATCACCTAATCCACACTGCATAGCAACAGGAAAACTTCCATGACTATTGGCACATCTTCACAATAACAGTATAATCTTGTGGTTTTTGTTATGCCAATTTTATAAAATTGCCATGCAACAACACGACTCACATTGCCACAAGCTGACTTGGGGTTTTCCAACAGGTCCATAGTAACTCCCAACTTTTGCACTTTTTCCTCTTCTTCCGCACGTCCACATGTGCAGTTTTTGCAAGCTTTCCTCGTGCTTCCAACTTCACAGTCACCAACTGCAAAACACCACATTTTAATTCCAAACCGCCCGATTATAAAAATTAAATTAAAAAAAACTAATTTTAAGACATTTACCAGGTGGGAGTTGGGGTTTCTTTAAGTCCTCTTCAGATAAAAGGCTATCCTCATCAATAAGGTCCATATCATCATCAATCTGGACTTTTGGTAAGCTTTTCACCGGCTTTTTAAGGGAGAATGACGAACCGATCTTCCAAGTAGGTTTCTTACCCTTAATCTGATAGAAAGATGAATTAAACTAATATGAAGAAATGAAGTGATTTTAATATGGAATAATCAGAACCAGATACTGGGCTGCAATAAAACAGACTACAAGGGATGGTGTTTGGAGGATGTGCTTCGGTGTCATAATTATCACTTATTTAAATGTGCGACAAATTCTAAATAGTGAAGGATTTACATGTAATGTAAAATGACCCCTAAATAATCAGATCATCTGCTATATGAATCAGTTTTGTTACGGCTAAGCCAAAACAGAATCTATTTCACAGTAGCCAAACACTAGAAACAGATTATCTGCACACCTTGAAACATGATAGTCAAGATAATCACTTCCAAAACGCAATGCCAAGCACCTCCTAAATGCAGAAGAAAACTATGAACTTACCCCAAAAGATTGTAATTCTGCCGTCTGAACCAGCTGTATATCTGAAAACCCTAATACCAATAGCCTGCGTTCAAGAGAAGATTTTGCCTACAAAATGGTCAAAAAACCAGATTAGCATACTCTAAACCTGTTATGATAGTGCTCTTATCTTCAAAGATATCAGAGGCATTACTGTCTCCTTGGCAACATTAGATGTTTGATGGAAAAAGATCTCTCCACCAGGCTTCAACACTCGAGAGAATTCCTCAAACAGCTTATCACCAGAAAAATCTGATGACTTGCTGATAGATATCACAAGATCAATGGACGATGAATCCACTGGCAAAGAACCTACCACATGTCAACATATAATATTATAAACTCGAAGTAGGTTGATGCTACATGAGAATGCACAATATAAACATGAAAAGACTTGTTAGTGCTGAATACTGAATCAAAGTAACAACATTATAATGAAAGCATATAAAATAACAGTTACACTTTCAATAAATGGTTGAGATAGAAGGATACTTAGAGCTGAAGCTTGAGTGATAATCAAAGGATTAATCTCTTCGACACCCTCCTTCCTGACCACTCTTACAGCATTTAAAACTTCATTGAGTGCCACCACTGCACTGTCTGTGATTGCCAATATGCTACCTTGCGGCATTTTGACCACCTGCAAATGTAGTAAACAAATTACAACAACTGATATCTGCTATTAATTTGTTAACAAATTACGGTTTTAAACCTCCAAATACATGTATAGAACTAATGGAATAGAAGCTAAAAACGGATTACAATAACTGATATCTGCTATTGATTTGATCACTATGTAGCTAGAATAGACGGAATTACAACAACTGCTATCCATTTGTGTCGTCGATTCAATATAAGTAATTGGTAACCTCCTTGATTAATATATGAAACCCTTTCTTAATTTAGGCATAAACCCATACGCTTCATACGGTTTTACCCAATAAAAAGGAACTGAAGCTTTAAAATCATTGAACTTATTATATAACTTAGAACAAATTAGGGTTTACATTGGAAACTCACCGAGATATCTTCCGTTCGACAGATGAAGAAGAAACCAAAACAAAGGTAAATCGGGGTCTGCAAATATAGAGAAATGAATAAGGTGTTAAAGGGATTACAGTTTTGAAGGAGTTTGATCAGAAAAAACTTACCGGAAATTGTACGGTGATGGCGGAGACGGTGACGGTGGATTTTGACGGGAAACGGAGGATGAAAACCTTTGATGCGTTTATAACAGATCTGGCCCGGCCCAAGTAGGCCCATACCATGTCATACATTTCATAGTTTCTAGAATTCTATTTTTAAATGTAAATAATAACACAAAATAATAATCTAACTTTTAAAAGTGTTTTTAAAAGTGTTTTAGTGATATTACCTGTGAATATTTTACTCGAATTGGATGTGTTTTTATTGGACTTTTTTTTATATTGTTTGTTTTTTAATAATATTTTATTGTTATGACTTTACTCATCTTCTATAACTTAAATATCATAACATAAATAAGTATTTATATCTTTATGAACAATTAGTTTTTAATTTTAATTATTCATTGTCTTAATTACGTATTATCATTATATACTTTTGTAGATTTTATCAAAATTTTTCATTAGTTAGTATTTTTTTCTTTCATATTTATGTTCATTTGTTTTATTTTTATTGGTTTCTATTGTGGAACATCGTAATTTTTTATATCATTATATAGAAAAAAGATTATTTTCTAAATTATCTTTTCAACATCATATATATATTTATCATATATACATATTACTATAATTTATTAACTCATGTGTCATTTTAAGTATTAGTTCACTCGTGTAACACACGGGTCACTAACCTAGTTTTCAATATATGTAATTGTATCAAAAAAATTGAAACATGTAAATTATATTAAAAAACTAAAATTCACGTTTGGCACATTATTGTCAAAGAAAAAAGAAACAAATTATTTCTTAACTAAAACAAAAGAAACAAATAAACATATTAAAACTTATAATTTGAATAAAACATGACAGCTGAATAACCTAATTAAAATAATTGTTAAATTTGAATGATCTCATTGCAACATTTTATTATTTGGTTACAATTCTACAAATTTACCCTGTTAATAAATAAATATAAAATGAGATTAGCGTTCTATAAATATATAACTAAAATCCACATCCCCACTCTACATTATTATCAAAGGAAAAATGTAAAAAATATAAAAAACATGTTAAAACCTAAAATTTAAACAAGATGACAACTGAATAACTTAATTAAAACATCTTTCAAACTTGTGTGTATTAATTAAAAACACTTTAATATTTGACTACAATTCTACAAATTTACCCTGCTAATAAAATAAATATAAAATAAGATTAGTGTCCTATAAATATAAAACAAATTGTTATTTAAATATGATGTGGGGTTTGGGTCTAGTGTTAATAGGTAATCAACTTTTTTTTAGTCAAAAGCTTGTGGGTTCTAAACTAGCCCACAACAAATTTAACTGAGAAAATTCGACTCGTGATTTTTTTATGTTAAATAGAATTTATGTTGGTAATATGGGTGGTAAGATAAATGGGGTTAAATAACGACTTGATGAGTCTAAGTTAGATGCATATTGAAACTAGTTTTAATTGAAAGATTGATAAAGACTTGCTTTTGTGATAAGTGGCTAATCTATAACTTCAATGAATTTTGGACGTAAATTCCACAATTATACATGTGTTTAAGATTAAGGGGTGTCTAGAGATTGAACCGAGAGATTTTATACAAGAATTGTCAATTTAATTTATTGATGTTTTGTGTAGATTTGAGAGACCTTAAATGCTTAATTTATTTTAATTTGTGTCTAGTAACATCATGGTGTGTAATTAACTATATTACTTATGTTATAGCTTACGTGTATTTAATTTAATTCATAAGTTGTTTCACAAAAAATATGAAGTGTTTATATTAGTACAGTATCCTAAAGTGTTGTACAATATATCTATATGAATTACAAACATTAATAAATAGTGTTTTGTTGTGATTAGTTGGTTTGTCACGTGGTAAACTATGACTAGAACACGTTTTGTTTATTTAATCTTTTTTTTTCTAGAAATCAATGTGTTTTGAAAGATCTGGTTGTAGAGTCAAATCTAAAAAGAGTGCCTCCCCCTGTGGCATATGTGTGCGATCATTGAGTTTCAATCCATCCGGTATCGATTCTTGTGGATAGGTTGTTTGCTTTTGTATTGTTTTAGTTTTTTTTGTCATCCATTTATTCCGTTAATACAACGAATTACTGCTTATGAGAGTTATAAATACAGTTAAAGTTAACGCCATATGAATATAGACAGAGAACCTTGATGTTGAAAACGTATTGTAAATATTGGTTGATAGATCTTAAGAATCGACTTTTTTTAGCGAAGGAAAAATGCTTGAATAAAAATATCTAATCACGGTGGTGGTACCTCTATAGTGCGCAGTTGATTATAAGTTGTAAGTAAACATCGATAACGACATGTATCCCGCAACCACGTGTTATGTAAACATCGATGGAACTACAGGAGAATAGGACACTCCTGGTTGACCTTTAGCCGGTTAAATTCTAGTTATATTATATGTTACTTAGTTTGGATAATGACGTCTAGTAGTGAAATGCTCGCGCTCATCTAAGATAACCGATTGACTGGTTATGATTTTTTTACAACAAACTTTTATGGCTCGGTTTATAATTTTATGTGTGTAATTATTCGAACCAAAATGTCACACGCCAAAAAGGTTTTGTTATTATTTTTTTATAAATGCCATATTGATTGTCGATTATCCCATATTGTATTTAGAAAGATTCCTAATATTGTATTTGACTCCAGACGTAGGTCAATTATTAATTAAAACCAACTTGAACCCACTCATCTTCAATATTAACAACTAACCTATTACTAATCGTAAAACCTAAACACCTTTTCCAATAATTGTACCACTAATGACCAAAACAAGCAGTTGGATCAAGAAGAAGGCTAATGCAACCAAAACTATATTACTTAAGTTATTTTGGTGCTGCATGCAAAGGCTTCCTAAGCTTAACATGGAACTTCCGAAGGTTGTAGAGTTCTTCCGAAGATAAAGTAAAAAATCAACTTCCGAAGACAGAACTCTACTTCCAAAGACAAGTGCATACTTCCGAAGTTCAAGTCTTAGAAGAATAAAGTAAAGACCACTTCTGAAGTATGATGAAAAGAAGCTTCCAAGCCTTGGAAGAACCAGCCTCTTCCGAAGTATAAGTGGCTTCGGAAGTACTTACTCTTCCGAAGCCATTTAACCTTCAGAAGACACTGCTATGAACCAGTGGACACAAGTATGGTCTCTGACACTCCGCTGTAGACTTCTGATACAACATGGCTTCTTCCTAAAGAGCCATGTTGTTGACCATACTTTATTTCATTGTTTACCTTTTATGATAGTACATGTTACCAACTTTAGTTGGTGACAAAAGGTAAGTCAGGGACATATCCTGACTACCATATCTCAGATAAGACTTTATCCGAGATACCTTAAGCTATAGTCTTGTAGTATAGGCTTTAGCTAAAGGATCCTAGCTGGTATCAAAGTATATCCGGCTGTAGATAGTATTATACATAGGTTCTCCTTGTAACTCATTGTAACACATCATCTGCTTGTAAGAGTCTTGTATTTTGAGTTGAGAATCAATATATAAAAGTATCTTGAAAATTATCTTTATGTGTTTTTTATTACTTTCTATATTGTGATCAACTCTTATTGATTTTTCTTATACCCGAGTGTTGTTCTAGGTGAGTTTAAGAGAAAACATTGTGTTTAAGTGACAAACATCGATCCTGCAATTGGTATCAGAGCTTTTTTAGGCTCTTGATTGCGTGATCTAACCATCCAAATCAACCTATTTTTACTCCTCCCTACCACTCACTCACTCAATGGCCCTTAACAAATCCAAGGTAGAGATGGGAACAATGACAAAAGCTCCCATCATTACCCCTGAAAACTTCAGGTCTTGGAGTAGAAGAATAGAAGGCTTCATCAGATACCAAGACAGCAAATTATGGAACTCCATTGTCAATGGACCGTATAAGACAAATGTGGCATCACCTGGTGGAAACGGTGCCATGATAGAGAAGGCTGTCTAGGACTATTCTGATGAAGACAGAAAGAAGATGGACATCGATAGCAATGCTATGACTATTCTCATGACTGCAATACTGAACTCTATTATGGTGGGGTTCGAGGATTACAAGACTGCCAAAGAATTGTTTGATGCACTTGCCCAGATGTATGCTAACTCCAACAACTCAAAGAAGGACTCACTAAAGCAGCAGTTCAAAAACTTCACTCATATTTCTGGAGAGACCCAGCCAGCAGTACTTCAGGTACATAGATCTTATCTCTTCCCTTCAGTCTGTGAAGATCACTCCTGAACTCAGAGATCTCATGTCACACCCCAACCTTGACGGCGGAAACGTCGAGGAGTGAGAGTTAAGATCGTTCACAGCCACATAACGCTATTAATAACCCAAATATAAATTATTCATAAAATTCAATTGTATCATTACATGCTTAAGTCTCAAAGGAAATAAAAACAAAACGTAAAAGGTAACAAGTCATTTTAATTCTCTTATTTATCTAGGTCCATTCCTAGATGTGTAAGCTTCAATGTGTAGAAATTAAACTTGGGCGTTTCCTGAAACATGTTAAAAATAAAAGGTCAACAATAATGTTTGTGAGCATTCTATAGTTTTAAATACATAGATTATATAAAAGGTGGCAATTAAAGTCATAAGTTAGTGAATAAAGTGATTAGGGATGTTATGAACAATGCAACAATCAAACCTCGACAAAGTTTTACAAGTCTCAAACGTTTACAAGATTATACGATCAGCTAAGTGTACTTGGATCAACCAAAGCAGGCTTGTCTTGCCCATAGATCTATTACTTCGCTGGGCTAGCAATAGTTAATGATTATACATATAACGTCATAACATGGTAACCACGAAAGTTCAACTAACCACAACTTTACAAGATGAATTGCCATAGGTTTACAAGTCTCAAATAAGTTTACAAGTGCAATAGTATAAGTTAACATGTTTCACCCCAAAGTGTGAAAATAAGAAAAAGGAGTATAGAATACTCACTTGATCAAAAGTATTTATTGGATGATTAATAAGAAAATAATAAAAGCGTCGATTCAACGTAGCCCTTCACAATGTACCTAAAATATATATATTTATAAGATTTTTAAGTTAATAATAAAATTAACGTTTTAACGCGAACAAGAGTTTAGGATTTTGGGGTTTTATAAACAATTTAGTAAACCCTTATTTATATATTTAGTTCAATAGAGAAGTATTATAAAATTTTAAAGGAGAAATAGCCGTTGTTAATAATTTGTGCAACAAAAACATATATCTTTAATCAAAGAAAACATAAGACTAATAATTAATAATTCAAATTATTATATAAATCCATTTGTTTGTACAATACTTAGTTATAACTTTTATAATAAAATATTAAAATATTTTATAAGGATAAATTTACAGAAAATATTTTGTTGATTTTTAAAAGATTAGAAGTTTGTAAAAATCATTTTTACATGTAATAGAATTTTTCTAAAATAACATTAAGGCTAAAAAACCATTTTAAAAATAATAAGAGGGTGCCCGGGTTCGAACCCGGGACCTCTTAGTTGAAATGTGGTGAGTGAACCAGTGAACCAGGCTTCCAGCCGCGTTTAAACTCTGTTTTAATAAGCAAAATACAATAAACACTGAAATCCCCCCAAATCGCACGAACCCTAGTTTGATCATGATCAAAATTGAAGATCAAATCGAGGCTGCTATCGATTTAAATCATGGGGCTTTTGTTTCCCACATGATTTCGAGTATATACATTCATTTAATTACTCGGTTGAAAATGGATTTGAGAAGAATGCGATTGAGCAACCCACGACTATTGAACAAGCAATCGATGTGTAATTGCTGATGATAATGGAATTAATCTTGTGTGAAGCTTCGACGAGTAACCACGACTCAAAGCCCTCAACAAATTTCCGATTTTGAAGCGCAGAAGGTCATGTTTGATTAGTTGCAGGTTGCGACTTCAAATGATGATGGATTTCGATGATTAAGTTTGATTTAGGTGAAATTGAGAGTTGTAATGATTAGTATCAGATAAACGTTCGATTAGGTTTAGTTAATTCGATTATTATTAGCCTTAAACGTTCGAACGGCTCTTTGCGTTTGATGGTTTCGGTTACTCGATGATTCGAGTAATAAACGACGATTCAACTCAATTAAACCATGCATTTAAGTTCGAAACGTGCAAAAGGAACGATTTGAGTCGGTTTTGGGTTAAGAAAACGTCGAATTTTGAAGGTTTTAAGTGGCCGGAGGCTCGGCCGCCGGTGGTCGGACCTTCCACCGGGAAAACGGGGTTGGGCGGGGGGTTTGGGTTATGTTTTAAGAATTTACAGAAATGGTCCCTGTTGTTTGGTCTTTTTATTATTTTATACTTAAACTCATCTTTAAAGTTTATAATTTGGCAATTAGGCCCCTTTGACTTTTAAATCAATGTTTTATACATTTTAAGTTTACTAATTCTTTATTGTTAATAATAAAATTATTATTGTTGGTATTATTCTTAGTTTATTATTATTATTGTTATAATTTTATTATTATTATTACTAGTATTAGTGTTGTTAGTAGCCTAATTATTATTGCTCTTATAATTATTTATTATTATTGTTATTATTGTCCTTATTATTACTTATTTATTATTATCATGATTATTAGTTGATTAGAAAAATTAAAGGCAACAAAGTATAAGCATAGCAAATTCACAAGTTTCATAAATGACAAAAATCAGCCCATACAAGAACTTAACAATGTTAATTTTAATTTAACCCTAAAATTACAAGATGTTACATCTCACCAGAAAGTTCACGAGTACTCTTCCCAACGAGTGGACATTCTACTGTGTCTTTATCAAGAGAACAGAAAACTTGAACACTCTTTCCATGACTGAACTCTACGGCATCCTTGATGGATATCGCCTAGAGATAGAGAGTAAGAAGGGCCACCAAACAAGCAGACCCATGAGTCTTCCTGCTAGCAACGCTTTAATGGTTGCTGAAGGCTCATTAACCCCTCAACCTCAGCACTATCTGACATACCAGCAGCCATCCTGCTCTTCTGGACCTTACATCATTTTTCCTGAGACTCCGAGGTCTCAACAGGCTCAACACAACTCCTTCCAAGAAAGTTGTGCCTTTGTTTTAGGAAGTGGACACTCAGGAGATTTTCAATACTGTTTTGATGATCTTGAGTGTTTTAGTCCAGATGATGTAAAGTACGTGGACATTGTCCAGCAGATGGTTCTTTTAACTTACAGAGCGAAGAAGTTCTTTAAGAGAACTGGAAGGCATTTCCCTCAAAACCCAACTACCAGCAAGTTCGGGTTTGACAAGACCAAGGCAAAGTGTTACAACTGTAATCAACTGGGTCACTTTGCAAGGGAATGCAAGGCTCCCAAGACCAATCCGGGAACCCCACAGGTCTCCATACATCCCTCAACCTCAAAGCCCACTGAGAGTTCAACTGAAACAGATGCAATGGCTCAAGAAGTTGACTCGAGCTTCATGGTACAGGATGTGACTCCTGCTCAAGCTCTTATGGCTGGAACAGATGATGCCCAGGTATATGAACATCTCTGCACTCCAGCCTGTATAGCTAAAGTTAAACTCTATCAGGATTACAATATGGAAATCATATCTGATATTGAGTCTTTAAATATTCTAAAATCTGATTTTAAAAGAGCTGAATCTCACTATCAAAAGAAAATTAATGAGTTAGAGAAAATTGTATCTCTTTTAAAACATGAACACACCAACTACAAGACTCAAATCAAGGATCTGATATCCAGGTTGTCTGAGGCTCAAGCCCAGCTTGTCACTGCTGAGGCTCAGGCTAGGAAGCATGTTATTTCTGAGCAGAACTTCCAAGCTATTCTTGCATTATCCTCCCATTCCAAACTCTGTTATCAGAACAAAGGAGGGTTGGGAACCAATGAAATTGCTCCACCACATTCTTATGAGTCTATTAGACAGCCTAGATGTGGTACTGAGAAGCAAGAGGTTCCAACTGCTGACCCTTCCTTTCCAGAGTTAAAGGATGAGGCATCAATAGAGGCCACCATAGGGAAGGAACAGGTAGATGTACCCATCTCCTCCTGTGAAGACCAAATCCTAACCACTAAAGCTAGAAGAAGCAGAGCTAAAGCTGCTAGAAGAACTGTTAAGAAGGTGGCTGAGTCCAAACTGAAAATTGACCCCAAGCAGAAGGGTGTCTTTATCTCAACTGGATTCCAAGTGTTAGGTACTTCTGATTCAGGAAAGGAGTGTAATACCAGCATTCTTGTCCTACCAAATGATCAGAAGTTGAAGGGAAAAGTTGTTGATGAAGAAAGGAAACCCAAGAAACAACAACCCTCACTTTCCCAAAAGACTAACATTGCATGCATCATGTGTGGCCTGCAAAATCACATGGCAAAGGATTATTACTACAACCCTGCAAGCACATATTATGCAAATAATGTTAGAAAAGAAGGAGTCAGGGAAGGTTTCACTTTTGGATCTTTTCATACGGTTCAAGTGTTGAAGAAGGGAAAGCTAGTTTCCGAAGCCAAGTTGCTTTCGGAAGAAACTCCTTCTTCCGAAGGGAAAATGGCTTCGGAAGCAAAAGCTATTAATGTTCGGAAGAACAAGAAAGCTCCCTTGAAACCATCCCAGAAGAAGACTGCTTCGGAAGAAAAGGTGGTGAAGGCTTCTTCCGAAAAGAAAGAAGCTTCGGAAGAAGGCCATGCTGCAAAAGCTTCAACAAGCTCATCCTCCAAGGTCAACCAAAGGATGGACTGGAAGATCAAGGAAGATGTTGCAGCCCAAACCTCTTCTTCAAAGACCTCTATTGAACCCCCATGCATATCATTTGATTCAATCATGTCATTATCTTTGGAAGAACCCAAGACCAGCAAGGATTGGGCTTCCAAACAAAACTAACAATTTCATCTTATGTGCAGGGACATCCATTTGACAAGAACAACAATATCTGGATTGTAAATAGTGGATGCTCCAGGCACATGTCAGGGAACAGATCTTTACTTCAACAGTTTCAAAACTATGATGGAGGTCCTGTCCAATTTGGAGGTAAGGCCAGAGGATATATTTCTGGCAAAGGGAGTATTGTAACATCTTGTGATTTTGGGTTAATTTAAAGTTAGCCTTGTTAAATTCTTGCATGGGCTAATTGTGTTATTTATGAAAATTATGAGCTACTTATGAGTATTACCTTATTTGCTCTTTTAAATTTGTAAGGTTATAATATTTATATAATAATAATAAAAATAATAATAATAATAACAAATTATAAGAGTAATAATAATTATGCTAATAATAATAATAATAATAATAAGATATGAAAATTAACAAGTTAAAACTTAATTAACTTAAGGGGGGTTAGTTGTCATTTTTAAAACTTTAAATGAAAGTTTTTGCATAAAATAATAAAGTTTGAAAGATGAGGGACCATTTGTGAAAACTTTCGAAACCCAAACCCCTCCCCCTAATTCAACCCCGATTTTCCGGCCGCAACTCCGGCGACTCTCCGGCCGGAGTCCGGCGACTCAAAAATCGTCAAAATAACCGATTTCGAAGCCCGAAACCGATCCAGAATGGTTCGTATGCAAGTTTCGAACTTGAATGTATGATTTAATTGGGTTTTTAACCGTCGGTTACCACTCGAATCATTGTTTAACCGATACCATTAATCGAATGACCGTTCGAACATTAAAGCACATTAATAATTCAAATAAACGATACTTAATCAATGGTGTAATCAACACTACACTCTTACCAAACGAAAATCTATCTGAAACACGTCTAAACACCTCAAATCGAACCTCGCACTCATCGTGTCTGCAAGTCGACCGAACTACATCTTCTTCAACCTCTCTAGATTAATTGGTTGAGGGCTTTCGAGGGTCACAATCTACTAAAACTGTACACGAAGTTATTTGGTTTTCAACGTCAATTGGGCATCATTCGAATCGAATTTAGTCGCGGATTGTTCTCCTACTTGTTCATCATCAAATCTATCACCAATCGGGTAATTAAACACTTGTATACGTTCGTTTAAGCATGGGGAGCAAAAGCCCCATGGTTAATTCGATTAAAAACTTCGTTTCATGGTTTAATTTGGGATCAATTGAACCTAGGGTTCATACGATTTGGGGATGTTTGCTATCAAATAGTTTTAAAGTTTTCGAAACCAACTTATCTCGCGGCTGAGGCCTTTGCTTTAATGGTTAAGGTGTAGGTGGTTTAGACATGAGGTCCCGGGTTCGAACCCGGGAACCCTCATGTATTTTTTTTAAGGCTTTTAGCCTAAAAACTTATTTTGGAAAAATTCTTAAAAAATATATATATAAAAAAAATGTGTTTATAAACTCTAAGTAATTTCGTGACCACCGAACAAATTTCTGAAGTTATTTAATTATTTACTCATTTATTATTTTAAAAAAAATGTGTGAACAATTAACTAATTTTTAATAGAATAATTCTTTAAAATATATATATATATATATATATATATATATATAAGGTTAATCTAGGTTTAATCTTATGGAATTCAAATAATATATATATTTAGATAGATTCAACATAATGTTTAAACTTACCAACTCATTTAGTTATTCAAAATGATATATTTAAATTATTTTTCTTATAAAATAGACTTTAAATATGGTTGTAATTCATAAAATCTTGATCTTTTTAATTATAAGCATATATTATTGTGTAAAATGAGGATTATTTCAAACGTTAAAAAGGGGTATCGAATCTTATAACTATGTTTATCTCAAATGTTTTCCTCACATCTTTTTATACTAAAATGTTTAACTTGTATATTTCTTTTCTTTTATCACTTAATGTAATTAATAAAAATCTCTAATTACCACGTTTCATCCAAAACCTTAATTCTAGTTAATTCTTTCAGATTAGTTTTAAAACTTAAACCTTGTAAATATGTATACTTAGGTATCTTGTGAAGAACTACGTTGGAACGTCGCGTATTATTTTCTTATTAATCGTCAATTATATATTTATACCAAGTGAGTATTTCCATACCCCTTTTGCTTATTTTCACACTTTGGGGTGAAACATGTTAACATATATCATTGCACTTGTAAACTTATTTGAGACTTGTAAACCTATGGCAATTCATCTTGTAAAGTTGTGGTTAGTTGAACTTTTGTGGTTACCATGTTATGGCGTTATATGTACAATCATTAACTATTGCTAGCCCAGCGAAGTCATAGATCTATGGGTAAGACAAGCCTGCTTGGTTGATCCGAGTACACTTAGCTGATCGTATATACTTTTAACGTTTGAGACTTGTAAAACTTTTGTCGAGGTTTGATTGTTGCATTGTTCATAACATCCCTAATCACTTTATTCACTAACTTATGACTTGAATTGCCATCTTTTATATACTTATGTATTGAAAACTATGGAATGCTCACCAACATTTTTATGTTGACCTTTTATTTTTAACATGTTTCAGGAAACGCCCAAGTTTGATTCCTACACATTGAAGCTTGCACAATCTAGGAATGGACCTAGATTAATAAATAAAATAGAATGATTTGTTACATTCTATGTTATGCTTTCATTTTCTTTGAAACTTATGTTTGTAATGTGACAATTGAAACTTATGTTTAAATTATATTTGGATTATTTAATAGCGTTATGTGGCTGTGAACGATCTTAACTCTCACTCCTCGACGTTTCCGCCGTCAAGGTTGGGGTGTGACAGATTGGTATCAGAGCCCATAACTATAGGGATCTAGGTTATTAGAAATGGTGACCTAGGCTATAGTATGCATGAACCTTATAGAATTATATTTCTATCTTGTAAATTATATACTTTTCATGCTACATAATGCTATGCCCCTTACGTGCAATTTGATGCCTTAGCATAGGATTGCCTAACCATCGTTATTTGTCTCCCTAAACTTAACTTTGACTCTTTGACTCCCCCGAACATGAATTCTCTTAATCTTATTCTCGTCGACGCGTGGAATATTATGCTTATGTTATGACTTGGATCTTTAGACGTTATGTCTAATCTATATAAATCCCATCAAGGTTTTGATTCTATGAACCTAAGAAATATTGTGTGACACATAGACACCTGTATCCTGGTTTTCCTGGCAAAAGGCCCTCGGGCTAAGGCAAGCATATCGCATAAATCCTACGGGACTAGTTATGCTTACCTGGGGATTTCTGGGATGAGTGATAAACTATGGTCAACATACACAAATTTCTAAGGTAAATGGGTCAATTCACCTTGACGTGTCAACGTTTTCAAATGGTAATGCGTTACCAAATGGAAACATCCCGTGTACCTTAAAAACTCTTAGCTTATCTTTGTTAAACTACTATCCTCTGTTATCCCCGCTCCTGTAACTAACTCATTTTGTATATCCAGCATGTCTCGTCACCATGGAAAGCGTGGAAGTTCCGACCGTAAGCTGGCTGCCATGATTGCACGACAAATGGCTGCCGTTCTCCCGACGATGGTTGCTGAACTTAATAGCACACTAATGGCTAATAGCAACAACAATACCAATGGGAACAATAGTGGTGCTAATGGAGACAATAGCAACAATCAAAACGGGAATGATCAACACGGGAACAATCGTACTTGCACTTTCAAACACTTCAACTCATGCAAACCCACTAGTTTTAGTGGAAAAGAAGGAGCCACGGGACTTCTCGAGTGGTTTGAAGGTATGGAGAACACATTTATTATTAGCGAGTGCCCCGATGAGCTCAAGGTTCGCTATGCCACAAGTGTTCTTCAACAACGAGCGCTAACTTGGTGGAATAGTGAAAAGAGAAACCGGGGAACTGAGGTTGCAATGGCGATGCCCTGGGAGGAATTCAAAGATATTATGATCCAAAAGTTCTGCCCAAGAAGCGAGTTACAAAAGCTGGAGGAGGAATTCTGGAACCTTAAACAAGATGGTGGGAATCACTTGGCTTATTCCACCCGACATCATGAGTTGAGTATGCTTCTACCACACATGGTGGACACCGTTCCCCGTAACATCGAGAAATTTATCAAGGGGGTGCCACCTCAAATTCAAGATGCTGTGGTGGGTAGTAGGCCCACAACTTTAGAGGAAGCGATTACTATCACTGCACAGCTCACTGAGAATCATATAAGAGCTGGCACGATGTCGGCAAAGGGTTCCAAGGCTATGGTGAAGGTGACACCCGAGGCAACAAAGGAGGTAAAGGCCGAGTCATCTTCCCAAAACAAGAAGCGTAAGTTCATCTCGACACGCAACTACGCCGTGACCGCTCCTAATGCTCCTCAAAAACAAATGATGGTTGCGAATCAAGCTCCCATGGCTAAGGTTTATGCTGGTCCACATCCTATGTGTAACACGTGCAAGTACCACCATGCAAGCAACATTCCATGTCGAGTCTGCTCTCTGTGTGGAAAGTATGGTCATTTAGTGGCTACTTGTCTTCGTGCGCCAAACAACACTGCCATGCTTACCAACCGAACCTGCTACAACTGTGGCGAGGCTGGTCATATTCGCCCTCAATGTCCTCGCAATGCGGGAACTGTGCCATCGGCTCGTGGAAGGGCTTTCAACATCAACGCCAACCAAGCGCACGCCAACAACGACGTGGTGAATGGTACGCCGTTAAATTTCTTCTAGTCTTTTTTTTCTTGTCTTGCAAGATTTCCTATCTATATTCATCATATCAATAATAGGTTGTTACCAAACAGGTATGTATCTCGTAAATAAACATTATGCATCTGTATTGTTTGATTCGGGTGCCGATAGGAGTTTCGTGTCCCTGGAATTCGAGGTTTTACTTTCTAAACCGCGCGTCAATCTAGAAAGATCTTTCACTGTCGAAATCGCCGACGGAAAATCTATTGTCGTGGACGTCGTAATACACGACTGCACTTTAAGCCTTAACGAACACGAGTTTTTCGTCGACCTTATTCCTATGCAATTGGGAAGCTTTGATGTTATCATTGGCATGGATTGGTTAGCCAAACACCGTGCGGAAATTCTATGTTTCGAGAAGTGTATCCGAATTCCGTTACCGACTGGAGATACTTTGAAGGTCTTTGGGGAGAAATCGTCCCAAAGACTCAAACTCATGTCTTGTATCAAGGCCCGTAAGTGCTTGAGTAAAAACTACATGGCTTTCATGGCATATGTGGTTAATACGAAAGCCAAGGGTAAGGAGTTGAAGGACATTCCTGTTGTGCGAGACTTTCCCGAAGTTTTTCCCGAAGATCTTAAAGGGTTACCTCCCGTGCGAGAAGTTGAGTTCAAGATTGATTTAATCCCTGGTGCAAACCCTGTGGCTAAATCGCCTTATCGTCTTGCACCTTCTGAAATGCAAGAGCTCGCTAGTCAACTGTAAGAGTTGACCGATAAGGGTTTTATTCGCCCTAGTTCATCACCGTGGGGCGCACCTGTACTGTTTGTGAAGAAGAAGGATGGTTCATTTCGTATGTGCATCGACTATCGGGAACTCAACAAGTTTACTATTAAAAACCGATACCCTCTTCCCCGAATCGATGATCTCTTCGACCAACTTCAAGGGGCAACTCAATTCTCAAAGATCGATCTACGCTCTGGGTATCATCAACTACGTGTTCACAATGATGACATTCCAAAGACCGCTTTTCGTACTCGATATGGGCACTACGAGTTCATGGTTATGCCTTTTGGTTTGACCAATGCACCTGCCGTGTTCATGGATCTCATGAATCGAGTATGTAAACCGTATTTGGATAAATTCGTAATCGTGTTCATTGATGACATTCTTATCTATTCTAAGACGAGAGTCGATCACGAGACACACTTGCGACAAGTTCTTGAACTTTTGAAGAAGGAGCAATTGTACGCTAAGCTTTCCAAGTGTGAATTTTGGTTAGAAGAAGTTCAATTCTTAGGACATGTGGTGAATAGCCAAGGTATTCACGTTGATCCTACCAAGATTGAAGCGGTGAAGAATTGGTGCATTCCCACAACCCCAACCGAGGTTCGTTCTTTTCTGGGTTTAGCGGGATACTACCGTAGGTTCATAGCAAATTTCTCTAAGATTGCTAAACCATTAACGGCACTAACCCAAAAGAATCGACTTTTTGAATGGGGACCCGAGCAAGAAGAGGCTTTCGAGACATTGAAACGCAAGTTGTGTAATGCTCCTATTCTCACACTACCCGATGGAAACGACGACTTTACTGTATATTGTGATGCTTCTAATCAAGGTCTGGGTTGTGTCTCTCATGCAACGAGGCAAGGTTATAGCATACGCGTCAAGACAATTGAAGGTGCATGAAGTTAACTACACAACGCATGATCTTGAACTTGGTGCGGTGGTTTTTGCATTGAAGATTTGGCGACACTACTTATATGGGACGCAATGTATAGTCTACACCGATCATAAGAGTCTCCAACACGTGTTCAATCAAAAGGATCTCAACATGAGACAAAGACGTTGGATTGAGTTGATTAGTGACTACGACTGCGACATTCGCTATCATCCTGGAAAGGCGAATGTTGTAGCCGACGCACTAAGTCGCAAGGTCCACAACAAGACTGTCTCGCTTCAAGAAATTCGAGATCGAAGGCAATGGTTTGATACGCTAGGAGAATTTGATACCGAGATTCATGTGGATGTCAACGAGGCTACTATCATGCTTCAAAACATAAGGATCGATAGTGACCTCGAGATGTGCATTCGCGAGGCTCAACAAGTGGCACTAACCGACGAAGGAAAAGACGAAGATTTGATGACTAACGTACGGTCACAATTGGAGACAAAACCGAACGGCATGTGGTACTTCTTGAATCGACTTTGGATCCCGAATCGTGACAACCTTCGGCACTTCATTATGAACGAAGCTCATCAAACCCGATATTCTGTTCATCCTGGCTCCGATAAGATGTACATGGACCTGCGTGGTCAATATTGGTGGCCTGGAATGAAGAAAGATATCGCATCTTATGTTTCTAAGTGTCTCACGTGTGCAAGGGTTAAAGCCGAGCATCAACGACCAAGTGGTTTACTTGAGCAACCTGAAATTCCTATGTGGAAATGGGAACATATATCCATGGATTTCATAACCAAGTTACCTCGTACACCTCGTGGTCATGATAGCATTTGGGTCATCGTTGACCGTTTGACCAAGACAACACATTTCATACCCATACGAGACACGTACAAGGTTTCGAGGCTAGCCCGAATCTATGTTGATGAAATTGTGAGTTGTCATGGCGTGCCCTTACACATCATTTCTGATCGAGATGCTCGTTTCACTTCACACTTCTGGTCTTCGATGCAAGAGCTTTTGGGAACTCAATTGGATTTAAGTACGGCTTACCATCCTCAAACCGATGGTCAAACCGAACGAACAATCCAAACCCTCGAGGATCTGTTACGACTTTGTGTCCTTGATTTTGGTGGTGATTGGGATACGCATTTACCGCTCGCGGAATTTTCGTATAACAATAGTTATCACTCAAGTATCAAAATGGCACCATTCGAGGCTTTGTATGGCCGTAAATGTCGTTCCCCAATCTGTTGGACTGACATTGGGAAAATATTATCACTGGGCCGGAACTTATTCAAGAAACGACCGACAAAATTTCCAAAATACGAAATAATCTTGAGGTGGCTAGAAGTCGCCAAAAGAGTTATGCCGACAAAAGACGCAAACCATTGGAGTTTCAAGTCGACGACATGGTTCTTCTTAAAGTCTCTCCATGGAAGGGTGTTGTACGTTTTGGGAAGAAGGGTAAGTTAGCCCCACGCTTTGTAGGACCTTTCAAGATTTTGAAAAGAATTGGGAAAGTGGCTTACAAACTGGAGTTACCTTCTGAACTTAGCGGAGTTCATCCTGTCTTTCATGTCTCAAACCTGAGGAAGTGCTTGACTGATGAAAATTTGCATGTCCCACTAGAGGAAATTCAAGTTGATGAGTCATTGCACTTTGTTGAGAAGCCTGTTGAGATTATGGATCGAACCCTGAAGAAGACCCGAACAACTACCACATCTATCGTTAAAGTTCGTTGGGAAAACAAACGTGGAGCTGAGTTCACTTGGGAGCGTGAGGATCATATGAAGGAGAGATACCCGCATTTGTTCTCTTAACTTATTCTTAATTTCGGGACGAAATTCTTTTAAGTTGGGGAGACTGTAACATCTTGTGATTTTGGGTTAATTTAAAGTTAGCCTTGTTAAATTCTGCATGGGCTAATTGTGTTATTTATGAAAATTATGAGCTACTTATGAGTATTACCTTATTTGCTCTTTTAAATTTGTAAGGTTATAATATTTATATAATATAATAAAAAATAATAATAATAATAACAAATTATAAGAGTAATATAATTATGCTAATAATAATAATAATAATAATAATAAGATATGAAAATTAACAAGTTAAAACTTAATTAACTTAAGGGGGGTTAGTTGTCATTTTTAAAACTTTAAATGAAAGTTTTTGCATAAAATAATAAAGTTTGAAAGATGAGGGACCATTTGTGAAAACTTTCGAAACCCAAACCCCTCCCCCTAATTCAACCCCGATTTTCCGGCCGCAACTCCGGCGACTCTCCGGCCGGAGTCCGGCGACTCAAAAATCGTCAAAATAACCGATTTCGAAGCCCGAAACCGATCCAGAATGGTTCGTATGCAAGTTTCGAACTTGAATGTATGATTTAATTGGGTTTTTAACCGTCGGTTACCACTCGAATCATTGTTTAACCGATACCATTAATCGAATGACCGTTCGAACATTAAAGCACATTAATAATTCAAATAAACGATACTTAATCAATGGTGTAATCAACACTACACTCTTACCAAACGAAAATCTATTTGAAACACGTCTAAACACCTCAAATCGAACCTCGCACTCATCGTGTCTGCAAGTCGACCGAACTACATCTTCTTCAACCTCTCTAGATTAATTGGTTGAGGGCTTTCGAGAGTCACAATCTACTAAAACTGTACACGAAGTTAATTTGGTTTTCAACGTCAATTGGGCATCATTCGAATCGAATTTAGTCGCGGATTGTTCTCCTACTTGTTCATCATCAAATCTATCACCAATCGGGTAATTAAACACTTGTATACGTTCGTTTAAGCATGGGGAGCAAAAGCCCCATGTTAATTCGATTAAAAACTTCGTTTCATGGTTTAATTTGGGATCAATTGAACCTAGGGTTCATACGATTTGGGGATGTTTGCTATCAAATAGTTTTAAAGTTTTCGAAACCAACTTATCTCGCGGCTGAGGCCTTTGCTTTAATGGTTAAGGTGTAGGTGGTTTAGACATGAGGTCCCGGGTTCGAACCCGGGAACCCTCATGTATTTTTTTTAAGGCTTTTAGCCTAAAAACTTATTTTGGAAAAATTCTTAAAAAATATATATATAAAAAAAATGTGTTTATAAACTCTAAGTAATTTCGTGACCACCGAACAAATTTCTGAAGTTATTTATTTTACTCATTTATTATTTTAAAAAAATGTGTGAACAATTAACTAATTTTTAATAGAATAATTCTTTAAAATATATATATATATATATATATATATTATATATATATAAAGGTTAATCTAGGTTTAATCTTATGGAATTCAAATAATATATATATTTAGATAGATTCAACATAATGTTTAAACTTACCACTCATTTAGTTATTCAAAATGATATATTTAAATTATTTTTCTTATAAAATAGACTTTAAATATGGTTGTAATTCATAAAATCTTGATCTTTTTAAATTATAAGCATATATTATTGTGTAAAATGAGGATTATTTCAAACGTTAAAAAGGGGTATCGAATCTTATAACTATGTTTATCTCAAATGTTTTCCTCACATCTTTTTATACTAAAATGTTTAACTTGTATATTTCTTTTCTTTTATCACTTAATGTAATTAATAAAAATCTCTAATTACCACGTTTCATCCAAAACCTTAATTCTAGTTAATTCTTTCAGATTAGTTTTAAAACTTAAACCTTGTAAATATGTATACTTAGGTATCTTGTGAAGAACTACGTTGGAACGTCGCGTATTATTTTCTTATTAATCGTCAATTATATATTTATACCAAGTGAGTATTTCCATACCCTTTTGCTTATTTTCACACTTTGGGAAACATGTTAACATATTATCATTGCACTTGTAAACTTATTTGAGACTTGTAAACCTATGGCAATTCATCTTGTAAAGTTGTGGTTAGTTGAACTTTTGTGGTTACCATGTTATGGCGTTATATGTACAATCATTAACTATTGCTAGCCCAGCGAAGTCATAGATCTATGGGTAAGACAAGCCTGCTTGGTTGATCCGAGTACACTTAGCTGATCGTATATACTTTTAACGTTTGAGACTTGTAAAACTTTTGTCGAGGTTTGATTGTTGCATTGTTCATAACATCCCTAATCACTTTATTCACTAACTTATGACTTGAATTGCCATCTTTTATATACTTATGTATTGAAAACTATGGAATGCTCACCAACATTTTTATGTTGACCTTTTATTTTTAACATGTTTCAGGAAACGCCCAAGTTTGATTCCTACACATTGAAGCTTGCACAATCTAGGAATGGACCTAGATTAATAAATAAAATAGAATGATTTGTTACATTCTATGTTATGCTTTCATTTTCTTTGAAACTTATGTTTGTAATGTGACAATTGAAACTTATGTTTAAATTATATTTGGATTATTTAATAGCGTTATGTGGCTGTGAACGATCTTAACTCTCACTCCTCGACGTTTCCGCCGTCAAGGTTGGGGTGTGACAAGTATATCCGATGGTAAATTAAAAGTTGAAAAAGTTCACTTTGTCAAACAGCTTGAACACAATCTGTTAAGTGTTTTTTAATTCTGTGATCAAAAGCACCAAATTCTATTCACAGAACATGAGTGCATTCTCCTCAAACTAGGGATGACAATTCCTCTGGAATTGGTGCTTCTTTGATCTCCCAGGAAAGGGGACATGTATAAGCTAGATATGAACAATGCTTCCCCAATGGGTGAAGTATCATGCTTTCTTTCCAAAGCTGATAGTGATGAATCAACACTATGGCATAAACGTATGTGTCATGTAAACTTTAAGACAATGAATAAATTGGCTAAAAATAACTTGGTACATGGTTTGCCTAAAAAGGAGTTTTTCTGCAAAGATAACTGTGTTGCATGCCTGAAAGGGAAACAACACAAGACATCTCATAAATCCAAATGTGTTAACTCTATCACTACTCCATTACACATATTGCACATGGATCTTTTTGGTCCCACAAGTATAATGAGCATTGGAAGGAAATCATACTGCCTTGTGATAGTTGATAATTTTACAAGATTCACATGGGTATTCTTTTTAAGAACTAAAGATGAAACTGCTGAAACATTAAAATCTTTTATTCTTAAAATAGAAAATCAAATTGATTACAAGGTTAAAATAATTAGAAGTGATCATGGAACTGAGTTTAAGAACTTCGTTCTTGACTCATTCTGTAACTCAAAGGGATTTACCAGACAATACAATGCTCCCTGAACTCCTCAACAAAACGGGTTGCTGAGAGGAGGATAGGACACTTATTGAGGCTGCTCGAACTATGTTAGCTGATTCAAAGCTACCTCTAACATTCTAGGCAGAGACAGTCAGCACTGCATGCTATGTGCAGAACAGAGTTTGATGTGTGTGTTTGATATATATATATATATATATATATATATATATATATGATATGGATTTTACACAATTAAGCTTTAAATTTATAAAAATGATTTTCACCTTATGACTAACTACACACATAATAGGCAAGTGTACCTATCGGATAGTAGTATAGCTTTTGATAAGAACCAAGTATCGATCCGTGGACAAAAGCTCCTAATACTAAGTCTTTGTCATTATCTAGCCGATGAAATATGATTTGTAAATAGTATGACTAACTAATTTAGCTAATAATTAAACTAATGAAGGAAGTAGACGAAGATGAAGATAATCAATTAGAAAAGATATCACTTAGACTTTGAATCCGCTTAGCAAAACAATGACAAAATACATGAACCTATGCTGAGATCGTCTTCTACACATTGAACATGGATATAAACTAGACTCCTATCAAGGTTATCTAATTTTATAACTCGTTGGAAAGCTAAGACGATAAAACACATAATAGCCACCTAAAGTTATGCCAAGAAGACCCAATGATATTATTAAGCCAAAGTTGAAGATGGTTAGGACTCCCGTCAAGGATCCAAACCCAAAAATATTGGAAGGTTAGCACGATAAACACATGGTAACCACCTCTATTCACGTAATGTAACAATAGCTATGTAAATTCTTCAATTTATGAATGCCTTAACACAAATACATGACTCATAATATGCGCATTATAAATGGTTACACATACACAATGTTAGGATAAATTCATAAAACACAATGGTTTTCATAAACACATGTATTTGGATGCACACTTGTTTCACATGACTAGATAATCAATCATCATTTACCATTCCTAGTCAAATGCCACAAACCACACACTAATGTATGCATTTCATGAATAGATGTTCTAAAACATAAAGTTTTCTAACAATATATGATTATAACACCCGTAAGATTCATCATTTCACCAATTTCAACAAGCATACATAATCATTGAGAACATTCATATCCTTGTAATGAACATTGACCTAATCATCACCAAAAGTTACAAGTAATATATCAAAGTATGCTAAGCTTCATGTAATCTAAGTGATAAAAAGTGTTTAGCCCATGAGGCTTACAAAACCACAACCAAGCTCATGACAATGGAAGAAAAATGTAGATCTAGAGATTTTCAATCCAAAGATGAGTAGAGGTGGGTTGCGTGGAGTTAAATCTTCCTTTGAAATGCTTGATCTTCAACCTAACTTAACTCTTGGAAGAACTCCTTCAAAGTTGCCACAAGAATGGAGAAAACTAGGGTTTTATCTCTCAAATTGTCTCCCTCAAAATGAAGAAGAGAAGGGCTTAAAAGGGGGCTTGATGCGTGTTATGCCCATGACAGAATCAGTCATGACCATAATGCGCAGGAAATAAGGGCCTGATGCATGTTATGGCCCTGACAGAATCAGTCATGACCATAACAGCCTCTAAACTTCCAAAATCTTCATGTATTTCTTGTCTTTTTCTTTTGAAATCATCAAGCAACCATCCAAAACTACAAAATCCAAATTAATCATAATTAAGGATAGATAAAGATGAATTTGTAACAAAAAAACACTTAAGATGGGTAAAGATATGCATTATTAACATGTATATTTATTTACATATCAAACATCCCCACACTTAACCTTTCCATGCCCTCAAGCAAAATCTCAAAAGATCTAACAAAATTCCTATTGGCTTTACAAACATAGATGGGTAGTTCATAAGCAAACTAAAGATTTGAATGCATAAGACTTGTTAAGAAATACAACATTAAAGAGGACACCAACGAGTCAACCAATTTCCAATGTGTGAGAATATTTAATAAAATGTGGCAATGTTTATCGAAAGAGGTTTATGCCTTAACTTGCACTTCTCATAATGATTCGCTCACTTAGATATATATGGATGTGTATATGTAAATCACTCAAAGAACATAATGAAGCAACATTATCATAAGCTTGCTTAGAGATCAAATTCTCCACCACATAACATAAGAAAGTCGCACAAATCAAGAGGTCTTTGAAGGTTGTAACGGGGCTGGGGTTGAAGGTGTGGATTTTGATGAAATAGTGGTTAAAATGTTAAAAATCCAGAATCGCTAGATGCTACGTGCGAACAACTACAAAACAGGAATAGAATACACTAACTAACATAAACTAAACAACATACAAATAATGAGCTACCAAAATAGTTTTCCATTATAACATGCAAAATTGCTCATTTTAATTGATTTATCCTAAAACAAACAAAGAAAGTAATGCAATAATTTTTTTTTTCTATTTCTCTTTTTTTCATATGTTTTTTTTCTTTTTTTTTATATAACATATACTACGCTAATAGAACAATAACACGATTGTTCTAAACGTAATTACAACTACATAAAATAAGTTAGACAACTAACAAAATCCGGAATTTAACACAAGGATTAAAAGAAAAAAAGTGCTATTTGGCTAATTAGGTTATGAATGACGGTAAAACAATAACGTGAGGGTTAGGCTCAACAAGGGCAACTAAGGGTGATGATTGGGCATGGGAAGAGAAACAAAAAAAGGGGATATACAAGGTGAGTTTTCTAATGCCTTAATCATTTTCATGCAATAACTTAGTTCATGATCTTGAAATGAATCACCTGAGCAAGTTCTAAAATGTTACAACATTCGAGCCATTCCATAACTAACAAAAACATGAGCATGATATATAGTGAATAAATAATGCTCGAAAGGCACAAACATTTCACTCATGGAAACGGGGTGGTAGGAATCGATGCAAACTTTGGCATAAAACTCTTTCAATCAACATGACAATTATTACGATATTTTCAACATTGTTATTGTATTTTCGTTGGATTCTTTTAAAAATGCGATTTCAAAAGTAAGCTTATGCTTAAGAATCTAACGTTTAAGCAAAATGAACACCATAAAAAAATTAGCCACAAAGAGGAGTTTGTTAGAAGCAAAATATAAGATCGTTGGTTTTGATGAAATCAATCTCAAAAATCCCTAACATCCCCACACTTGAATGGCACATTGTCCACAATGTGCAAAATGTGCAAAAACAATACAATTAGACGTAATGAATATGCAAGTGAGAATGAAAGAGAGAACAAATACTCCCCTGATCAAAAATTCCTGACGTGCGCGATCAGATTCCAAGTAAGCCCAGAGCAACCTCACGAATCACGTAACCAAGAGTCCAAGATGATCTAACAAGAATAACCATAAGCAAAAATAAGAAGTGACAAAAGAAAGACAAAGCATAAAAACATTAATAAGAAAAACTACTAGAAACGATAATAACACATAGTGTTCATGAGTTTGTACAAACAAATACACAAAAGAGTACAACTCAAATCAAAAGCCCATGAACATAGATGGAGGGTATCAGACTAATGCTCCATAAGATCATCCCCAGAAGGTGGTGGTGGGAATGGGCGTGGCTCTCGACCGGCAGCATGTGCAGATTGTTGTGCCTCCTCGACAATCCACTAAGTGGAGGCCGAAATCTGAGAAACGGATTGGACAAGGAGCTCTTGCGTCTGAGCAAGTTGATCGATGCGCGCAGCTAGGTCGACAGGTGGTGGAGGGGCTGGTACCTCTTCTTGAACAACTATGGTCGATGCTTCCCCGCCACCTAACTATGAAGGTTGCCACAGGTTTCCATCATCATCAATGAACTTCCATCCTTCATCACCAAACCGTGCAGCCAAACTCATATTCTCTAACATGGAGGTGCTAATGAGTAATATGGGGGAAACAACATCATCAGTCATAAAATTAAAAGAAAAAGCCAACTGTGTTATGAAAGAACCACCACATATATAACTAGCAGGCTTTGTTCCGATGCACGATGAGAAGAATTGTGCCATAGTGTAAGCCAGATTACAAGGCACCTGCTTGATTAAACAATATAAGAAAAGATCCTTACGGGTCACCACACCCCTGTTGTTTTCCTACCACAGATTGAGTGTGAAATCACACGGTGAAAATAACGATGAAGGGGATCGTGCAGGTGTGTACTCATCGAGTGCTTTGGGGAATGATTGCCCATCCCAATTTCACGCTAGAAATCAGATAAAGTTCCCCGATCAATCTTTTTTAAACTTTGAAGAAATGGCGATCTTCTCAGCTCAGATTTAGTATAAATGTCAAGCGCGCCCCAAGTTCAGCAACAGAAAGCTTGCGATCCTCACCAACCAATCTGAAAGAATGGCGTTCTATCATGTAGTTAGTGACGGGTGAGCAAATCGATAAGTAGCACAAAATTCCAACACGAGCTCTTTGTACTGAGGCTGACGAATCGAGAAGAAACGTTGCCATGGTTTCGTGAGCATAGCGTCAACACGAGACTTCTCTCCCAGAGCTTCCAAGGTGGACATGCAAATCGTGCGTGAGGGCTCAAAGTTCCTCAAGTGAATGGCTTCATATCGCTTAGCGCTCTCGTTGCCTTGCTCGAATTGAAGAAACCGATGAAGATCATCATGCGCCATCACCTATAAAAATGAAAATGTGAGATAATGATTTGAACAATATATATGTGTATATGTATACGCATATATATATGCATATATGTATACACACATACAGTAATAAAAGATCCTGACAATAACTACCCGTGAGACACATTATATTAAATTACAACCTTCAAGACACAAGAATAAAATTGAAACAAGCTTGAAACAATATCTCAGGATTGTATCCCAAACATGAAATAAATTGACAAAAAGAGGCTCCAAGCGTCACGAGAACTAAGTTGTTGAATCCAAACAAAAATCATCACAAACACAAACAACAAGCTAATTCAAAACAACACCATCTTCATCTCAATAATTTCAACAAAAAGATAAAAATCCATAAGCAATTCAACCCAAAATACACGTGAAATATCATACTATGGTTCAATTTTGCTTAGCTAAACCAAAAAACACAATTGTCAACACAACCTATCATGAAAATGTGTTGAATCTAACAAAAATCAACATCATGCTTTTAATCCACCAAGAATAACAATGACAAACAAACAAACAAAAAGTAAATAATAAAAGAAAAGAAAACAAAATTGCTAGCTACATACCTTCGTAGAAGAAAGAGAGAAAATTTAAAAATGGCTGAAATTGAAGAGGGGGGGGGGGGGTTGTTGATGCTAGGGCTAGAAATGGGAGGAAATGGGAAAGAGATGGAGGTGAAGGGTTGTAAGGCGGCTGGTGGAGGTGGTTCGGGTGGCTGGTGGAGGTGGTGGTTCGCGATGGTGAGGGCTACGGTGGTGAGGGTTTCGCGATGTGAGTGCCGAGTGGTGGGGGTTTTGCGGTGGTGAGGGCTGCGGTGGTGAGGGTTTCGGTTGGCTGGTGGAGGTGGTGGTTCGTGTGGGCTGGTGGAGCGTGACGGGATGGGTGGGGGTGACGAGAGAAGATGGGTGGTGGTGGAGGACGGCTGCAGTGGTGAGGGCCGAGGTGGGGAGTTCGCGGTGGCTGGTGGTGCATGACAGGATAGGTGGGGGTGAGGGAGGAGATGGGTGGTGGTGACGGGAGGACGGCTGCGGTGGTGAGGGCCGAGTGGTGGGGGGTTCCGGTCGCGGTGGGGAGGGCTGCGGTGGCTGGTGGAGGTGGTGGTTGGTATGTTGTGAAGGTGGAGATGGTGTGTTGAGATGGAGTTAGAGAATCAGATGTAGAAAATTAGGGTTTAATTTTTTTTATTTTTTTACCTGAAAGTTGACCATGAATATGGCCATGACAAAATGGTCATAATCATAACAGTAAGTTTTAGACTCATTTACAAAGCAAAAGTTATGGTCATGACCTTTAAGTCATGATCATAACAAATACATTCTCAAAATTCTTAGATAATAAGAAATTTATCTTATCATAAAAAAAATTTCTTTTTTTTCATTTTCATTGATTTTTTCTTTTACTATTACCTAATAAAATATATATATATATAATTAATTAATTTAATTTTTTAATATATATATATATATATATATATATATTATTAAACGGGTTGTTACCAAAAGAAATTAATTTCCAAATTTAGTTATCAGTTTTTCTAATGCTTAGCAATCATTAAAGAAATACTTACCGAGTGACGCCGGTAATCAAATCTTGAGTTTAATAATGCTACAAGAAAAACAATGATTTTCTAAATATCAAAATAATTTAAAACCCGTAAAAGGAGCGCATACAATACCATAATGCGTTCAAACCCTCGGGTTGTCTCCCGGAAGCGCTTAGTTTATTAACGAGTCCTTAGCTTGACTCGGCCCCACATTAATTGTTCTTAGGGTGAAGATTCACAACCTCCAATTCCTCGTCTACCGCGCCTTCGATGTAATGTTTCAATCGATGTCCATTAACTTTAAAGACCCTTCCATCCGGATGTTCAATTTCAACAGTGCCATAAGAAAACACTTGCTTGACATGGTAAGGTCCCGTCCACCGTGATTTTAATTTGCCCGGAAAAAACCGAAGTCTTGAATTGTAAAGCAAGACACGCTCCCCCACTTGGAATTGCTTGTTATCCTTCAAGTGGTTGTCGTGTAGCTGCTTTGTTCGTTCCTTGTAAATTCGAGAATTCTCATAAGCTTGGTTCCTCAACTCGTCAAGCTCATGAACCTGTAACCACCTATTTTCACCTGCACATCTCAAATCAAGATTAACCGATTTCAAAGCCCAATATGCTTTATGCTCAAGTTCAAATGGTAGATGACAGCTTTTCCGTAAACCAACTTAAATGGTGTTGTGCCTATTGGTGTTTTGTAAGCGGTTCGAAAAGCCCATAAAGTATCATCTAACTTATCTGACAAAATCTTTCGGTTTTGCCCCACTGTTCGTTCAAGAATGCGTTTGAGGCCTCAATTAGTGACTTCCACTTGTCCCTCGTTTGTGGACGATATGAAGTTGAAAATCTATGGTGAACACCATAGTGTGATAAAGCTTTTTCAAGTTGAGAGTTACAAAAATGAGTGCCTCGTCACTAATTAAGGCCTTGGGTGTTCCAAACCGTGTGAACAACTTTCTTAAAAACTTCACGACAACCCTAGCATCGTTTGTGGGTAAAGCCTATGCTTCTGCCCATTTTGAGACATAATCAACGGCAACTAGGATGTATTTATGTCCTCGTGAAGATGGAAATGGTCCCATGAAATCGATGCCCCAAATGTCAAATACCTCACATACCTGAATACCGTTTTGGGGTATCTCATCACGGGATGAGATGTTACCTGCTCGTTGGCAAGCATCACAAGCTTTAACTAACGCGTGCGCATCCTTAAAAATGGTGGGCCAATAGAATCCAGAATCGTAAACCTTCTTGGCAGTATAATTAGCTCCATGATGCCCACCAGTGGGTCCTTCATGACAATAATGAATAATGCTCATTGCCTCACTCCCATGCACACATCTTCTCACCACTTGATCTGCACAAACCTTAAACAGATGCGGGTCTTCCCAAAAGTAATGCTTTAGGTCAGTAAAGAACTTCTTTTTCTGTTGATAAGTCATTCCTTTAACAAGGACCCCACATGCAAGGTAGTTTGCAAAATCCGCGAACCAAGGGTGATCATCAATCTCTTGAACCCGTAAAAGAAACTCATGTGGGAAATTATCATTTATGTTAGATTCCCGAAGGGTTTCTAAAGATGGGTTCTCGAGACGAGAAAGGTGGTCAGCTGCGACATTCTCAGCCCCCTTTTTGTCTTGTATCTCTATGTCAAACTCTTGCAAAAGCAAGATCCATCTAATTAATCTTGGTTTTGAATCTTGTTTTCCAAAAAGATACCTAAGGGCTGCATGATCAGTAAACACAATGGTTTTTGATAAGATAAGATAGGAGCGAAATTTATCAAAAGCAAACACCACAGCAAGCAACTCTTTTTCAGTAGTTGTGTAGTTCTCTTGAGCATCATTGAGACTCTTGCTTGCGTAATAGATTTGGTAAAAATGCTTTTCCTTCCGTTGTCCTAAAACCGCTCCAACTGCATAATCACTAGCATCACACATTAGTTCAAATGGGAGATTCCAATTCGGGGCCATCATTATGGGTGCATTTATTAATTTCTCTTTTAGTAGATTAAATTCAACCAAGCATTCATCATTAAAAACAAAAGGTACATCTTTTTCAAGAAGTTGGGTCATAGGTTTTGCAATTTTTGAGAAATCCTTGATAAACGTTTATAAAAACCGGCATGACCTAAGAAAACTTTTATTGCTTTAACCGAGTTAGGTGGTGGTAATTTTGAAATGGTTTCCACCTTTGCCCTATCTACCTCTAGCCCCGCATTGGAAATCTTATGATCTAAGACAATGCCTTCCTTCACCATAAAGTGGCATTTCTCCCAATTCAAAACAAGATTTGATTGCTCGCATCTTGAAAGCATCCTTTCCAAATTACTTAAACAACGATCAAAAGAATTTCCAAAGACCGAGAAATCATCCATGAACACCTCAATCGAGTCTTTGATCATGTCATGGAATATGGCATCCATGCATCTTTGAAATGTGGTCGGTGCATTACACAATCCAAATAGCATCCTTCTATATGCGAAAGTGCCATATGGACATGTAAATGTCGTATTTTCTTGGTCCTCCGGTGCAATTGGAATTTGAAAATATCCTGAAAAACCATCAAGAAAACAAAAAAACATATTCCCAGATAAACATTCTAACATTTGATCAATGAAAGGTAAAGGAAAATGATCTTTTCTTGTTGCATCATTGAGCTTGCGGTAATCGATGCAAACTCTCCAACCCGTGACTGTTCTTGTAGGTATAAGCTCATTTTTGTCATTTGTCACCACCGTCATGCCTCCTTTTTTTGGTACCACTTGAACCGGACTAACCCATGGGGAATCGGAAATCGGATAGATTAAGCCCGCATCAAGTAGCTTGATTACTTCCTTCTTCACAACTTCTTGCATGTTAGGGTTAATACGATATTGTGTTGCACCACTAGCTTGTAATCATCTTCCATTAAGATCTTATGGATGTAAAAGGAAGGATGTATCCCTTTTATGTCCATGATCTTCCAAGCCATAGCTTTCTTGTGTGTCTTTAACACCTTCAAAAGCTTCACCTTTCAACATTCGTCAAATCGGAAGCGATAATGACAGGTAATTAGAATCATCATCCGAGTAGGCATACTCCAAATGAGATGGTAGCTCCTTAAGCTCCAATGATGGTGGTTCCTCAACAGATGGTTTAGCCCTAGTTGCTTCATCTCTTTCCATTACTTCACATACTTCCGGACTTGAGAATGGTTCATTGGTTGACGAGAAAGATAACTCATCAACCGTTTGAACATGACATAAGTCAATGATTTCCCCATCAAACAGTTGCGTATTCAAAGCATTTTCTTCACAACTTTCCTGTAAATAATGATTCACATGTGAGTTAATGGTATCAATAAAATACAATGAATCATCAATGTTGCATGGAATTTTTAATATCAAAGACCACTTCTTCTTCATCTACCCTTAGTGTTAATTTACCATTGCATACATCAATTAAGGCTCTAGAGGTAGCTAAGAATGGGCGACCTAAGATAAGTGGTACATTTTTATCTTCATCCATGTCAAGAATTACAAAATCAACCAGAAACACAAATTTATCAATTTTAACCAACATGTTTTCAACTATGCCTCTAGGGTACTTTACAGATCGATCGGCAAGCTGAATGCTCATTCGGGTTGGTTTAGGCTCACCTAGGTCTAATTTTGCAAACACCGAGTAAGGCATCAAATTGATGCTAGCACCTAGGTAGGCTAATGCATTGCTAACAGATAAACTACCAATTAAACAAGGAATAGTAAAACTCCCTGGATCGGTCATCTTCTTGGGTAGCTTGTTTTGCAAAACTGCCGAGCATTCTTCATTCAAGGTCACATGTGAAAGCTCCTCAAGTTTCTTCATGTTTGTTAGGATGTCTTTGAGAAACTTGGCATACTTTGGCATCTGTGACAAAGCTTCAACAAATGGTAAGTTAATATGCAATTATTTGAAAAGTTCAAGAAATTTACCATATTGTTCTTCCATCTTTTCCTTTTTCAATCTACCAGGATAAGGAATAGTGGGCTTGTAAACTCTCAATAGTTCTTTGACTTGTGCGGTACTTGATGGGCTTTGCCTAGTATTTTGCACCTCGTCTTGAACTTCAACTTCCTCTTCACCATTTAGCTTGGATGTAGAAGCTAAGTTATCTGAATGAGTGGTCTTGCCACTTCTAGTTGTGACGCCTTCACATGAGCTTTTGGATTGGGCTCGGTATTACTCGGAAGACCACCTTGTTATCTTTCGGATAATTGCCTTGAAATTTCTCCCACTTGAGCTTTTATACTTTGCATTGTGGCTCGATGGTTTCTTAATTCCATTTTATGTTGTTGGTGACGAGCCTCCAAACTTTGATGACGACTTTCAGCTGCAGATAGGAATTGTGCCATCATCTCTTCTAAATTGGATTTCTTTTCTGGTTGTGAACTACTACTTGAACCTTGATGTTGGAATTGTTGATATTGATTTTGATTTTGAGGACGGAATTGATTGTGAGTTTGTTGTTGATACGGTTGATGGCTTTGTTGTTGATGGTTTTGATATGTTGGCCTTGGTTGAAATCCAGGGGGTTGGTTACTACCACTTGTCTTCCAATTGAAATTCGAATGATTTTTCCAACCCGCATTGTATGTATTACTATATGGGTTGTTTTGAGGACGAACTTGACTTCCCATATAATCAACTTGCTCTGGAGGGTTGAATATTTCTCTTTGTTGGCAATCCAAATTCATATGTGATCCCCACACATATCACAAACTACTTGAGCCATGTTTACTTGCATTTGATTCATTCGATTTGTAAGTGATTCAACTTGTGCAGATAGAGAATGATATGTATCAACTTGATGAACACCCTGTCTAGGTTGTCTGGTTCTTGGGACTTGCTATGAACAACTGTTGTTGGCCAAATCTTCAATCAACTCATGTGCCTCCTCGGGTGTTTTATCCCAAAACGCACCTCGTGCAGATGCATCAATAATCTGATGACTTTCTGGACATAACCCATTATAAAAGGTTTGGATTTGAAACCAAGGTTCCAATCCATGGTGTGGACACTTTCTCATTGAGTCTTTATACCTTTCCCATGCTTCATAGAGTGATTCTCCTTCATCTTGCATGAATTATGTGATCAAATTCCTTAATCTAGCGGTTTTTGATGGTGGAAAATACTTCAAAAGAAATTTTTTGGCCATTTGATTCCAAGTGGTGATGGAACCAACATGGAGTGTGTTCAACCATTGCTTTGCTCTATCACGTAGTGAGAAAGAGAATAATCAGAGTCTAATTGCATCATCACTAACTCCATTGATCTTGAAGGTATCACATATCTCAAGAAAGTTTGCAAGTTGAAAGTTTGGATCATCATCCGGACGACCATCAAATTGAAAATTGTTTTGGATCATTTGAATTGTGCTTGATTTGATCTCAAAGTTGTTAGCTTGCACATTCGGTCGTACAATGCTAGGTCTTGCACCTTCCAAAGATGGTTTGGCAAAATCATAGATTGTTCTTCTATTTTCTTGCCCCGCCATTGTGTCTTCGGTGTGCTCTCCTTCACTTCCGGTTTCGTTTGTATCCTCCTTTTCACTTTCGGTTTCATTTGAGTATTCTAGTCTAGTCGCTTCACCTTAGATTTCTTGTGCTACCTTTTAGGATCTTGCCCTCAAGTTTCTTCTGATAATCTTTTCGGGTTCGGAATAAGGTTCTACAAGATCCTCAACCGGTGAAGATGCGGACATAAGCTTCCTGAAACACAAACACTACCCAACGCGTAAAGAAAGACAAATGTAACAATTAACTAAACTTAACTAAGTAACTACAAAGGATTGGCTAAAGTAGTGACTCAGATCGTTCTCCGAATTACCGTGTCCCCGGCAACGGCGCCAAAAACTTGATGTGTGTTTGATATATATATATATATAATAATATATATATATATATATATATATATATATATATATATATATAATATATATATATTGATAATGGATTTTACACAATTAAGCTTTAAATTTATAAAAATGATTTTCACCTTATGACTAACTACACACAGAATAGGCAAGTGTACCTATCGGATAGTAGTATAGCTTTAGGTAAGAACAAAGTATCGATCCGTGGACACGAAAGCTCCTCATACTAAGTCTTTGTCATTATCTAGCCGATGAAATATGATTTGTAAATAATATGACTAACTAATTTAGCTAATAATTAAACTAATTAAGGAAGTAGACGAAGATGAAGATAATCAATTAGAGGAAGATATCACTTAGACTTTGAATCCGCTTAGCAAAACAATGACAACATACATGAACCTACATTGAGATCATCTTCCACACATTGAACATGGATATAAACTAGACTCCTATCAAGGTTATCTAATTTTATAACTCGTTGGAAAGCTAAGACGATAAACACATAATAACCACCTAAAGTTATGCCAAGAAGACCCAATGATATTATTAAGCCAAAGTTGAAGATGGTTAGGACTCCCGTCAAGGATACCAAACCCACAAATATTTGGAAGGTTAGCACGATAAACACATGGTAACCATCTCAATTCACGTAATGTAACAATAGCTATGTAAATTCTTCAATTTATGAATGCCTTAACAGAATACATGACTCATAAATATGCGCATGATAAATGGTTACATATACACAATGTTAGGATAAATTCATAACAAACACAATGGTTTTCATAAACACATGTATTTGGATGCACACTTGTTTCACATGACTAGATAATCAATCATCATTTACCATTCCTAGTCAAATGCCACAAACCACACACTAATGTATGCATTCTGAATAGATGTTCTAAAACATAAAGTTTTCCAACAATATATGATTATAACACCCATAAGATTCAATTCACCAATTTCAACAAGCATACATAATCATTGAAGAACATTCATATCCTTGTAATGAACATTGACCTAATCATCACCAAAAGTTAAAAGTAATATGTCAAAGTATGCTAAGCTTCATCTAATCTAAATGATAAGTTCATCTAATCTAAGTGATAAAGCTTCGTCTAATCTAAGTGATAAAGAGTGTTTAGCCCATGAGGCTTACAAAACCACAACCAAGCTCATGACAATGGAAGAAAACATGTAGATCTAGAGATTTTCAAACCAAAGATGAGTAGAGGTGGGTTGTGTGGAGTTGAATCTTCCTTTGCAATGCTTGATCTTCAACCTAACTTGAACTCTTGGAAGAACTCCTTCAAAGTTGCCACAAGAATGGAGAAAAACTAGGGTTTTATCTCTCAAATTCGTCTCCCTCAAAATGAAGAAGAAGAAGGGCTTAAAAGGGGGCCTGATGCTTGTTATACCCATGATAGAATCAGTCATGACCATAATGCACAAGAAATAAGGGCCTGATGCATGTTATGGCCCTGACAGAATCAGTCATGACCATAACAGCCTCTAAACTTCTAAAATCTTCATGTATTTCTTATCTTTTTCTTTTGAAATCATCAAACAACCATCCAAAACTACAAAATCCAAATTAATCATAATTAAGGATAGATAAAGATGAATTTGTAACAAAAAAACACTTAAGATGGGTAAAGATATGCATTATTGACATGTATATTTATTACATATCAGAGTTCTTGTAGTTAAGCCACATGGAAAAACCCTTATGAGCTATGGAATAAGAGGCCACCGTTCATTGGCTTTCTAAGCTCCTTTGGCAGCAGGTATACCATACTTAACATAAAGGACAATTTAGCAAAATTTGCTAAAAAGTCAGATGATGCTATCTTTGTTGGATACTCTTCTAGCTCCAAAGCTTACAGAGTATACAACATTAAAATTCAACAATTTGAGGAGTCATCCAATATAGTTGTTAATGAGCACACTCCTTGTGTTAGGGGGAATGGCCCTGATCATATTTGTGATTTAGAATTGTTTCCATACTATTGTAAACCATCTTGTGAGAATGTTTCAGTTGGAACAGGTGCTCAAAATGATGTTGATGCTACTGCTAATGATCAACTGTTTGAGCTTCCCAGGCCTAGTCCAAGTACTCCAAGTGCTGCAATACACCAAGCTTCCACTATTCACAGATCTGATAGTTTAAACATATCAAGGAAAAGTGAAGCTTCAACAAGTGAATCACTTACTGAGCCTTAAAACTCATCAGGTGATCCACCACAACACCAGGCATAAGGAAGTAGTATTTTGAAGGAACAGGCAACTGTTAATACTACTTCACAGCCAACTATTGATGATGTTTCTCATTCATTCAATCAATCCTCATTGAATGACTTTGAAATAGCAGCTGGACAGAGTGTTCCAGTTTCTGAGCAGAATATGTCCAACCTAGATTTATCTCTGCAATTGGAAGTGATTCCTCATCTTAGGATTCACAACACTCATCCAACTGAGAACATCATAAGGGATGTCACTAAGGGTGTGAGAACAAGAGGACAGACTCATCAAGGGAATGTCTGCTTGTACTCATGCTTTCTATCTCAGATGGAACCCAAGAAGGTAGAAGATGTCTTGAAAGATAGTAGCTGGCTTGAATCGATGCAAGAGGAGCTGCTTCAATTCAAGAGACAGAAGGTATGGAACCTATGTCCTCTACCATCTAGTCAAGTACCTATAGGCACCAAATGGGTTTTCAGAACAAGAGAGATGATAGAGGCTTGATCATCAAGAATAAATCAAGACTTGTAGTTCAAGGATACATTCAAGAGGAAGGAACCGAATATAGATAGGGAAGTCTATGTATGCCAACCTCCAGGATTTGAAGACCCACAACACCCCAACTATGTGTGCAAGTTGGATAAAGCTCTATATGGGCTACACCAAGCACCTAGGCTGTGGTATGAGACTTTGTCTCAGTTTCTTCTGAAGAAAGGCTACACTAGAGGTACCATTAATAAGACTCTCTTCATCAGAAATTCTGGAAAGGACATTTTGCTCGTTCAAGTCTATTTTGATGACATCATATTTGGTTACTCAAATGACCAAATGTGCAAGGACTTTGAGAGCATTATGAAGAAAAAGTTTGAGATGAGTTCCATGGGAAAAATGGACTTTTTCCTTGGAATTCAGGTAAAGCAAATGAATGAAGGGTTTTTCATTAATCAATCTAAGTATGTCTCTAACATCTTAGAAAGATTTGAAATGAAAGATTACAAGCCTGCCAAGACACCCATACCCAGAAACCATAATCTTTGTCCTGACCTTGAGGGGGAGGATACTAATCAATATCAGTATATGAAAATTATTGGTTCTCTGATGTATCTAACAGCCAGTAGACCTGATATCATGTTTGCTACTTGCATTTGTGCAAGATATCAGGCTGCTCCAAAGGTGTCTCACCTAGCTGCTGTTAAGAGAATCCTCAGATACCTCAAAGGAGCACCTAAACTAGGTCTCTGGTATCCCAGAAACAAGGATTTCAATCTCTATGGATACTCTGACAATGACTATGGAGGCTGCAATGTTGACAAGAAATCAACATCAGGAGGATGTCAATTTCTTGGTGGAAGGATCATCTCATGGCAATGCAAGAAACAATCATGTGTCTCTACATCAACTGTTGAAGCTGAATACATTGCTGCTGCTAGCTGTTGTGCTCAACTGATATGGATTCAAAATCAGATGTTAGACTATGGATTTAACTTTATAAGTACTCCTATCCATATTGACAACAATAGTGCTATCTCAATTACTGAAAATCCGGTGAAGCACTCCAAAATAAAGCATATTGACATCAGGTATCATTTCATTAGAGATATTCATGAGAAAAATCTAATTAAGTTAATCAAAGTTGATTCAAATGAACAATATGCTAATCTGTTCACCAAAGCCTTTGATGAACAAAGATTTAAGTATCTCATAACAGCTATTGGGATGATAAACATTGATTAATTTAATCTCTTTTGAAAACCTTTTTAATATGTAAGTCTTGTTTCAATACAATTTAAGCCCTGTTACAAGAAGTTTTCTCTAAAATTTTCTAAGTGTAAATTCCTTCCGAAGAGAAATTAACCCTCGGAAGACATTCTCATATCTTCCGAAGCAAGATTTCTCAAAGGATAACTTTCTTCTCGGAAGAATTTTTGGCCTCGGAAGAAGCGATTGATTGCATATCAGATCTACTTCTGAGACTTACAGATTTTCCGTTCAGAAGCAACTCTAACCTTCGGAAGCAAAGTTTTGGCTTTGGAAGTAAGAATTGCCTTCGGAAGACAAGTTACCTTCGGAAATGTTTTCCACTCAGAAGAGAGATTCTACTGTGTAACGTAAATCTCTTGGGCCCCACTCTGTAAAAAGGAAAGATTTTGTGAATGATGTCGGATTATTTAACTGATTCTAACCTTACCGCCACTGTCAATTCATCCACTAAACCATCACATCACCTTATCCTAACCCCGATTACCGCCTTTCCACAATCTTTTAAATAATCTCGACTACTCAATTTCATTTTCTTACTTGCAAATTTATTGCCCTAGAAAATTCTCCTCTCCAACTTTACCCAAACTCAAAATCATCTACATTCACCTTTCCCAAATGGCACTTAACGCTCAGCACAACCAAGTCACACTTCTTGATGCTTCAAGAGATGCTGACTTCTCTGAAATCATCTCCTTTCTCACCCAATCAACCTACTACACTGCCCTTACCGTTAACCCTACTGTTTACTCCAACCAAATGGCTGAATTTTGGGGAAATGGTCAAGTCGAAACCCTAAATGGGATTCGTGTACTGCGGTCCAGCATCTGTGGGCAGGAGTTGATTGTCACTGAACAACTCATCAGGGAGCACCTTGAGCTTCATGATGAAGGATGTGACAACCCTAGATTAAGAAATTTCATACACTAAGTTCATTCAAATATTTTGAGCCACACCTAGGATAATATATACTTTTATATATACATGAACGTATGCATGCTTTCATTTTGTTTACATAAGTATATTATTCACTTATATTTATACATGTATACGTATGCATAATCGCATGCATACCCTTTTACGTGTGCATGTACCATCTTTTGCTAAGAAACATATACACATGTATATTATATGTTTATGTGAATACGAGTGTTGCACGTATGCATGGTTGCATGCATGTATAATTTACGTGTGCATGTATTCAAAAGCATAATTCTTTGATATAAAACCATATATGATCAAGATACATCAACCAAACAACATCAAACAAACCAAAACACAACCCAACCAAACACCATAAACACAAGTTAACATCAAGAGAAACTTGACATCAAACAAACCTAAAACAAATCCCTTACACCTAAACCTTAAACCAAAACACCAATTAAGATCAAAGACCAGATCATTAGCACCCTTAATCACCGATTAAACAAACTAAAATCATTAGATTAGTCTTGCAATGAGTGCTTGGTGACTCATGCACCTCTCCATTCGACACCTAGCTACCCCAAACTCCAAACATACTCTTGTGCACTCCACCTTGCAAGTATAGAATCCTAAGATCATGATGATGTTTTAATGGCAGCCGACTTCATCCCCTTTATTTGAAGCTTTCGGTTGAAGGGAACACACCACAAAACACTCTCGGTCACCATCACCTCAACCGAACACCATAACCATTTTCACCCACACTCCTCACCTCCCGAACACCATACCTCACCACCATCATCCCCACTCTCGTATAACACCATAACAACCGATTGTTATCACCATTTCCTACCAATCTCTCGGTTGAATAGCAGCAACGTCCAACGCCTCGTGAAAGCGCCATCTCCCGAAGATTATCAAAGAACATCAAAACTAAGAAGATTCCTAGGCTATCTTCACCATCTTCCCGTACTCCTCCTCTGTCAAAAATTAAGGTTCTAAAAACCCTATTTTGATTAAAGTTATGAAAATCAAACATGTGTTAAATAAACATATGAGATTAACCCTTTTGATTTAACACTCAAGATTTTTATAAAAACATATAAATCAAACCTCTTTTTCAGATAATAAGGAAGCTTTTAATAATCTGAAATAAACAAAACAAACCTTAAAAATCAAATTTATAAAAGAAATTATCAACAAAAGGGTTAAAAACCTAGTTATAATTTGTTAAAATCGGTTCTGCACATTAACAACTATGATTGTGGGAACAAACATTGAAAATATATTGAGAATATTGGGAAATATAATTCTGTAAATTTTGGTGCCATTCCTATAAATGAATTAATTTATATAAATTATTTAAGTATTTAAAAGGAAAAATTATATCGGAAGAACCGATCCTAGTAAATGTATGGAAAAATTATATACTGACTATTAAGAATTATAGAATCCACTGGAAAAATCTCGTGACCTAACTCAAAGTATTATCTGAAATATGAATTTTTAACTATTCTGTAAACTAAAAATCGGGAAAAATACTTAAACTATGAAATAAATTATGAGAAAATTTCAGAAAGTATGAAAAACCTAAAAGAATATTCTGTGAGAAAATAAGAATTTTTGGACGAAATCTGATATTTTTACTAAATATTAGTAAAAATGATGAAAATCATAATAATTGACTCTGCCAGACATTGGAAAATTTTCAAGAGTTGGAAATATTATTCCAAACATTCTGATTAAATCTGAGAATTTTTAGAAAGCAGAAACTATTTTTAATAATTTATTGAAATATCATGAAAATTATAGAAAATAAACTATAAATAATTAAAATACGAAATCTGAATATATTGCGTTGTATGTTATTACCTATTCATTGTAACAGTTTCAATAATAATTGAGGTACTGAAAATTTTGAAGAAAATAGTTATGTTTTCTAAACTATAAATATTTTTCTTGTTTATAGGTTACCATTTGGAGTAAAGGTGAGTTTCATGGCCCATTTTGCTTTTATAAAATTTTGGGGAAAAGCATACTAATTTATGAATTGATGTATTATTATTGAAAATTATGTTACAACCATTAATTCGGATGTGGAACCGTTAGATAATATGAGTAGCGCTACTTAGGGGATATCTCCTGCATTAACAGAATGAGTGTTATAATGCTATGTTATCTGATTTATGAGAATATGATATGACAGATATGAATGATCTGATTGCTATGTAAGGTTTGGTTGTATATATAATGCATCAATATTATTTGTTTAATAAACCTGTGAAGCTCACCAACTTTGTGTTGACTATTTTTGGTATGCTTTTTCAGGAGTTCATCATGACTAACAACTTAACATTCTCCTTTGATGTTTTTAATGGCTGGGGAGAGGTTGTGGGGAAAGTTTGTGTGAACCTAACAGTAAACCTGTATGACTTCAGTGTATCGGTGGATGCTCACTTCCATCGTCTCTGAAGATGTAGCTGTTAAATCTTTATGATGTAATAGGATTATGTAATTTCAAATTTTGACTATTATGATTTTATGTAATCCTAACCTTAATATTATGTTATGAAATAAGTATGATTATGTGTTATCTGTCTAATAGTATATGACAATGAGTTCTGAACAATCAAGTCACTCCCTATGTATTTCACGCTTCCGCGGGATGTGACAAAGGAGCTCCTACTGAATTCCCTAAGGAATATTTGGATAACACTTATATCCTAATGGGATATGATGGAGACATCAGCAGGTCGACAGTTTACAAGGTCAACTTCTTCTACAGTTGGAAGTTCCTCCTGCTTGTTGTTCTTCATTGCTTATCCAACAAATCCTGGGGATGGGATCAAATCCCTTATGAACTAAGATGCTTAGTTCATGGATTGGTGAAAGGCCTGCACTTCAATTACTCATAATTTGTGTTTTCAAATCTGATAGGGAATCTGCAAAGGGAGACATTCTTCATGTATCCTAGATTCCTTCAACACATAATCAACTGTGAGTTGGACCAGAGCATGCTTGTATGTGCAGCTGCTCTAATTGTTCCCCACATGCGGCCTACCATCTTCAAGACCTTGAAGAAGATGTCCACCAACTTCACTGGAAGTCACACTCCTTTGTTTCCAGGTATGATTGAGCGCATAGCTCTTGGTGACATCCCTGCTCACCCTACATGTGATGAACCCACACCAGCAACCTCCACCACAATGCAAACACTACCTTTTCCACCCATCACCATTACATATCAAAGACGCCCCAAACGAACCCTTGTTCAATCTACTCTAATTGAACAAGCCCCTCCTATTCAATACAAAAAGACTAGAGTGGAAACATGGGCTCCCACTCAGTTAGAGGTCTCTCCATACTTCTCTTTTGATCTCAATTTGGGTTTTGAGTCTCCTCAGTCTCAAAACCAGGAGCCCGATACCCAAACCAACAGCCCTCAGAATGAGTATCTACACTCTTCTGAGCAGCCAACAAGGGACAACCCCACCAGAGGCTCAATGCATGTAGACATTGACCAAAGTCCCGGGTCAGTAGGCTTAACCTCCCTATCTTTCACTGACCTTCTATTCAAAACTGATGAAGAGATAACATCTCTCCATGGCAATGAAGTTGATCTACAATACCCTCTTCAAGATCAACAGAGCCCGGAGAAATCCCTTATCTCTAGCCCCCATCAGCAAACAATAACTGAGGTGAGTCCCACTGATATGGAGGGGACTCATGTAGATTCAGCTGCCACTACAGAAGGTGCCTCAATAGACCTTGTGGACAGTGGTAACATATCTCAGACTGAATCTACGGCAACCGAGCCCTTTGATGACTCTGAAAGAGACATCATTGAGCATGGGAAACCAGGGTGCCAAGAAACCACCTCTGGTGGTGAGGCTGAACATACTAGGTATGTTACCTCATATCCTCGTGATTCTTCAAAAGAAGATGAGGGAAGCATGCAACTCCTTATTAAAGACCTTATATCTAAAGTCTCAAACCTTGGATCCTTGGTTAGGACTTTAGAAGCAAGGTCTGCCACTCAGCAACTTGAGATTGACAATCTCAAGGCTTAACTAGCTGAGAAACAAACAGAGCGGTCTGTTAGGCATGTACCTATTCAGGTCTCATTGACTTCTTCCTCTAGCTCATCTAGCTCTCAAGATGATGCTACCAAAAATGGGAAGAATGTTCAAAGAGAAACACATGAGGAACCACAGAGCCGACCTTCAACTTCAACATCTTCTTTTCCCATCATCACAGTGACTGAGCCATCTCAAGTCATTCTTCAGATTGACCCAAGGATGCTCAATGATCTCTACAGACTCTTTACCAAGTTTCTGTTGAGATCTTCCTTTGAGTAGCCAAGCCATGATGCTGCAATGATCTACTTTGGAGCAGAATAGCTTCAAAGGTTGACTACACCTTCTACCACTGTAGAAAAAGTTGGTCAATCTAAGGTCCACATGGAACCTAAGATTCAATTCGAAGGGGAAATGGGGACTGATGGCCCAGCAACTGAAACAGTTGGGACAGAATTTGCATCTCCTTCTACTTCCGAAGCTGAAGTTAAAGCCTCGAAAAAACAAGCTGAATCTTCCGAAGCTGAAATGGAAGCTGCAGAAGGACTATTTAAAATGTCCCGGGAACTGAACATCACAGATGCAATCCTTGATATGGCATCTGAGGTAAACAACGAGGACCCTCTGAATCAACCTCCATCCCAGACACCATCTCAGCCTCTCTCATAATCAGAAACCTCTCTCCAAGAACCACCACAGTCAAGCTCTTCAAAGGACAAAGGAAAAAGGAAATTGACTGCGGAAGAGCTTCAGGAAGAGGAAAGGATTGAGAAACTCAAAAAGAAAAGAAGACTTCCTACTGAGAAGTTGCTAGATGCCAGCACTAAAGCAGCTGCATCCAATCAGGATGCTATCATTAACAAAAAGAGAGAGGAGATCATTGACAAGCTCATTGAGTTGGGAGCTGCCAATGAAGAAACACTCCTGCTACCATAGAGGAGTTGGTGGATGGGAGAAGGCAACCAGGCTGAAACTTGAAGAAGAAGCCAGGTTGGCCTTGGAGATAGAGGAAGAGAAATAGAAGGAGGCTGAATTGCAGCTAAGGAGAGACAGGATAAACTTCCTACTCTCCAGAGGCTTCAATCTTCAAGAACTTTCTCCACACAATGATGATACACGATCCTCTAGCTCTACAAAAAAGAGCAGGATCAAATGGAGAAAGAAAGGAAGAAGGCTGCAAAAGAAAAGGCCAGAGAGAAGAAGAAGAAGGAAGAAGAAGCCAGGGTCACTGCCTCCAAGAAGCTCACTGAGAAAGCATGGATGAAGGACTATTTTCGTGCTCATGGCTTCTCTGGAAGGCAGGTGGGTCCCATGTCTGAAAGGACACTCCAACGGATTGTCAGTGAAATTAAGGCTGACATCCGGATGGGGAAAAGGAAAGAGATGTATAGAAGGGTAAAAGGGATGACTTCACTGCTACCACCCAACCACAACCTGAACATTCACCCTTACCTTTCACCATTAAACCTGAACCTTTCACCCCTGAACCCACATCACTACCCACACCTACTCCCTCACCTCAACCACCCAAACTTCCCATCATTCATCCCAAAACACTAGCCAGAACCTCTGAACCTAAACCTACCCAATTACCATCCAAACCATCCCTTCAGCCTTCTCAACATCTCTCTCTTGAGGAGTTTAAGGCAATCAAGACGAAGCTCACCATCTGTACTACTCTGAGCGAAGTCTCTTGTGTAGAAGACTCTGTCAACATCACCTATGTTGATGGATCTTCAAGTTCCCTCACAAGAGACAAACTCCTTGATCTGCCTAGAGGAACTTTGGACCAGGCTATGAGACTTTTGGGCCTCAACTCAGACTCTTTAAATGATGAAGAGAAGAAGCTCAGAAGAAAACTGGTGAGTCTACTGGATACAAGGAAAGAGAACAAGATTCCTAGTCAGTCTCTTGTGCCTAGACTAGAAGGACGATAATCCAGTGGAGGTTCGATGAACCTTCTCACAACTTTCTTGTGGAAAGGAGAATGGTGAAGTCAATAGACTCAATGCAACCTCTCTGCTACACTCCAGCAGGTTCGACATTGCTGAGCTGGCAGAGAAGCCATTCTCCAACCCCTCCAACTCTGAAACTACTGCACTCATCATAAATCATCTCAACAGTCTTCATCTAGCTGAGTTAACTGTAAAGGCAAAGATTGAAGAAGAGTTGAAGTTGAGAAGACGGGAAGACAAGGAAAGATCTCCCACCAAAGGTGCTGCCTTTCTACAGATGGTGGAAGGTCCTGAATTGGAACCTATAGTTTGATGGGAATATGATTACAGTTCCCATCAACTAACTCTTTTCAGAGGGCAACAACAAAGGGTACATGTTATCCAATGTGACAAACTGGATTTCCTGTCTACCAAGGATCTGTACAAGCTTCTCAGCACCACACCAGGGAAAAACAAGGAGACAGACAAATATTTACTCTCCTTGGTGCTGAAAGTTTTGAGAATTCGAGACAAGTGAAGTTTTGGTAGCATCAGCCTAAGGGGAGTTTGTTGGATCAAGAAGAAGGCTAATGCAACCAAAACTATGTCACTTAAGTTATTTTGGTGCTACATGCAAAGGCTTCCGAAGCTTAACATGAAACTTTCGAAGGTTGCAGAGTTCTTCCGAAGACAAAGTATAAGATCAACTTCCGGAGACAGAACTCTACTTCCGAAGACAAGTGCATACTTCCGAAGTTCAAGTCTTAGAAGAATAAAGAAGAAGTTTCCAAGCATTGGAAGAAGCAGGCTCTTCCGAAGTATAAGTGGCTTCAGAAGTACTTACTCTTCCGAAGCCATTTAACCTTCGGAAGACGCTGTTATGAACCAGTGGACACAAGTATGGTCTCTGACACTCCGCTGCAGACTTCTGATACATCATGGCTTCTTCCTAAAGAGCCATGTTGTTGACCATACTTTATTCCACTGTTTACCTTTTATGATAATACATGTTACCAACTTTAGTTGGTGACAAAAGGTAAGTCAGGGACATGTCCTGACTATCATATCTCAGATAAGACTTTATCCGAGATACCTAAGCTATAGTCTTGTAGTATAGGCTTTAGCTAAAGGATCCTAACTGGTATCAAAGTATATCCAGCTGTAGATAGTATTATATATAGGTTCTTCTTGTAACTCATTGTAACACATCATCTGCTTGTAAGAGTCTTGTATTTTGAGTTGAGAATCAATATATAAAAGTATTTTGAAAATTATCTTTCTGTGTTCTATATTACTTTCTATATTGTGATTAACTCTTATTAATTCTTCTTATACCCGAGTGTTGTTCTAGGTGAGTTTGAGAGAAAACATTGTGTTTAAGTGACAAACACCGATCCCGCTTTATAATTTTATGTGTGTAATTATTCGAACCAAAATGTCACACGCCAAAAAGGTTTTGTTATTATTTTTTTTTATAAATGCCATATTGATTGTCGATTATCCCATATTGTATTTAGAAAGATTCCTAATATTGTATTTGACTTCAGACGTAGGTCAACTATTAATTAAAACCAACTTGAACCCACTCATCTTCAAAATTAACAACTAACCTATTACTAATCGTAAAACCTAAACACCTTTTTCAATAATCGTACCACTAATGACCAAAACAAACCCTTCACAAAAACCTAAGAACTAAGGGTGTAAACGAGCCGAGCCGAGCCCGAGCTCACTTAGGCTCGCGCTCGGCTCGTTTTAACTTTATAAAGCTCGAGCTCGAGCTCGAGCTCGGCTCGTTTGTAGTTATATTTCTAAAGCTCGAACTCAAGCTCGTCAGAAATTATTCAAACTCGAGCTCGGCTTGTTTATCATTAATTTTTCATTTTTATTTTTATTTTTTATATTTACTATTATATTTATATATAATCATACTTATCATATATATAATATAATATATAATATTTCATTGTTTATATCATATTTTTATATATAATTAATAATATTATTATAAATATATTTGATATGTAAAAAATATTATAAAAATATGTATAAATAAAAGCTCGTTTAGGCTCGCGAGCCAGCTCGAGCTCGATATCTGAAGCTTGGGCTCGAGCTCGTTTAGTAAACGAGCCAAAATACGAGCTCGAGCTCGAGCTCATTAAAGCTCGACTCGATTCGAGCTTTTTTCGAGTCGATCTCGAGTAGCTTGCGAGCCGGCTTGGTTCGTTTATATCCCTACTAAAAACCAAAAATTCGATTATAATTTGATCACAACTCATAACTATTTTAAACAAGCTTCTATATTACTAACCACCTATAACTCTATGTAAACCATTAACCTCTAACTAAAGAAAAATCACATTACCACCATTAAGGCACTAAACACTCCAACCCTTAACCCCTAACTAGGGTTGTAAATGAGCCGAATCGACTAAAAAATTTTAACGATTTTAAAATACCGGCTCGAGTTCAGCTCGTGAAAAGCTCGAGCCAACTCGATTTAACAAAAAATTCACATTAATTTATATGAAAACACAAAAAATATATATTAAGGCTTTTATATTTTGTTGACTACTCCGTACTTAGAGGAGCAAAGATAATTATTTTGAATATAACAATTTACTATAAAATTATATAATTTTTAAACAAAATTATTAATGTTTCAAAAAAATCCATTTTTATTTTAAGAAAACATTTTTAAAATCCTAATTAAAAATAATAAACATAATAATAGAGTAATAATAATTATTATACTATATAAATATATATAGGTACATATATTATATGCACCGAGTCACAAGCCAAGCCACGAGTCGAGCTCGAACCGAGCTAACCCTGGCTCAAGTTCGACTCGTTTAGAATTCGAGCCAAGCCGAGCCGACTCGTTAGATACGAGGTTTTTTCAAGTCAAACATATTTATCGAGTTTTTCTCGAACGAAATTCGAGACACGAACTTTTTATACAGCCCTACCTCTAACCTCTAACTAACCCGAACACCCGACACATGTACACAATCCACCCTACTTTATACAATTTTCTTTGCACGCTTTAGTTTAAACTATTTTATTTTAATCGGTCTACAAAGTACACGCACTTACAACGGTTATTAATTATTATTAATTTATAATTTATAATTATGATAACATAGCCAGGTTAATTGAACCACATGGGTAAGTATCAACAATATGACACGACATGACCCACTCGCATCATTATTATTATTATTATTATATTATTATTATTATTATTATTATTATTATTTATTATTATTATTATTATTATTATTTATTATTATTATTATTATTATATTATTATTATTATTATTATTATATTATTATTATTCCTACGTCACCCCACTCCACTCCAAACTGCTGTCGTTGAGCTCTGACCCCCAAATCCTCATTCGGGTCGGGTCTCCCACCCCATCGGGTTCCACAACGAACCCTAATTTATCGCCACTCACGTCCCACTGTCATAATTTCAGACTCACCATCACTGATAAAGTTTGTTTACGGTAAAATTTACTTCACACACCGCCTCATATCCGCCGTCCGCCGCCGTAAGCCGCCTCCTGCAGCTCCGACCACTTGTCTGTATCGTAACTTGTTATATGATTAAGTAATTATATGTCATTTTGTCTGTCTTTTGGTTGGATTTTGAATTCGGTTAATGTATCATCACTAGAGCTTGATTGAGGGTTTTGTTTTGTTTTACATGTGTGTTTGTGCTTTTTTAAAGATGCCGACAGGGGTTGATTGTTAGTGTGAGTGCACGGTGCTTGTCACCGTTTGGTTTAACAAAAAGAATCTGAGATTTGACATTCTAGTGTGAAAGAGTTGTTGAGTTTAAAAAGCTTAATTGTGTTGGGTTTAGCCTATATAGGCTGACAAGGAATAATGTTTGGGTCAAATTTGATTTTATGAACTTGTAGGATGACTATCCAACGTTAAAATGTTATGTTTTTTGTGGATTGATGTAAGTTTGGCAGTTGAAACATATGCACACATGAATGTATCATGTATGTATGTATGTATGAATCATGGTATGTTTTTTATATTTTGATTACTTTGGTTTAAGGTGTGCTCGATATGCTTCGTTGCTTCAATTCTTATGAACTTTAGCCGGCTGATTACTCGGTTATGGTTGGTACAGGGATTGAAATTCTAAAACATAGTTACTTGCTCTCAAAGTTTTCATGCAAATGATTGTTTAGGCACTATAAGTTGACATTCGTTCAATATTTCATACAAATGTTATCTTGATGTATTGTGTCATATTTGTTTTCATTCGCTTTGATTTATGTATGTTTTGCAGGGATAAAACATGGTAGTAATGTCTCAGACGAGTCCATCAAATGGCATTCGTGCTGAGATTTTACAATCTAAATCTGGATATGCTTCACTTTTTGGTGGAGCAAACAGCAAAAATACACTTCGTCATAGGACCTCAAACGTTTGGTTTCCATGGACTTCCTCAATAAATAACCAAAATATGCATGTACATGCTATTGGTGAAAAACTCAAAAGGGGCAATAAGTTAATTGTTGCTGCAAGCCCTCCCACAGAGGATGCAGTGCTTGCTACAGAACCACTTACGAAAGAGGATCTTGTGGGATATCTTGCTTCTGGCTGCAAGCCTAAGGAAAAATGGAGGTTCAAATTCTATTTAATGCACATATATGCATGCTATTAATTTTTTTTTATCTTATCTGATAATGTTACGTATCCTTTTTATGTCATCCATTTAGATTAAGATTCATCGGAAATGATCAGCCTTACTGTGTTGATATGACAGAATAGGAACTGAACATGAAAAATTCGGTTTTGATCTTAAAACATCGCGTCCTATGACTTATGAACAAATTGCTCATCTGCTAAATGCTATTTCTGAGAGATTCGGTTGGGATAAAATCATGGAAGGCGACAATATAATTGGACTTCAACAGGTAATCTTCATACTTTATACTAATTCATAGAATGTTTTCTTGGGAAGTTTAAGCCTCTTTTGGTGAAGATTTTTATTTTGTTTTTTTGTTTTTGTTACAAAATCAGACAGAACATGGTATCTTGCAAATGTACATGTTTCAGAAAAAGATCAAGTTTCCAAAATTTGTAAATGACATATATGATTTGTAAATTTAATTTTGATGTTGTCACCGTCCACGAAAAGAATGCATTGACCTTTTTGACATTAAAGAACATTAGCTTTTAGACGAGTTAAATATGACTTCTAGTTTTGACTTCAATTTTCCATCTTATATTTTTTGAAACTAAACTGTCACGCCAAACGTTTCATTTTGTTGTCAAACAGAAAGCACAACTCTATTTTATGTTACAAAAAATGTTCAAAGAAAACAGAAAATGTAAGTGTTTACAAAACAAGACATTAAGACCTAAGATGTTTTTTTATGTACCTTACTAATTTTTATTTCAAACAGCTTTGCACTTTTTGCTTCTTTTTATTTACTTTTAAACAATTAATTTGTTATTTTTTAGGGAAAACAAAGTATATCTCTGGAACCTGGTGGTCAGTTTGAGCTTAGTGGTGCTCCTCTTGAAACTCTACATCAAACTTGTGCAGAAGTTAATTCACACCTTTACCAGGTTTGTATATGTAATCCTTACACAAAAAGTTGCAATACTTTACGTTTCTTATTATTTGCAAATTGTACACGGTCATGTGTTTTACCAAGTCTTGACATTGACAGTTGCACACACCCGAACCTTACTTGACAGGTTAAAGCTGTTGCTGAAGAGATGGGAATTGGGTTTATAGGAATTGGTTTTCAGCCAAAATGGGAACGAAAAGATATCCCTGTAATGCCCAAGGTAAAGATTTATTTTAATTCTTTATTTGATTTCTTCTACTTGTATCAGAATTTAATGGTGATATGTAATATCTCAGTTATTAGTAAAAATGAAATCTGCTGACATTGTATGTTGGAACAGGGAAGATATGAGATTATGAGGAATTACATGCCTAAAGTTGGTTCTCTTGGACTTGACATGATGTTCAGGACATGCACTGTTCAGGTGGGTTAATTTATTTAAAGACCTGCAACTTTTTTTCAGAATTACTTCTTCGTTCTGTTATTTTGACATGAAGGTAAGTGCATGTATGTGATTAATAGGTTAATTTGGACTTCTCTTCTGAAGCTGACATGATAAGAAAATTCCGTGCTGGTCTTGCTTTACAACCTGTGAGTATATGCTTTGCCATCTTCACTTGTGGTTTTGTATTTATTCTAGGTGGCTGTTTCCACCATTTTGTTAATGGAACGGTTTAGGTTACCTTTTATCTCTAATGGGTCATCTGCTTTATTGTAGGTGGCTTTTATCTCTAATTATATGTAAATAAAGAAGTTTAAAATTTTGGACAAAAAGTGGTTGAACACTTACCAAGTTACCTGCTTTTACCCATTTTAACACCTATAGGATTAATGATAATACACGTATCTCACTAGTTTAATATGAAACAGATTGCCACAGCATTATTTGCTAATTCACCATTTACAGACGGAAAGCCGAATGGTTATCTCAGCATGAGGAGGTATATTTCTGCTCTACCTCCTAGATATTCTGTCACCTGATATTTATTTATCTAATACATACGGGAAGATATAGTAACAATGATAAATTATTTTATCAGCCAAATATGGACAGACACCGATAATAATCGTGCCGGGATGCTTCCTTTTGTCTTTGATGATTCGTTTGGGTAATTTTGCTATAATTTAACCGTCATTTCTGATGCAACACAGAAGTGTTCAGTTTATTTATATTTACAATAAATTTATACCTTATACTAATACCCCTCTGTTTGATGGCATCAGATTTGAGCAATATGTTGAATATGCCCTCGATGTCCCTATGTATTTTGTGTATCGGAAGAAAAAGTATATCGACTGTACTGGGTTGTCCTTCAGGGTTTGACGATATCCCTAATAGTCAACTTAATTATGTAATTAAGTTGTTTGTGAGAATAACTGTCATTGCTTACAGGACTTCCTTGCGGGAAAACTCCCTCCTATTCCAGGAGAATATCCAACTATCAATGATTGGGAGAATCACCTAACAACAATATTTCCCGAGGTATGTACTTAAGAACACTTTAAAGTGATCTTTTTTCAAATATATTTCTTAATGTGATCATAATGTAGTTTCTTGCTGATTCAGGTGAGACTTAAAAGATATTTGGAAATGAGGGGTGCTGATGGAGGACCATGGAGGAGGTTATGTGCATTGCCTGCTCTTTGGGTAGGTCCTTTTTATCATCTGATAAATAATTTGTCTTATTAAATTAAATCAAGGGTTCCCTTTCTTCTTCTACTTTATATCTTTTTCGTTTTAGACTTCATTATAGTGCAACTGAACTACAGGTGGGATTATTGTATGATGATATTTCTCTGCAAAATGTTTTGGACATGACAAGTGATTGGACTCCACAAGAAAGACAGATGTTGAGAAATAAGGCAATATGACCATATAAAAATTTAAATTCTTGCTTATGAATCTATTTTTCTCATTATACAATAAAATAATTATCATAAATGTTATGGAAATCAATGTTTTTCAGGTGCCTGTGACTGGTCTGAAAACCCCATTCCGTGATGGATTGCTGAAACATGTTGCTGAAGAAGTTTTGAAGTTTGCAAAGGTGATTATAAAAACAACAATTGATACTCTCATTTCATGTTGGTGGATCCATTAATATTTCTTTTAACAAACACCTTTTATTCAGGATGGCCTGGAGAGAAGAGGATATAAAGAAACAGGGTTCTTAAATGAAGTAGCAGAGGTGGTCAGAACAGGTGAATCATGCTTCTTATTTCTTGTCTTTTCTTCTTTAAAAAATTTAGTAAATAATTAACGTGTTAAATATCCTTCAAAAAGTAATATGTTACGGTAAGTAATATAACACCTTTATAAAAGTATTTAGGAGGTTGTATGCACTTTGGGTGACTTTCAACCCGTCTAACCTGCTTCTATTTTGACTAAAATCTGATGTGTATATCTTTATGATGCAGGTTTAACACCCGCAGAGAGGCTTCTGGAATTATACCATGGAAAATGGGGACAAAATGTGGACCCCGTGTTCGAGGAACTACTCTACTGAGATGCTCAAATTCTTGTCCATGTATGTATGTATGTATCTAAAGTCAGTATCTTTACATATCTTTTTTCACTTTCTTTTTACACTTAATAATCCGCACACATTATCTTGTAGGAATAAGGAATAAGGTGTGTTCCACATTATCATGGAGAATTAGTGCCTGGTGTGATCCTTAACGCGACAAGAAACATTTAGTGAGTTATAATACCATTTAAGGCTTGTTAATTGTAGGCTCCTTTGTTCACCTGCAGGTTATTTAAAATTTGATGTATTTGTGTTTCTTTTTTCAAGACAACCATTCTATGGTTTAATTATCAAACATAATCAAGACTCAGCACTTGGATTACAAATCACGCCGATTTGGATTATGATATGATAGAAACTTTTAGGATTAGCATACTATGTTCTTAGCATGGTCAATTTTTTAAGGTGGGATCCTCCTAGGAAAACATGGGACTATTAAACTAGATATTAAATGTTTATTGAGACATGATGTTTTCTTAGATATCACAATTGCCATGTAGTGCAACTTAGGAGGCTCTTTTCTGTGGTAGGAATCACGATCAAGTAGTTCCTATAATTTAGGCTTGTGAAAACAGCTTAAATTATTGGATTTTCATCATAGTGTCATTCTCTTGTTTTAAAAAGCACGCTTAAGACGTGAGGTGACCATAAAACGCCTCAGGGTTTGAGGCGCACTTCTTGCACGTGTAGGATAACACTGGTCACAATTAAAATCAAGAGGGTGTTGATCTGTAAAAACGGCTGAAATGTTGAAAAAGAGATTATATATTATTTGCGTAAGATAGACGACCTATTTGTAAAACAGATGAGAAAGAGATCTTAACCTTTGGACGGAACAAACTCTATTTTTTCATTTGATGTAGCATGTGACTGTATAACGAACAAACTCTATTTTTTCATTTGATATAGCATGTGACTGTATAACATGCTTGAAGTTTTTTACATCAAAAGATGAAAAAAAAGTTATAGTTCATTGCATACATACCAAGACAATTTGATGACTATTTTTACACAGTAACCCAATTTTCATTTTTGAGATTGCTTTGAGTTATAGTTGTATTTCATTATGGCCTTATGGGTATGATGCCCAACATTTTAGGTACTACTTGGAGCATATTTATATATGTCGATATTAGCTAGCATCATGCTGTTATTCCCATTGCAATTTTGTCCTCAACAAGATGAGTAATTTCACCATGAAATTATTTGTGGGAACCATCCTGCATTTGAAATCTTGTCCATGTGTAAGCTGACATGCACCCATGTGCTCCTCATGCTCTCTAGTGACCTACCATGTTACTTGTTTACTAATATTATACTTTTAATTTTTATTTTTTTGGTTTTTGCCCCTTTTATCCTCAAGGGTGTTTGTTCTGTTGTAGTTATGTGAAAATGATCTTGTAGCTACCTCATACAATAATTGAGTAATATACTTATGACAAGATCTATGATAAGTAATAACTATTAAGAGTTCTATCATAACTCGTTATGTAAATATAAGAAGTTTGATGAGTTAAAGTTGTTGATGTTAAGTAAACATTAAACTCGTTGAAAGTTCAAAAATGTTAACACACCCTAGATCGTTACGTTAAAATTAAATTCCATTTTTATTTCAATATATGTTTGTGGTCATGTTTAATAATTATATAGATTTAGGGAAGGTTATAGCAAAAAAAAAGGAAAAAAGGAAAGAAATTGTCGTTACAACTTAAAAGAGACTCAATTTGTTTTTGAAATTACATGATTAGAGAATTTAGTTGTTTTTGTATGTAAAGGACATCAACTAAAGTAATGGGAATGAAGTGAAGGAGCACCTAAGAAATGTGAGATGAAAATATGATTAGGAGGAAGACAACTTACCTCCTAATTACATTGCTTAAGATGTTGATAAAGGAGATTAATTGCTTGACAACACTATTACAACCACACCAAATTGGACATAAACATCTTAAAGTTATTGGAAGTAACTAAAGTGTTGCAAATGTGCAATATGTGATGTGACTTCATATGACCAAAGTTCCTACTTTGCCTCCCTTTTTTTTGTTAGATTGCAATTACAATTTTTTTTAAACTAAAGTGCTTGTTTATGGGAATTATGGGTTAATGATAACCATCAAAGTCACCATCATAGACCTAACAATCATGTGGATCATTCATTGGATGTTCTAATGATTTAGTAAAGGACCATATTAAACATACATCTTTTTAACTTGTCACATTAATAATTTTTTTAACGTTAAAAGACAACAAAATTCTCTTCTTATTATGAAGGTATAATAAAATTTTAGAGGTACGTTTAACAAACCCCTTGATAAGTTGTGTTTGAATTATATGAAAAACCATATGGGAACATGAAATATTAGCAATTTAAGGTAATTATAAGTTACTATAAATTACAATCACTTGATGTTGGAAGTTCACTTGGAAAATTAAAACATTGGATCCTTCAAGTGTATGCAAGTGAGCCGACACGACAGGTAGAACTATTGCGTTTGAGTTCTAGGTCCATAATTAGTGTAGTATATTCTACTCTACATACACATCCTCTTCAAATGTCATTTATGCCCTTGGATTTTAGTTTCAATAAAGTCAGCATTTGAAGATAAGACCGGGTATAAAAGATTAATTATACGTAATTACGTGCGTCTGATATCAGTCTGGTATATGATACATAGTCCAGTTATCCGAAATGAATATAGCACATGTTATTCTTGCATTTGGAACCGAATAGGATGATATAATGATATATAAAATTTATTTGAGTATTTGATTTTTTTAATTGGTTATTGAGGTAGGTTTAAGACCTATGAAAACCCAAAGAACAAATATTATTTTATTTCTTGATAGTTTGTTTATTTGTATTGTTAGTGGTATGTCAGGTAATAAGTAACAGATAACTAACGGTGAAACCATGTATGAGACCTGATTATGGTCCATAAACCTCCTTATATAGCACAAATGTTGATTTTATTCATTAAAAGTTATATATTGTGCAATGTATACTTTTTCATAAGAAAGTTAAAGTACACCATATATTTCTCCTACAAAGTATTTGAAGTTATCATGCAAGAAACAATACACATGAATTAAATTATCACACAAAGGCATTAAATCTACAATAATAAAATTATCACACAATAAGGATTTTTGCATGATAATTCTATCTTTGCATGATAATTTACGTAAACATGATCCTTATTCCGTAGTAATATCCCCACTATTCTGTACATTTTATTTCTGTACATTTTATACCAAAAATGAACCTTGAATTCTAAGTTGTAATCATATAGTTCAATTATTACATTGTGATAATTCTGTTTAAATTTATGAATAAGATTATGAAAAGGGTAGAAAAGGAAACTCCCAATGACTAAAGCCACTCACCAATCACCTGCATTGCATCCTCTCATGTCCAGCTCATTAATTCTTCATGGGCTTTAATATGGCCCACAAAACAAAAAACATGCCCACATGGAATTACTATTTTTTATTTTATTTTTCTCAATCATTTCCATTATTTTATTTCCAAAATATAAACTAATAAAAATATCAGTGTCTCCATCATAACACCTTCTAATTCTCACTACAAAACCCCTCATTTCTCATTCATCCTTCATTGTTCCTTCTTCTTTCCCTTTGATATCCTAATTTCATATTTTAAAACATTTTCTTTTTAAAAAAATTCTTTTAAACAAAAATGAGAGAAATTCTTCATGTTCAAGCCGGACAATGCGGTAACCAGATCGGTGGGAAGTTTTGGGAGGTGGTTTGTGACGAGCATGGCATCGACGCCACTGGAAAATACATCGGTAAGAGTCCGGTTCAACTAGAAGAGTGAACGTGTACTATAATGAGGCTAGTGGTGGAAGATATGTACCTAGGGCCGTGTTGGTGGACCTTGAGCCCGGTACAATGGATAGTTTGCGTACTGGGCCTTATGGTAACATATTCCGGCCCGATAACTTTATTTTTGGGCAAAATGGTGCCGGAAACAATTGGGCTAAAGGACATTACACCGAAGGTGCTGAGTTAGTTGACTCGGTCCTTGATGTTGTTCGTAAAGAAGCTGAGAATTGTGATTGTTTGCAAGGTACACAACTATAAATGTCAATTTACTTGTAACTAGTACTCTAGTAGGTAGGATGATGTTACATTATATGTTATCAAATAATGTTTTATTACGCCACAGGTTTTCAAGTGTGCCACTCACTCGGAGGGGGGACCGGGTCGGGTATGGGTACCCTATTGATATCCAAGATCCGTGAAGAATATCCGGATCGGATGATGTTGACTTTTTCGGTTTTCCCGTCACCTAAAGTGTCCGACACAGTTGTTGAGCCGTACAACGCCACTCTTTCGGTCCACCAGCTCGTTGAGAACGCCGACGAGTGCATGGTTCTCGACAACGAAGCATTGTATGATATTTGTTTCCGTACACTCAAGCTCACAAACCCGAGTTGTAAGTCGACTCGACTATAACTCATACTTTTTAAGTCTATTATTGTTAGAGAAGTTAACTGTTTTCTCTGACATGACTATTGATGCAATGATGCAGTTGGTGACTTAAATCACTTGATCTCTACGACGATGAGCGGAGTCACTTGTTGCCTCCGGTTCCCGGGCCAACTGAACTCCGACCTCCGTAAACTCGCGGTGAATTTGATCCCATTCCCTCGCCTCCACTTCTTCATGGTCGGGTTCGCACCATTGACCTCTCGGGGATCACAACAATATCGTGCACTAACGATCCCCGAGCTGACTCAACAAATGTGGGACGCGAAGAACATGATGTGCGCCGCTGACCCTCGTCACGGACGTTACCTTACCGCATCCGCCATGTTTCGTGGAAAAATGTCAACCAAAGAAGTTGATGAGCAAATGATCAATGTACAAAACAAAAACTCCTCTTACTTCGTCGAGTGGATCCCGAACAACGTGAAATCGAGCGTGTGTGACATCCCGCCTACGGGACTCTCAATGTCATCAACATTTATGGGTAATTCGACGTCGATTCAAGAAATGTTTAGGCGGGTTTCCGAGCAGTTTACCGTTATGTTTAGGAGGAAGGCTTTCTTGCATTGGTATACAGGGGAAGGAATGGATGAGATGGAGTTCACAGAGGCTGAAAGTAACATGAATGATTTGGTGTCTGAATATCAACAGTATCAAGATGCTGTGACTGATGAAGTTGAAGAAGATGAATATGATGATGAAGAAGTTGAAGAGAATTGAGGTCAACAATTCCTAAAGTCAAAGTCAAAGGTGCTGGTGATATTTTGAGGGGATTGATTTGTGTGTATTTCATATTCTGTGTTGGAATTTGGATCTGTTATATTCCTTTGTTTATTGCAAATAAAGTATTCCACTTTTATCTTTAAGGCAATTTGACTATAACTTTATGTTTTAACAAGTCAAAATCTCAGATTAATAAAAAAACAGAAAAATATTGTAACTATGATAATTTAATAATACAAATTTATAATTAAATTAACATATTTACCTACTTATAATACTACAAATTAGAAGTTCAGGTGAACATGAGCATAAACAAAACATTACCTACTGTTAAAAGATTACAGCACTGCACACCAAACATCTACAATCAGCAAGGATGTGAAATGCAGTTGAATCCTCCAATGACCCATGAACTTCAAAAATCATTTACCTGATACCAAGGGTAAAGATGTCATTCACCGCCTTAGATAAGTGGGCCCTAGGAATCATATTACTCAACATAATGCTTCAAGAAAGCCAAATACATTATACAAGAAAAGCAAAACTACAAACTTATGTGTTCAAGATTACAATCACACCCTTTTCTGTTATCAAGATTCTCTATTCACATAAAAATGACAACTTTATGTCAAAAAGCAGTTTCTTTTATCCCCTTTTGATGGTTTCTTGAATGCTATAAACGGTGAGGAGTACAATATTGATTTTGAATGTTTTAATTATTTTTTTTTTTTTTTTTTGCTTGGATACGGTTAAGTGGCATTCTTTTTCTCTTCAAGAACCGAGCCTTCTTTGAGTGCAATATGTGCTTTGTCTTCCCTCCCCAGAGCGAAAAGAGCAACAGCTTGTAAATAGGAAGCAATATGCCAAACTGGGGATATAACTTGTGCTTGAACAGCATCATTAAGTGCCTCTTGTGGATTATCATTCATGAGATGTGATAGGCTTCGGCGTGCATAGACTGTTGGTGAGACCATGGTTCCTACATTGATGAACTGCAAAAGAAAGCCCCTTGTAGTCTACTTTTGAGAAAGATCAAAATAAGTTAACATACAGTTATCAATTTACAGGATTAAAGTAATTAGGTAATATCATTACACCATTTGCTAATAAGTTCTGTTGCAACTAGTATGAAACTGATGATACATAAGTAACTGGTTGTTTGAGTCCTAAGTAATCAGATAATCAGTTTCAAAGGGTATTCAAGACATTTATCCAAAAGCTCATTTTTGCAATATATGGTGTATTTTATTTTATTTTTTGCCTTATTTCCAATAACCTGTGTATAGTATTCTATTGCGGCTTTGAATTCTTTATGGCGAAAAGCCACATCCCCTTTTTTCTTGGAGTTATTGTGTCCTGCATCTGATTTGTCCACATATGGAACGAAAGCTGCAATCCATCAAGGAAAAATAGGAAAATATTGAGTGCAGGCCTGTTGACTTTGAAAAGAAAAAAGTCAAACCCGAAACAAACCTCGGTTGCTGTTCCCTCATCATCTTTATAGGCTAAATTTTCCAAGATTTCATGTATGGCTGTCAAATCCTTTTTTAAGCAAGCATCACCAAGTGGGGTCATAGGCATAGCGAGTCCACCTTGTGGTATACCCATCAATACTTGAGAAGGCACCTGTGATATATACATTGCTAAGAACTTAAATTACACTCATTTAACCAGTATGGATTTATACAAATGTATTTCATGAGTCTACATCTAAATGTTAAAGGTATGCATGTGGTTAAAAATATTAAATAGTTTGAAGAGGAGTTAACAACTTATAATAAAATGAAACATTACCTCGGTTTCCTTTTGCAGAGGAAGTAAATCAGTGACCAATAACGTTGGATTTGGGCGATCACGTGGCTCATATTCTAAGCATCTTGAAGCCAACCGTACCAATTTAGTTCCATCTTCAGTAGAAAACTGTCCTTCCAAGCAAGAGTCTGTAAGCATTTGAAGGTTCCTGTCCCTTATTAGGTCAAGTGCCTGTTAAATCCACACAGCATTGATTAGATGATAACAATCTTTAAAGAATATAGGACTAAGAACAAAGAATAATTCTTGAAACAGCAAAGAGATTTTATGAAGCATGAAGTATAAACTATTAAAACCCACAACTTAACAAAAGTAGAGGTGGCAAAATGGGTAGTGTGGTTAATGTGTCAAACGTGTACTTTTGGATGCTAGTCTGTCGGAGAGTGTTGGCCTGAAACACTTTTTGCTAAAAAAATTGACTTCTTTTACAATAAAGTGTGACAGATATGATTGGAAAGCATATATATTTTTTCAATAATACTTTAAATGTTTAAATATAGTGATTTCGGAGGTTTTATGCGTTAAGAAAACGTCTACGACAAACTTTAATCCCTCTGACCTGTTCGCCATTTTACCCGTTTCCATTTACCTATTTATTTTTTTATTTACTTGTTTGACCCATTGGAGATAAAAGATAACTCAAATCAACCCATTTATAAGTAAATGGGTCATATCTACCACCTCTAGCTATACAACATTAACTATATGATAACAAACATACATAAAATTTCCACCCAACTTATAGTTGACAGTTAGAACACATACATGACTAGGAGGAATGTGTTTTCCACTTAAAAGGTCAAGCAAAAGGGCACCAAAACTGTACATCACACTTTCTGGTGTTACCCGCCCTATAGGTTCAAGAAAAGCAAGTGTTAGAACTCAATAAATATAAACAAATAAGTTGAACCCTTATTCATGCTAATATGCTATATCTTGTGCTTGTTGCATACAATTCTAATTAAAAAATTAAAGGATCCCACCTCATCATACATCCTTTGATGTTAAATTCATTCTAGTTACTTTGCAACATTATTTCTTTATGAACATCAAAAGAAACACGATTATGTGCGCTGTTTTAATTGAAGCTGCAATGTGTATGTGTGGTATAATTAAGAAAATCAATACCAGTTCTCAGATACTCGGGAGGGGTGAATGCCAAATTTGTACTATAACTCTTTCCATCTCTACTATTCTTCATTAATCCAAAGCATGAGAGTCTAGGGTTAGCATCCTGCAACATAAGTGTATTTTGGAACTAAATGTGTGCTATTAATATCAAGAATCAAATAATCAGATATATAAAAAACATGCAATGTTTGGATGTTCTTCTGTTGTTTGAAGCATGTTAGCAGTTATTTGAGAGTTTAGATTAAATTATCCCACAACATCAAAAAAAATTGTAGAGTCAGATAATCAGTTTTTTTATAACGCACATTCAAACAGCAACCTAAAGGTAACAATAAAAGGTTAGAAATGTACATCATCAAAGACTATTCTATACGCGTGGAGATCATGGTAAAGGGCACGCCCTCTACTTGTACAATATTCTAGAGCCTCTGCAAGATATAACGCCACTCTTAATCGCATTGCCCATTTCATAGGTTGTGTTTCCCCTGAATCAAGACGCATGTATTATCATAATTTTGACTAATGTTACATCAACTAGACTCCTAATTTCCAAAAAATAAAAGTACTTACAATGAAACAAGTGTTTTGCAAGGGTTTCATGTGGCATAAACTCAGCAACAAGTAGTCTTTCATCACCTTCACAACAACATCCAAGTAGATTAGCCAATCTTGGATTTCTAAGCTGGCCAACTGCTCTTGCTTCTTCCTGTGATAGCATGCAATATTAAAAGATGGTTCATTGATTGAAAAAGGTAATTTTTTTAACATGGGTATTGTGATTCATAATATCATACTACAAAGATCACGACTGATTATAAAGCAATCGACTTTTTAAACAAACCCATTATGCTTTTCATTGCAAGCAAGCTATCTTTCTTGTAAAAATACTAAAGGACTAGAAATAAAGTACATTTGCACGACAAAATGTTTTCGGACAGAACACACAGGGTAGGATGGACTTTTTGCATTATAATCTCTAAAACTCAAACATTCTTGCAAACTTAAGTTGTTGTTTTGTTTTTTGGCATTTGTGCAATGAGGATGGTTAGTTTGCAATTTTGTATTAAAAAACTAAACATGAGTCCAAAAGGTCAATTACCCAATTATATGGACAAATAAGTGATTATAATTTTTTAACCACCATAATCAACTCTAATTGTACCAACTCATTGTCCTCGTGAAAAATACATTAAGAAATTATTAGACTAGTATTATCATTTATGTATAGATTAAGGGGGTAAAGTGAATCCTTTGTAATTATATATGTTCGGTTAATTGAGAATGAGAGGAAGGGGATTCCATTATGGTATCAGAGCATTCTCTGATAACCTAAAAACCCTAGTTGCCGTCAACCTCTTCCCTCCCCTCTCCTCATCTCCGCCACCTTCCACCGATCCAGGCGAACAATCAAACAAGACAGCCGTCCCTTCTGCCACAAATCACCCTGCTACCATGGTTACTAACATCCGCAACCATGTCAACTATACTCTCGGCCTTGATACCGGCCATTACCTTACGTGGGTCGAAATCATGCAGATCCATTGCACCGCCAACAATGTCGAGGATCATCTCCAACCTCCCGCAGAATCCTCATCTTCGTCCCCACCCGATCCCCTTTGGAAACGTCTAGATGCCATTGTACTACAATGGATCTATGGTACCATCACCCATGATCTCATGCAAACCATCATGTCCAAGAAACCTACTGCCCATTCCGCTTGGACAGCCCTCGAACGACTCTTCATTGATAGGAAACCTACCCGCGCCCTCTACCTGCAACAAAAATTCACCAACACCAAAATTGATGTTTTTCCTAACGCCTCCGCTTATTGTCAAGAGCTCAAAACCCTAGCAGATCAACTGGCGAATGTTGATGCTCCCGTTACAGATCAATGTCTTGTTCTCCAACTCATCGCTGGTCTCAACGATCAATATGACAACATTGCTGCCATGCTCCAGCAAACTGAACCGTTACCCAACTTTCATGTGGCACGTTCACGTCTCATCCTTGAAGAAACTCGCCGAGCACAATCCATCGCCCCCACCGCCACTGCTCTCAACAACACCACATCATCCTTGAATAACCAAGCTGCTCAAAACCCTCCACCCTCCTCTCACCCCAACCAGCCTCCATACCATTACCAGTCACCGGGCCGCGGCCGCGGCAGTTGGGACTACAATCGCGGCAGTGGTCGGGGACGCGGCAGGGGACGCTCACGTGGCCGTGGATACCAATACTCTCCACCTTGGTCATACCCGCAACAAGGCAGGCCAACACCGTCATACCCGCAACAAGGCTGGCCAACACCGTCATACCCGCAACAAGGCTGGCCAACACCGCCTTGCCCGTACCCTTCTACTCCATTCACCACATCAACACCGCATCGTTCCCCACATCCAGCACCGGGTATCCTTGGGCCAGCCCCCTCACAGGCATATGCATCCTCCGAGTATTCTTCTACTCCTACCAACATAAACCAAGCAATGCACACCATGTCTCTCAACCCGGAGCAAAGTTGGATTATGGACACGGGAGCAACGAATCACATGTCAAACGCAACAGGTAACCTCTCATCTTATGTCTATAATAACAGGTTGAACAACATCGTCGTTGGCAACGGTATCCAAATCCCACCATGGCCATCGGCCAATCTACCTTACCACCACCCTACCCCTTCACTTAATCTTAAAAACATTTTGGTAGCCCCTCAACTACTTCAAAATTTAATATCTGTACGACGTTTTACTATTGATAACAACGCAACTGTTGAATTTGACCCATTTGGTTTTCTTGTGAAGGATTACCAGACTCGGACTCCTATCCTCCGATGTGACAGCACCGGAGATCTCTATCCTCTCACAACTCCCTCCACTCAAGTTACCTCACCGTCTACCTTTGCTGTATCTCAAGATCTTTGGCATCGTTGTCTGGGGCACCCGAGATCTTCTTCTTTACATGCTTTGAATAAACATTATTTTATTTCAGCTAATAAATTATCTGATAAACATTTATGCCAGTCGTGTGTTTTTGGCAAACATGTTAGGTGCCCTTTTATGACTCGGTTTCTTTTACTTCATATCCGTTTGACATTCTTCATAGTGATTTATGGACCTCTCCGGTTTTAAGCTCAGGAGGTCATCGTTATTATATGTTACTGCTTGATGATTATACTAATTCTTTGGACATTTCCACTTGCACATAAATCTAGTGTCTTCAGAATCTTCTCCAATTTTCACAAACTAATTCATACTCAATTTAACAGATCAATAAAATGTTTTCAATGCGATAACGGTACAGAATATAATAACAAACCATTTCACCAATTCTGTGATCAGACGGGTATGCAATTTCGTTTCTCTTGCCCACATACTTCTTCACAAAATGGAAAAGCCGAAAGAAAAATTCGAACCATCAATAACATCGTTCGCACTCTCCTAACTCATGCCTCTCTTCCTCCTCACTTCTGGCATCATGCCTTACAAATGGCAACCTACATTCACAACATTCTCCATCTAAAACCAAAAACAATCACTCTCCCACGTCTCTCTTATACCTTAAACATCCTACTTATTCTCACCTTCGTGTCTTTGGTTGCTTATGTTATCCCCTCATCCCCTCCACTTCCATTCACAAACTTCAACCACAAGAAATTAACACTATGCTTTGCAGGAATGAGTCAGTGTGATAAAGATAAATTCCAAGCACAACGTGATGCAGGAGCATCTATAAATTTAAATTGAATATTTATTCAAATTAATTATCTTTTTAGTTAATTTGTTAATTTTATCATTATCTTTAGTTTGTTAGTATTTTAGTATAAATTAAGAGTTATGTTAACATTTGTTATTAGTTTTGATTAAGTTTTAAATTAAAGAACCTTTGTTCTTGGAACCTTTTGGTTCAATTTATCGTTTTTTATTAATTAACTATTCTTGAGCCATTTGATTGTTTCCGTGACTACAACATTGGTATCAGAGCTTTGGTTTTCAAATAGCTCGACGTGGAAGGGAAGATATTTTGGTCTGTAGAATCACCAACTGAGGCAACAACAAAGTTGATCCCGACCCACGAGACCATAAGATCAAGCGACTTCGGCGACGAGTCAGGGACCTTGAGTTACAACAAGAGATCCGACGACTCAAGCAACAGATCCAAGATCTTAAAGCAACATCGACATGGAAGGAAACGGAACCTGAAGAACCTGTCGAGGACGAGTTAACCTGGGATGAGGAGCATCGTACCCATGGCGACTTTATCTATCACTCACCTCTTTGTTTTGATAACTACGAGGACGAGAAGAGATGAACAATGAAGGTTATTGGTGGACTGCGAAAGCCTTGAAGGGAGTTGGCGTTCAAGAGGGAGCGCTATTGCATGAGATTGACATTTTATTCAAGTCCGATCGTGATGTTTTAGATGAAACAAAGGTTTAATGGTAAATTGTTGAACAAAGAGATGATGAAATACGACAAAGCTTCGGTAGGTATATTTGATGAGTTCTTTTGTGTCAATGGTTTATAAAGTGGCACTATATTGAAAGATGGGTATACGATGGTAGACGGCAGTGGGTTTGCTAGTCGGAACCTCGTTGATCAAAATTGTGCTCCTTTGGAAACTCCACATACATCTTCAATTTTACGGAGGATTTGAATAATGTGGGCAATTCAATATTTTCTAAATTCAAATTGAAGATAAGGAAATGTGGATTCTCCTTCTAAAGTTAAGGATGCATTTCATTTAAATGATGGGATCATCACCCCTATTACACGTGTTGTGCATGGAATTATAACTGATGAAAATTTTGGGCTTGCACAAAGTAAGCAAGAAAAGAGTAATTATATATGTCTGGTAAGTGTTAAAGTATTGGTGATGGGCTCATGAATACAAAGGGGAATAAACATTCCCACGTTGAACTAAATTGTAGATCATTGGGTTTTTAAGTGCACCTGATATACTTTTAAATCAACCTGATTAGTATGAATGGTGTGTTGGGTTTCCAAAATACAGATTGTTTGGTATCTAACAGGCCTGTAGTAGTCGGGGTACATACCCAAACAAAAGCTAACGTCCGAAATACACAATGTGGTATTATTGTAGTTAAGCATTTAATTCGTAGTGATCATTTTAATCCACGCAAGAGACGATCAGATGTTCCATTCGACTCAGGGGGCTTTGATCAAGAGGTAAAACTCAAGTATGAGTTTTTCTTATGAACGTGTCACTTTGGGTTGTGTTTTATGACTTTTATCTCAAACATGCCAAGTAATATTTACCTACCATTCTACCATGCAAACAAGACAAACAGGTTGAAAATCACCCAAAGTCTATATTTTAAACACAACCTACTAAATTGTTTAGGTTCATAAATATATTCTTTTAATCCCAATCAATGCATCAATTACAAAAAAAGGACAAAAGTGCTTGTGGATCAAACCAACCCAACCAACCCCGTTTCAACCCATATTAAAAGGTTACATGGTACCCAGCCTGCCATCTTGCCACTCTACAATAGAATCTTGTATGGGATGGACTATGGAGAGGTACTTACCAAGAACTGCCTGAATCAGGCCACGCAGATCTATCAAACCGTTTGATTGCAACCCGTTTTTGGTTTTGCAATTCCCCTTTATACACCACATTAGGGGCTTTCTCCCCATGTTCAGAGACGATATTCTCCTCAGAAAACCCAATGTAGCCATCTTAAGTTGGTCAATGGAGAACACGCGAAATGAAGGCAAACCATCCTCACCTGTCTCTTCTTTTTTTATGTAATAAATCATATTTAAGTAAAAGAAAATGCCCATGGCAATAACAGCGGATACAGTAATTAATAAGTTTAACATACCAACATTATTGGATTCAGCAATCACTCCATTTGGTTCTGTAACACAGCAACACGAGCCAAGTCTAGAAAACTCACCCCCCATTGATAAGTTGTCTTTAAGCTTCACAACCAGAATATCAAATGAATTTGATCCAGCTTTACAAAATCAATACATCAAGTCCATTTTGAAAAAATTGAGCATTTGGGACTTATTTAGAAACAAATGCAAAATAAACAAATTAAAAGTTTAAAATAAAATAATAAGGTTCATGCTTGTCCTTTCTTGTCTGTTGTTTCTTTTTCGTTTTCTTTTTGCAATTGTGCAAAAATGATGGTTTGTTTGCAAGAAAAAGCCAACACCATGATCTCAAAAGGGAGTAATCAACTTTTTAAACAAATTGTAAACAACTACCGATTATTAGCTTCTTTCAATAGAAAATAAAGAAAATAAAAAAAACTTTGCAGGAACAAGAAAGTTCAGACAAAAAATGCAGGCAGCATATATATCACTATTTTACATGATCCCGATTCATGTTTTCCTATTATATCCGTTTGTTTGCAAAGCGCAAGGGCAACTCGCATGAGGGTCTGGAATGTCGGCCACTTGGACCTGACGTACGCATCCTTAAGCATTTCTACAAGAGTTGCTTTCACGACTCGTACAAGTGATCTTTCTACGGGCCACATGAGTCATGACAGCAACCTGACAGTTGCTCAAAGGTCCACCCTAAGTTCATTTGTTTGCAAGAAGTGGGAAAAACTGGTATGATTTCTTAAAAGTCAATTCTCTTTGAGACACCACAGTTCTTGAAGATACGTTCAAACTCAAGAAACTATCAAGAACACATACAAATTGATCGAATTTATTACAATTACCAAAAAACAAAGCATTTCCCACTTCAATAATCCAACTCAACCCCCAAGTAACATTCTAACATCTACAATTGCATCAATATCGAACAAAACAGCATACCCTTCTGATCAGTGACTCTTTCAGCAATCAAGATACACATGTGGAGCTGTAGGAGTACCTTATTAGGGCTCAAAACTCAAAAGTCCAGAATCATCCGTATCAGCAGAACTTCATCCTCCAATCAAACAAGCAAAAAGTGCTCCTTTTAGCTGAATCATAATCAACACATATGGGTATGTAACTAATTATCAAGAACATCAAGAAAATGTAAGAAACAACAAAAGTTTTAATCTTTTTGCTTCAATTTGGAGGAGCACCTGCTGCAAGTCATGGACCCGGTAGGGTAAAGTAGTGAAATACTTTGAAAAGATGATGTGGGTCTCTCTCCCTTGAATGAATATCGAGATGCGTACAACCATTGGATTTGAAGATCTATTGTCACTTGATTTCAAGTTTGCACTCGATTACTCTCTTTGATTTTCCAATTTCCACCGACAATAATCTTGATTTTAACTTTTTGCCTAATTGTCTTGTCTGATCATTACCCTCCAAAAGAACACCATCACTGCATACCCATAACCGCTTGTTAAAAAGTTTTGATAAATAATATTATTATTGTTATGTGGTTTCTGTTTATGTTGGTGATTCTGCAAATGGGTCAGTAGATGGAAAACATAAATTAAACCAATTGAGAAATCGAATTACGTTTGGTGGTAACTTAACAAACATCTTGTATTTAATTAATTGCCTGTAATATATTATCTGTTGTGTTGGAGAAAAGTAATGGTTTGTGTTCTCAACTTCTATACTGCTACACACTGCATGTAGCAAAGAACAATAAATAATCATTTATAATTTATAATTATATAAATGTTGAGGTGATTGTAAATGTTTTGGTGGGTCCACTCCATCTTGCGGGGTTTCAGCCTTTTGCCGCACTTCATCATTATAATTATATCTTTTTCTTTCATTTGCATCGATTTACTTTGTGTTTATTTTTCTTTGTATTTTTTAACAAAGATCATTGTCTGTTTTGTAATAACTAACAATTTTAAACTTCATCAATTATATATATACTTGTAAGGTTTATAAAAAAACAGATGCACTTAAAACAGATCAAGTCTTTTTTGCATGTATACACTCAGTGCAAAGTAGAAGTTGCTTCAGAAATTTTACATCTTTCATCACAAATATTCTAAGTGTAAAATCTACCGAATTCAAAACCAATATATTTCGAAACCAAAAGTAAAGTCTTCCGAAACTTCAAAAACAAAGTCTTCCGAAGCCAATAAAGTGAAGATAGATTTCTTCCGAATACTTTGAAGAACATGCTTTCTCTTATATATTTTTCATAAAGATGACAAGCTTTTCGCTGCAACTCTGAATACCCGCCAACTTATACAAGTTGATGAATGGTCCGTGCTTTTTGTAACTGTACATTGAGGTTTTAAGTCTGTAACTTTCTATTTTATGTACTTTTATTCTTTTTTATAATATATTAGGATGTGAGTTATGACATGTTGTAGTCACTAGTTAAACGGCAGATTTGTCTTTTGATCTACATTGATCTTGTTGTTGTCTATATTAGTGTTTCCAATTGGCCTTCAAAGTATGTCCGGTTGTACGATGTAATATAAGTATCTCAAGTTATTGTATTTTTTTCTTATGTTTTTTATCACTTGTAATAGAACTTGATAAGCAATATAATGCAATCTTAAAAATCAATATCTTTGTTCTTAAGTTTCTGTCTCTTGTTTACTTGTATAGTATCATAATCAAGTCGCGGTTTCCAATTTGATCTGTTAAGTATTCAAAACACTCTCCTTATTATGAGACTAAGTGTTGAGCATCCCTTAAACGATCCAGCCATACCCAACTTAAATTTTTAATTACATATATCCACTTCTAAAACTTAATTAATTACATATATACCCAAATTAAAATTATAATTACATATATCCTCTTCTAAAACTTTGTTAATTACATATATACTCAAACTAAATTTTTAATTAAACACCCGCTTTATTAAAGATAAATATTACATATTTACTAATTTTATTACTTTTATTAAAAATAACTTATATAGTTAGTATTATATTGCTATATATATTAAACTATAAAATTATGTTTTTTCTTCTTTACTTGTTTTTCGAGTTTTGATTATTTATTAATATTTCTATACTAACGTTTTTTGTGTTTTTTTTTATTTTCTTACCTTTTTATGCTAATTTTTCCGGTAACCATATTAGTCTCATTGTGCAACAACAAAATATTAGTAAATAATCAAAACTCGAAAAGTTAGGAAAAAAGAAAATAAAACATAATTTTATAGTTTAATAAAAATATGAGTAAATACTAATTATATAAATTATTTTTTAATAAAATTAATCATATGAATAAATAGGTAATATTTATGTTTAATAAGACAGATATATGTAATTACACTTTTGGTTTAGGTATACATGTAATTAACAAAGTTTTAGAAGAAGACATATGTAATTAAACTTTAAGGTTTGGATATATATGTAATTGACTAAGTTTTACAGGGAAATACATGTAATTAAAATTTTAACTTAGGTATATATGTAATTAATGAAGTTTAGGGGGTATATGTAATTTTCTCTTTTATTAAACATTTGCTTATGCCTACTCCTTTACCTTTTATTGTTTTCTTCATTTAATGCCTTTTTAAATTGTAAAGATGAAAGATTTATGAAAAGATAGTCATTCTAAGACATAAAATTTATAAAAACTAATAAAATTGCACATTATTAATTGTGTTGAATGATCAAGATACAAAGTGTGCCACTTGATCAAAATGCAAGACATTTTTATTGAAGATTGCAAAAAAGCTTTGTTTCTTTCCAAATAAGTTGGCTACTCCCTTGTTAAACTACAAACTTTTAAATTACTGTGAATTTTAAAACTACTTAAAAAATATTTCTTCCGAGTTTGCTCATATTTGTCATTTATAAGAAAACATGGTGCTTTATGGATAGGTTAAAAGAGTAACAACAATTAGGTTTTAAATTTTAACCCGATTTACAAGCCGGTAAAATTAGAATACCTAAGTTTATAAGTCGGTCAAGTTGGTTTATTTTTTTAATTTATAATTAGTATGGTAATCTCTTGGTCACTAAATTTGAATTATATGTATCTACGTATAGGGCTTGAGTAGAGGCTTTTGAAAGTGTGATCAATAGATAATTATTGTAATGGGTTTCTAAGTCGAGGTTTCTCTTTTGCAACAATAAAGATTTTTTTTGTTTAATTGATCGTGTGCCTAGAACAACTAACAAACATATGCGGTAAAATATCATTTATAACAAAAGTATACGTGGGGTTTGAAAAACAGACTTAGTCGTCCCAATAATGCTAAAAAAATCTAGGCCCTGAGCGAGAGAACAAAAAAATAGCACCTATATTGTAGAGTCCCCTGTATTTTTATTATATTTTAACTTGGGTTTAGATTTGGTAAATGATAGTGAGTTAAACTAACTCAAATAATAATAGGCTCCAATAATTAATAGACTAAAAATGTATATTTTTAGGTTTATTAATTATTTATAGGTTTTTTAGATATACATACGCATATAATATAAAAAAATTGCTCTTTAAAAAGATCTGGGCTTAAACGGTTGCCCACTTATCCCCCTCAGGGCTACTCTTGAAAATAGGTTCAAGGGTGATTATTGCTTCACTTTGTCAAGGCTTGAATAATCTTTTATGTCCTTTTGTTGTTGTTGACTATAACTTATTCATCCTTGTTCAATCTTAATTACTCTTTGGTGGTTGGATGGTTGATGCACAATTGAAATATGACGTCAATTGTGGTTCTTATGTATGTTATTGCATTCCTTTTCTACTGTGCACGAGAGATGAGCGACATACAACTCAACTGTGGTATCAACCGCGGTTGTGGCTCATGTTTTTTTAAATTTGCAATCTTAGTGTGAACTATTTGGTTGATGTAAGCAATAAGTGAATATAATAACGCACATATGAGTATTATTAGATAATAGTTAACTCAGTGTGTAATTTTTTTATCATCAAAATATGTTAATCATACCCGAGCATGAATGCACCAACGAAAAAAATATGACGTTTACATCATCTCCCCCATCTTGTAAGGATCAGGTTTTTTTAAGTCTTTTATCGACCGTCTCGTCTTATTGTCATGCATAAAGCTAGATGCTCACATCCTGTCATCCTCACATCTAATATGCATGCAACAAATCAAGTTTCTAATCTCCCACTAATGTTTCCCTGAATGGCACTTCCTCGCGCAACTGAGATCATTTTGACACCCTCGTCCAGTTATATTAAGCCGTATCACTAGCCGCCAACCATACGCACCCGCCTCCACCTTACCCGCAACTCGATAATATGCCGCATACTCCGTAACACGCATCACAACCCTCAACCACTCTTATCTACACTTACTTCACATTCTGTCCTTCAAGGTAATGATGTTGATCCACTAAATGGGCTCGGGTTTGGTCTCATTATTTTTTTCATTTGATGAGTTGATTCCTATACTGCATCGGTAGTTGGGTACTTGGGTATGGGTTGGGATGTTGGGTTGCCTTTCTTCTTTGGAGCCCAATAGTCATAGCCCATATTATTTTTACCATGTTATCCGACCCGATAGAAGGATTAGGTTAAGTTATGGAGTTGATTATTTTGACTTATTAACTAGGATTTTATATATATATATATATATATATATATATATATATATATATATATATATATATATATATATATGTATATATTATAGTATTTTATAATAAATTCATAGTTGTAATCAAATCAACTTGTAAAATACTTGCATGCAATATTGGTGAAAACCTTTCAAAATTGTTCGTATAATTTTAAACGGTTTAAGAAGTTTTTTTATTGTTAGACATTTAGATAAATAGGTTTTGGTAAGTGAATTAAATGGGAGTTCATATAAAGATTTAGCAAATAAATAGCTACGATGACTAATCATATGGTTAAGTATATCGACAATTATTAGACCCGATATCATCACAAATAAGCATTAAATTTTGATAAAAGGAACAAAACAACTCAAGAAAATTACATAAACATAATTTGATTAGAAACTAAGGATGACAATATAATATGTTTGGACGACTACCGGTAATATTAGTGGCATATCAAATTGGTAACCGTGTCTCCTACCCAGTCTCGTACTCGTCAGACACTCATTTACTCATCATCCAATCGATGTTATGCATACTTGCACGTATTAAACATAGCAGTTAGTTTGATGATAAATCCCGTTAGAATTCCCAATATGTATCTTACTATTTTAACTTATGTAAGATTTTCACCCAAGAATTTATAGATATACCAAGAAATTCAAAGGATTAGTATATCACTCTATTATCCAAAATATAAAAATAAATATAATATATAAAAATTGTTTATGTGTATGATTATGATAAAATACACGTGTGTTTCGGGTAACCGAACAATATATCACCGGACACCATACCCATCCAATACATGTGATTTTTATAAAGCTTATACCTATATGCCAACATTGAACGGATGTAGGAAATATGTTTAATCAACAATAAAGGAATCCTATACCTAGTTTTCTATAAATTCTTAAAAGAACACAATATCAGCATGCAAGTAGTAGGTGCTCTTTCAATTAAAATTATTAAAGAAATACCAGCAATCAATATAATATAATAATTCTTTACCTGCACAAGCTCTTCCCAAATACAATAGCAATGACCTTGCACTGTTAAAACAGATAAATAATTAGAATGGATTAGATTTACAAAACCATCATAAAGGAGTTGGCATCTAAAATACAAAACTAATGATTAATGAGTAAACATTAAGCTACATTCTTCAACACATACAATCTGCACTCATACAATCTGCACTCACTATGACAACAACATTCAATTTATCAACTTTTTTGATCTGAACTTTAACCAACATTCAATTGTTCCAAATTGTTCTTTCTAACCCAAAAAAGAAAGAAACGAAAGATACATTTCTAACCCAAATTCTTCCACCTAATGAAATGAGTTTCAGTTAATAAGATGTATGTCCACTTGACCTAAATTCATGAATTGATTTCTTTTTTATTTTAGTTATGACAATTGATTTTAGTTAAGTTTGCATATTGATAATTAGTAGATATAAAGTGTAACTTTGAGTATTAACTTTTAGATGGTTTTAATTAGAGAATATCGATTATATTTTTGGGGTACCTATCAATCAAAAATCATGATTTATAAAGCTTACACCTAAAATGTCAACACTGAATAGATGTAGGCAATAAAGCATGGTTTTGTATAAATTTTAAAAGAACAAAAAAGGAGTACTATACCTAGTTTAAAAGAACAAAAAAGGAGTCGTAGTCCTAGTTGTACTAATTATTTACAAAAATACTAAGTGTGAAATTATGAACGAAATACCAGCAATAAAATGTAATATACTAATTATTTACCTGCACAAGCTCTTCCCAAATACAATAGCAATGACCTTGCACTGTCAATACAAATAAAAAAAATAGAATTATATAAAAGTTTTCCCGCGTTTATTTATACGTGTGTAACAATTGCTATGTCTTCAATTTTTTAGTGTCTTCAATTTTTTAATGCAACAAAATGTATAAAAGCAACTTTGGAGATTAAACTTACCTGCATAAGCTCTTCCCAGATGCTGCAATTGCTAGTCCTGCAATCCCCAAGCAACACATAGCATATTCAAACAGTAAAAAACACAATTTTAATCCCTAAACTCAATTTCATCATATACAAACAACAAAAAACTTAAGAATACTTTCCCTAAACCAACAAATAGCATATAGAAACAGCAAAAAACAACAACTTAAGAATTTCATTGTTATTTTATTTAGAAAAGAAAATAGCAACGTCTACTCATTTAAATATATAAATGTGCATTACACTATCATAAGCCTACCAAATTAGTTTGGAATAATTGCTTTCGGCTCAACTATGGGTGTATCTTGACATTTGACCTCAAACCAAATCTCAACTTATTTTTTTAAATAAACCAGTTTTTTTTCCAAACATGACGCTACGACGATCCCAATTTTACCCAAATATATCCCGCACAACGCTACGGTGGCAGCAATTTTAAACACAGGACTTGTTTTATTCAAACGGCTAGAGGACTGCTAATATTATTTTACATAACAATAACACATCATAAACATAATTAAATATCCAAATGAAAAGGCCAAGTAAATTTTAAAAATTTAAAAAATGCATACATGAATATAAAAAAGTTACTATCACATTAGATGGTATTTCTTTTTTATTCTCTTACTAAACATAACAAAATTTTAAAAGTTTCTCCCTCACATTCATGGTTCATCATGGTTTGTGTTGTACCATTTTTTACTTTGAACTATAACAATCTTAGGTCGCAATATATATTATGGTCATATTCAACGCTCAAATTAAAGACACTATATAGGAGCATGATGGGGTTCTTGTACGCCTGCCATAACGTAATTGCATCATGTGAAAAAAATATGAAGTTTATGTTTTTGGGTTAATGATGAATACTACAAAATCATTGATTGTAAAATTTACAATACTTTACCATATGATCAGATTATGTATGCTTATGCTCACTTTCTGTTCATAAAATTTACAATCTAGACGACACGTGAATATTAAATGACATACTAAATCCATGAGTTCTATACACAGCACCAAAATTGCTTGTTCAACTCAAAACCCACTTAAAAGTGCAATAATCTCATAAGGTAAAAGCCATATCTAAAAATATACTCACAATCCCTTTCCCATCCAATCATCCCTTAAAAGTGCAATAATCAACTCAAAACCTACTGATTCAAACACAAAACCCACCAAAACTCATTTGTTAATTTTAGTAAAAAGCAAAGCAGGAGCAATAGTTCACCTTACTAACCCAAATTGTTCCACTTAATGAGATGAGTTTCAGCTAATGAGATGAGTTTCAGCTAATGAGACATATGTCCACTTGAGCCCAATTGTTCCACTTTGGTATCTGGAAACCAATAAACATAAAAGAAATGAAAGATATTAATTTCCGAACATATGATCATCTTCTAAAATAACAATGAGAACCTAGCTAGTTCCAATGGTCTTTGATTTGATAAAAACTTTCTAACTGAGAAGTTCAACCTAAACCATAAACAATATTCAAATGACATCTTGATTAAGACCTCTGTGTTAGAAATTTCACTTGAATTATAACATTTAGAACTCCTTTTTTAATTAAAAAGTTTTATTTTTCAACAGACCAAATCAGTCCTCTTGAATCAAAGTGAATTCAACTTAAGGCCCAAAAACAGTTTCCACGGCCAGTCACTAAGAACTCTATTATCTTCCGTTTAACCTGCTTCATATCAGTCCTCTTGAAAATTATTAGAAAATACCTATGATATATAGTCATACCATATGCACTCTCAAGCATTAAGAATTACAATGAGTCAGACCACACTCTCATTATAAATGCATTTAATTTTGATATCAAAACTGTCAGAATAAGATATGACAAACAGCTTCAAGCTTACATTATTTACACTACATAGATGTCAATGTTCGGATCTCTTTAACCTCTGGACCGAACCCGATCAAAAACTGATCTATAGACCAGCTTTCATTCAACACCATATCACAATCGTTGCGCTTTTAATTTCTTTGTCAAAATAATTCCCTTGGCGATATATTATTCAGTTCTATCATTCACGTATACAATTACAATACTTACCAGATGACCAGCTTTCATTCAACACCACTTCAAAAGTCAAAACACATGCTTTAAGTTACTTGAGGCGTAAACATTCAAACTTTAAAATCAAACCCTCTCAAACTAAGAAAGTTGGCTTTAACAAACACTCTATAATTACATCATCCAATAATCAAAGATGAAGATTATATCTCCTAAAATACTCTAAACAAAGCAAAGAAAAACATAACCCAAATTAGTGATATGCTACAAATCCCAAACTGAAGTTTATTAGTGATATGCTACTTATTCATGCATTTTTGGTTGGAAAAGGTTTAAGGCTGCAAGGATTCATCTTTGAGTAATCATAACATTATAACCATTAAGTTCGATTGCTTGACAAAAAATAATTGGAACACTAAACCCCGTAATAAATACATACAACCCGCTGCGGATATATCCCCTAAAACATAGAAGTTTTTAATTCAAGCAGCTAATAAAGGAACTTTGAAAACATAATATGTATGTAAACAAGTAGAAAACATGAACCTGTTGCAAATTCTACCATTATTCAAATAATATCTCCTAAATCTAGACTTAAAAACAAATAGACACATTTTCGTAACAAATAGACACAGTTACGTTTACCTGCTTCCTGAATAATCAAACTGAAAAGTGAATGGAGATTGCAGCTCCCACGAAAAGTGAATCAGACACCTTGAAACAAAAAGAAGAAGATGAATATGAATATGAATATGGAAACGAATTATTATTCGAACTAAGCATCTAAATAATCAAATCAAGCTAAGAAAGTATCTCATCTGTTCAAAGCTTTTGGGAGAAGAATCTTACCAATTAGAAAATGCGAGAAGAAACTTACCAATTGACCGCCAAAACAAAAACCATACTCTTGTGAGTTTATGTAGGGTGTTGAGAGTTTTGAATTGACCGCCAAGACAAAAACCTTACTCTTTTCGTGTTATGTAGGGTTTTGAGGAGAAAAGCCATACATCTGACCTTCTCGAAATGGAGATTGCAGCTGCTGACGGTACTCTGGTCGAAAGGCATCTCCGAAAGCAGCTCGGTTCTATCGCAATAGAGGAAGGTGATGGTGACGGTACTCTGGTCGAAGGCATCTCCGAAAGCAATAGGGAAGAGAGGTCTCGGACCTTCTTCTTTTGTAACAGTGGTCGAAAGCAACTCTGGTTTGCAGAGTTTGCCTTCCGTTCCAAATACATCAAAAGCAAAGTAACTTGTACTTTGTGCATGAATACATGTACATCTCTTAATTTTAAGAGATTGTGTAAAATTACATTTTTACCCTCCTCAAATGAATATATATATAGTATAGATAATACAATATAATAATTTAAAACCAGGTCTAACTACCCGGTCCGGTCTAAACTCAAAACTTTTGTTACGGAAAATAAAAACTCTATCAAATGAGCTGCCCGTGTTCTTTTAGCTTGCATCCATTACTATATACTTTCATCTAACCCACTATTCTTTCCAACCAATAAATGAAAATGGCAAACCTAAACCGCCTATTCTCACATCCGCCGACGCGTACGACTACCATCATCATCTCCGCCCTGCGATCGGAGATCTCGAGCTTCTCCAAATCTACCGAAAAGCCTCAAGATCCACCTGAAGAAACCGTCAACGAAGAAGATAAGATCGAAAAGGGTGAAGAAACCGACGACGATGAAGCCGATGTGAACAAGGAGACGGGTGAGGTTGGTGGTCCGAGAGGCCCCGAGCCCACTCGTTACGGTGATTGGGAACGTAATGGTCGCTGCTCTGATTTCTAACCCCACAACGTCCTCACTGGTTGCTTGATTTTCCAGATCTTGTTATATGTTAATTCATAGATTCATAGATCGATAGATGTTATCCATATGTTTTGTTTACTTTGCTGGTTGTAATAGAATAGATATGGTGTATTTAGGTCGATAATTAGCAATAAGGAAGTGGTGATCTGTGTGTTTGTTGTGTAAATTTATAGTTCAAATGAGATAATTTGGGCAAAACGAAAGTAAAGAGTCGGTTATTATTAAAAATCAAGGATTAGGTTATGCTAAATTGCTAAAATAATTAATTAGTGGATTTATACTAAATTTAATTAATAAATCCATATATTTTAAGTAAAATAAATAACGACAACCAATCAATTTAACGAGATGGAACTCACGATTCTTGAAAAAGATTTTGGGGAGTTGGTGATGAAGAGACCTAGGGCATCGATCTTCAGCGATGCTCTCTCCCAAGACAAAGGCGACATATCGAACCAACCACGATAGCCGTTACACTAGGCAACAACCGTCTTGTTTGGTCGAACGAGATTAAAAGAACATGAGTATAATTGGTTGAGATGAAATGACATATAATTGGTTGTAAAATAACATGTTGTTACGAGTTGCTACGAATGAAGTTGTTATTTTACAACCAATTAAAAGAACATGAGTATAATTGATTAAAAGAACATGTTGCTACGAATCATAACAAAAGTTTCATGACATATAATATTTAATTTTCAAAAAATAAAAAATAATAACATCAATTTGTTAAATTATCAGTACGATAGATACCGTAGAACCACACCGCCCCCCGGAACGAACAATACAAAGGCACCCGATGGCTGTTTCGTAAATAACCTCAACTTTCAGGCTCAACTCAAAATCTCAGTTTACCGCAAACCTAGGCTACAACCAACGAGCAAACTGCCTATCAACGAAGCGAAAAACGCACCGACTCCATCGTAAATCATCGATTCACACTGTAATATCACTCTCAATCACAACCATAACGATACACTCTTCCTCATAAGCAAAAGGTAACTTCACAAATCCACTGAAATATACTTCATAGGGTACAAACTGTTGTTGAATTTGATTGTTGTATGCTGTGTTGGTTTTGTATTGTGTGTATGGATTGATTTGAGTTGATTTGGTTGTTGTTTTTGTTTTCTGTGGTGTGAAGATTGGTTAAATGGGGAAAAGTAGACCTAGGGCTGCAGAAAAGAGGGTTTTGGGGCAAGGATCAATTGTGTTAACATCATGCTCATCGTTAACGATACCACCTGCACCTGTTTATTACCCTAGTGAGGAGGAATTTAAGGATCCGTTGGCTTATATTTACAAAATTAGGCCGGAGGCTGAACAGTATGGGATTTGTAAGATTATTCCTCCTGAGAATTGGAAGCCCCCTTTTGCCCTAGATTTGGATGCTTTTACGTTTCCTACGAAGACGCAGGCTATACATCAGTTGCAAGCACGGCCGCCGGCTTGTAACTCGAAGACGTTTGAGTTGGAGTATAATAGATTCTTGGAGGAGCATTGTGGGAAAAAGGCTGTGAGGAAGAAGGTGGTGTTTGAAGGGAAGGAGTTGGATTTGTGCAAGCTGTTTAATGGGGTGAAACGGTATGGGGGATATGATAATGTTGTGAAGGAGAAGAAGTGGGGGGAGGTTTTTCGGTTTGTGAGGTCGGGTGGGAAGATTTCTGAATGTTCAAAGTATGTGTTGTCTCAGTTGTATTATGACAATTTGTATGATTATGAAAGTTATTATAACAAGTTAGATCAGGTGAAAGAGAAGACTTGCAAAAGAGTGTTGCAAGTCGAGAAAAAATCTGCGCAGCAAAGTTGTAAGAAAGTTCGTATTAATGAAGAAGGTGAGAAAGTTAAGCCACCTAAGGTAGATGATCAAGATTCGTATGATCAGATATGTGAACAATGCAGAAGTGGATTGCATGCAGAAGTAATGCTTTTATGTGACAGGTGTAATAAGGGATGGCATATTTATTGTTTATCGCCGCCTTTGAAACGAGTTCCACCTGGTAATTGGTATTGCTCTGAATGCTTCAACTCTGAGAAAGATAGCTTTGGTTTTGTTCCTGGTAAACAGCTGTCATTGGAAGCTTTTAGGCGTGTGGCTGATAGGGCTAAGAAGAAATGGTTTGGTTCAACATCTGCATCAAGGGTACAATTGGAAAAGAAGTTTTGGGAAATAGTGGAAGGATCTGTTGGTGAAGTTGAAGTTATTTATGGCAGTGATCTGGATACTTCTGTTTGCGGTAGTGGTTTTCCCCGTGTAATGATCAAAAGCCATCATCTATCGATGTTGATGAATGGGATAAATATTGTTCCAGCCCATGGAATCTTAATAACTTGCCAAAATTACAAGGGTCAATGCTTCGTGCTGTTCATCATAATATTGCTGGTGTTATGGTACCTTGGCTTTACATTGGGATGCTATTTTCTTCTTTTTGCTGGCACTTTGAAGACCATTGCTTCTACTCTATGAATTATCACCACTGGTATGTAAGTTGTTGTAATCTTAATGTAGTTCCCTCATTCTAACCTGGTATCCTTTCATATAGAGTGCATTGTATGGCTTATATAAATTTGATTATATACTTATCTCGTGATGTTAATTTTTATCATATACTTTCAGGGAGAGCCCAAATGTTGGTATAGTGTCCCTGGTAGTGAAGCCGGTGCTTTTGAGAAGGTAGGTCATTACTGCGTATCATGGCATGCCCAGTGCAATAACTATATTACCCTCGCAGTAGGTTTTTGGTGCTATTTACTAGAGCATCATGCCATCATGTTAGTCACACTTAAAACCACCACCCCTGATAAAAGATTTTGATACTATTTATTATGGGAGTTAAAGCACAATCGATTGGTAGTATTGTATATGAACTGAAATAAGTTCATTTCATAACCTTTGCTGAGGAATAAAAATATGACGGGTGATGACTTAAGCTATGGGGAAAAGCATGAAGAACAGGGAAAGAACCAAAAAATTGAAAAAGAACACAGTGTCATTTTCTTTGAGCTTTCTCATTTCACCTCTATAGTGGGTATTGGCTCAAGATATGTAGATTATTTATGGCCATATACGAAACTGTTAATGGGACTAGTGTTACGACTGTAATAACATATGATGAATCTTTGTACATTTTTATTTATAAATCAGAAGGTAGTTTACAATGTCATTTTCTTTGAGCTTTCAGCTTTCACATGAGAATATAGTTGGTAATGGCTTAAGATATGTAGATTATTTATGGCCATGTAGTTTACGAAACTGTTAATGGGACTAGTGTTATGGCTGTAATATCATATGATAAATTCATGTTCATTTTTATTTATAAATCAGAAGGTAGCTTAACTAATAATTATATTCTTGACATGAAGTTTTGACCATGTCGAAGGGAAAGCTTGACCTTGAGGATTGATATGATACTGCAGGTGATGCGGAACAGTCTTCCTGATTTGTTTGATGCACAACCTGACTTGCTTTTTCAGCTGGTCACTATGCTGAATCCATCTGTCCTGCAAGAACATAATGTTCCAGTTTACAGCGTATTACAGGTTTGTTAAGCAAAAACAATAACTTAATAAATACTAATATATTGTGTTGATACATTATGAATGGCTCCTTCACATATTTAGTTTTTTTTTTGGGGGATTACATGTCAAACAGTACAACGCTGTTGGTCCTGTTCCATAACTTATGTTGTATTTAACTTTATTTTTTCATATGCCTCTTCCAGGAACCTGGGAATTTTGTCATTACCTTCCCTAGATCTTATCATGGAGGTTTCAACTTTGGTGAGCCTAATATGCCCTATAAAATTTATTTCAATAAAAGATCTTATACTTTGTAATTGTGTTTAATGATTATCTTCTGGTTTCGGCAGGTTTAAATTGTGCAGAAGCTGTCATTTTGCACCAGCTGATTGGTTACCTTATGGTGGTTTTGGGGCAGAACTTTATCAGCATTATCGCAGACCTGCTGTCTTGTCTCATGAAGAGCTGCTTTGTGTGGTAGTCCAGGTCTAAGTCTTTTATATTTATTTTTAGTTTATTGTTAATATTTCTAATTATGGTAACACAGGAAGGTCAGAAGTTTGTTACATGAATCTGTACTCTTATATCGTGTGATCAAATATCATTTTTATACTTTTGTGTAATTGTTGATGATGTTGTGAGGCGATAATTTATCTTCCAATATTAACATTTCTTTTCTTTTTGTGATATCTTGTGTTTTTTGTTTGCTAAATGGCAACAATTTCAGCTTCAGGTCTTGTGGACATGTTCTAGATGCTTATTATTGTTATTATATTTTGCCTACTATTTACAGAATGATTTTGATAGCAATGCATTACCTTACTTGAAAAACGAGTTGCTTCGTGTGTACAATAAAGAAAAGAGTTGGAGAGAAAGGCTTTGGAAAAATGGCATCATTCGTTCTTCTCCCATGGCCCCTCGAAAGCACCCAAATTATGTTGGTCTTGAAGAGGTAACTTGAGGTTTCCGAGTCGTTTTTTTCTTCTTTTGAATATAATTTTTAACATTCTCAAGCAAAAATTACGTATTTCATGAAAATTGTGGACAATGTTTTGTAGGATGCAACATGCATCATATGTCAGCAGTTCTTGTATCTGTCGGCTGTTGGTTGCAGCTGCAGGCCTTCCGCTTTTGTCTGTCTTGAGGTAAAGTGTTTTAAGTATTCCAAATTGAGATAACCTAATTTAGTAATTTACCATATATATCTGCATATATAATCGATGGACCATCGGCCCTTAATTCTGTATAGACTAATTATTTGTATTATACGCGCAGCATTGGGAAAACCTGTGCGAATGCAAGCCCTGCAAACGCCATTTTCTTTATCGTCACACACTTGCAGAATTAAATGAATTAATAATTAAGACGGAGCCACAGAATTCTGAGGATATGATTGAAAAGAGAAACACAAGAAAGCATCTGACTTGTACCAATGAGACTACCTTTTTATCGAAAAAGGTTTGAATTCTAACTACCTGTTTTTCAAATCATGAAGATCGTAATTCAAATTATGTTTTCAAAGAAGTTTGCATACTGCAATATTGGTGAAAGTATTATGCTAAATTCCACTTGACTGTGTTTTTATTATTATACGTAGGTTAAAGGTGCCCATGTTACAATTACACAACTTGCTCAAGAATGGCTCCTGAGATCTTGTAAAATTCTTCAGATGCCATATTCAACTGACGCGTATTCCCTTGCCTTGAAAGAAGCCGAACAGTTTCTTTGGGCTGGTTCTGAAATGGACCCAGTAAGATTAAAGTCTCTGATTACTTACCATTTATATATTTGGTTGAAAAGTCATCATTTATATCATAGCGTGATTGAAAATAGGTTAGAGAAGTGGCGAACAACTTGGTTCAAGCTCAAAATTGGGCAGAAGGTGTTAGAAATTGTCTTTCAAAAATCGAGTTGTGGCCATCTCACCATAACTGTGAAATGGAGAGGGTAAAAATGGAAGATTTGGCCATTTTGCTTAATTTCAGTCCTGTGCCCTGTAATGAACCTGGACATCTAAAGTTAAAGGTAAATAGAATCTTAATTATGTTTAAAAGATGACTCCTTAGTCCCTGAACAATTGTTCTTTTTCTTCATAGGGTTATGAAGAAGAAGCAAAAGAGCTGATTCAAGAAATCTCTTCTGCTCTATCAATACCCTTCAATGTTTCTGTAAGTTCCTTTTTTTTTAATTTACAATTTAAAGTTGGAGCGTTATTTGTTTCATTTTGTTTGGTTACTCTTCTTGGCATATCAGATTGTTGATTTGGAAACCTTGTACTCGAAAGCGTGTGATTCTGCTATATATGTAAACGAAAGCGAGGAACTATTGACCAAACTGACAGCTGTAAAGGTTAGTTTACTTCTGTCTCATATCAGCCAATTTTAGATGTTTTATTGTTATCTGATATGTTATTTGTAATTTGTCACTTTAGCTCTGGCTACACTCTGTAAGAAACTGCATTTCAGAGAAATCTCCTGGTATAATCGAGATTGATAACATCAAAAACTTGAAGTCAAAGGTGGCTATGATATTATAGTTATTTTTTTTTTCTTTTTTCTTTTTGGTGTTTTTCAATTATAATGTCTCCATATATTTGATTAGTATTTATTGTTGTAATTTCTCTTATTAGATTGTGGAACTTCAACTCCAAGTTCCTGAAGTCCCATTGTTTTTGGATTTTGTAAGGCAAGTTGAATTATGTCAATCGCGGTGTAGTGAGATGCTGGGAGGTTCTATAACGTTAAAGGTTGGTAATTCAGCTAATTTATATAATTACAAATTTTGTAGTACTTTCTTTAATACGGAACGTAATATATAATGTGCAGAGCCTTGAAATGCTCATTCAAGAATATGAGGGTTTTACTGTTAATGTTCCCGAGTTAAAACTTTTGAAGCAATATCAGAGTGAGACACTTGACTGGATTTCACATTTCAATAACATTATGAAGGATATTCATGAGCGCGAGGATCAAGAAAATGTTGTGAATGAGTTGATTTGCCTTGAGAAAGATGGATCGCTGTTGAAAGTTCAAGGTCTGCATCATGCGTAATTCACATGCTTTATATTACAGATATATTTTTAAGATATCCAGGTATATGTTCATTTTGTTTTTTGTTTTTAATTATGTGATGTAGTTGATGAGTTGCTTCTTGTTGATGTGGAGTTAAAGAAGGCTTCTTGCAGGTTGAAGCTTGGAAGGTAGAGTGTCATTTATTATACTAGCAAATGAGCGAGTCTGTGAGTTGGGTAACAGGTGTTTTTTGTAAATGTCAAAACGTACCGAGGCACTTGTTTAAAATTTATTTAATTTGTGTAAGTAATTATTGTGACATATATAATTATATGAATTATACTATTTCATTAATAGTCAGTGTTTTGAAGAAAAGATTCAAGATCTTTTACGCTTTAAAAGTGAATTTTGAGCAACTTTGGACCTGATTTACATGTTTTCTTTAGCTTGTTTTTTAGGCTTGCCTTGGTTTGACCTGTTAGGGAAATAAGTTTGTCGACACATATTTTTGTATACTCGTTTAGTGCTTCATTATAAGTTAATTTGGTACGTGCAATATAGTTGGAGGGCAGTGTCTTTATCAAAATGCATGGTTTTTCTTCTATTATTTATCCTTGAATTATTTTATTTTATTCAAGTTTCCCTTTACACTTTTACAGGTGTTGCGTAGTAAATGGCCGATGGAATCTATTCAACAAGTAATGAATGTGGCCACCAAGTATGAATTCTTAGCATGATGCCTTTTTTAATTGTTAGTTTGTTACGTCTTTATGATTGTTTTTATTAAATGTATGCTGATGTCATTCAGACTACAAATCGAGAATGAGAAGGTGTTCAAGAAAATTTCTGATGTTCTTGCACAAGCTGTGTGCTTGGAAGAAAAAGCAAAACATATTCTGGCTTGTGAGGTCCAAATGTCTGATTTCGACGACGTTGTAAGGTAAACACATGAAATCATACTGCAATGGCTCATCTGTAAATTTCAGTATGTTTATGGCTGGAAACTGATCATCAGTTTAACTCAGGATGTCAGAGGATATTTGTGCACTTTTCCCTTCTCTTGATGATGTCAAGAAAGCTTTGTCTATGGCAAAATTGTGGCTTATGAAGTCTAAACCGTATTTAGTTTGTGATCTCTCTGTGACGTCAGTTGCAAGTTCTTTGCTTAAAGTTGATGTCTTAAAGGTTTTAATTTTCTATGTTCACTGTGTTTATTTTAGATGTTTCACACGAGTGGTTTATGACTTACCTATTGTAAAACATGATGCAACTTTGTAGGAGTTGGCTTCGGAATCGAAGTTATTGAAGATATATTTGGAAGAGCGTTTTTTGCTTGAAGATGTTTTACAGAAATATATGCAGTGGGAGCATAATGCATTTTCTGCTCTAAGCGATGCTGAGTCCCTATTGAATATTCTTGATGATGGTGATGAGAATTCGTTTGATATTATCTCCACAATTCAAGATCATGTTGCCAAAATGGAATCCATCATGAACAATGAGTTATCACACCGTTTTGACTCCCTTGTGATTCCAAAACTACAAGAAAATTGTGCATTTCTCAAATGGTGTTCTAAGGCCTTAATTTTTCGTGCTGGTGTTCCCACATTTAAGGTGACCCTGAAGTAAAATTTAAGTTTATAACTTTGTTCGCTAGCATATAATTTTGTAATGGAATTTAATCTTTCTTTTTGCAGGAGGTTGAATTTTTGTTGGAGGATGCCAAGTGTCATCATGAAACATATGCAAATTATTCTTTTTGGAGGTCATTAGTGGATGGGGTTACTTGGCTTAAGCAGGCTGTTGAAATTCTTGGCTCTTGTAATGTTAAAAGATTTAATTTGAGTGATGTTGAAGAAGCTTTGAGGCAATCTAAGGTATTATTCCGTTATTGTTATTTCTTCTGAGTGTTGAGCCTTAAGTTACAATTGTTATTGACTTCTTTTTTTTAAGCATTTACTTATGGCATTTTAATAATGGCAGATGCTAAAAATATCTTTTCCATTGGTTGTTGACCAATTACTAGACGCTGTTAGGAGACACAAGTAAGTTCCATCAAGACATGCAATATGATTTTCCTTTTATTGATTGTTGGATCTTAATCTCTCTCTCCCTCTCTTGCTATAATCCCTCCCTCCCTAAAAATATATATTGATGGTTACTTTTTATCTTGTTTCCTTCTATATCGAAAGTGGAATCTTGATAATCATCTGCTTTGGTTATACGTATGATTATGGTTGATGGATCTTTAGTTATCATATGATGTCATCACTATGGGATAACTTGCACTACGAGTCACATACCCTCTTTGTGTCATTAAATTCACGTACATGCACAATCTTGAATTGATAATGTGCATTGTTCACTCCTTATATGGAAGAGATTTATGATATTAGCATTGTTTATTCCCTAGTTCCAAAGAGAAAAGTAGAAGATGATATTTATTGCTCATGTAAAAGGACCCATCGCTTTTATTAACTTGAGGATTTGATAAGAGTTGATTCGGTGGTGGGTAATAGATTAAATACTTTATTAATTTGAACCTAGCAACCTCCAATTATTATCATCTACAAGTGATCAAATGCCTATGAAACTACAAACTTGACGGTGATAACTTTTCCATATGAACAGTGATTTATGACAAGGTACTACGGCAATAAAACATTTTGAGTCTGAAAAGCCAAAGCATCTGTGTTTTTTTCAAATTTATGACATGGAAGTTTTTACTACTACAAAAAAATAATTTTGAAATCAACTTCTACAGATAGGACCAACGGTTTTTGTAACGTAATAACTGATGATATGCAGTTTAGGGGTCTTAATTTACTTGTTTTGTCACTTCATTGACCTGCTATGTTAACTGAATTCCTTTTCATTCTTAAATGCTTATACGAGTTTGTCATTGTAAATTATACCCATAATGATCAAAGATTGTTTCTTTATCTTAAAGGCTATAATTTAAGTGCTAATGATCTTTCTTTAACTGTCGTTTTGACTGTGTAGTGTATGGGTGGATGAAGTGAAATTTTTTTTCAGCTGTAGCCCTGGAGAGCGGTCGTGGTCTATGTTACTGCAACTCGAGGTCATATAACTATTTCTCACGTTTTCACCGTTTTCTTCATTACTGGAACTTATTATCATAAACTTCAAATATGTAATAGCAGTATTACTGGATATGCGCAGGGTTCTGGCAGCACTAATGCTTTTAATTGCATGGAAATTGACATGGTTTTATCTGAAGTGCAAAGGGTCAAAGAATGGAAACAAAGAGCTGGAAGTATTGTGGGGGTTAAAGTTGATGATAATAGTAATCTGCTACTTGATGGTCTATCTTTGGTACAGCATACACTATCTTCTTTTGGTTTTTTGTCATCTTGTATGTTAATTTTTTTTAGGATGGATCTGTTTGTTTATATGTGGGGAATATATGTCAATATTCTGCTTAAACTGGTACTACGGTATCACGCTAACCTTCATTGTTTTTATATTGTTGATACTTTTTCTGCAGATATTAAATACTCTAGAAAGATCTTTATATGTGTATGACAAGCCTGATGGTTGCAGTCAAACATGTTGCATGTTATGCTTAAATGACTCTCAAAATCAGGAACTCTTAACTTGTTCTGTGTGCATGGATTGGTAAGTTGTCATGTTTTATATTAATTAGTATTGAAACCACTCAAACCATTTTTACTCAGCAAAGAAAATAAACTTTCCATCATTTCAATTAATGCTTCCTGTTTATCTTGCTTGCAGCTACCATATCCATTGCGTTAAACCAACTGCAGGTGGTGCAAGTCATGCAGCATCTCACATGTGTCCTTATTGCCATATCATTGAATGTGGCAAAATCTCTCGGCTGGTATGATTTAATTACTTCGTTTAGATTCTGATTTTTTTACTTTTCACCTAATTTTGTCTTGTTTTTAGAAAACTGATGGAAAACGTCCCGAGTTGGATATGTTTTTGGAGCTTTTGTCTGATTCTGATAACCTATGTGTAGAGTAAGTGCCTTTCCTACTTTTGTTCAATGCATGCCTTAAATAGTTAAATAGCATGTGCTATCCATGAGTGTTTCAAGTATATTCTGCTTTTCTAAAACTAGGTCCACTTTAGGCAAGTTTGCTTTATTCAGGTTGATTCCCATGTTCTTAGTTGTTTTTGCTCTACTAGGTTTGTGTTTGCACATAGTTTTCTCATGTTAATAGTTGCGTCCTCAGCCCTCGATAAAGATTTTCTTAAGGTATTTATAGAGGTGGCAAATTGGGCTGATGGGTGGGTAACAGGTCAAATAACATTTTGAAGGGACCAAAACGAGTCTGGATGGGTTAACCAAAAGTACTACTTATCCAATTTTTAAATTTCATTATTATGTCAATTTTGATTACAATTTTATTTCATTTCAATGATGTTATGATCTTTTGAATGAAATGATTTACAAGTTTTTATGCGTTAAAATATAGTTCCGTAGACTTTTGATGTGTTTAACCCATTTTCTGTTAAAATAAGTTTTATTTTACCCGTTTGACCAGCTAGAGACGAAGAAAAAAAACCAAATCAGCCCATTAATTAGTAAATGGACTGAATTTCCATCTCTAGCTGTTTGTTATATTCATTCTCTCTAAATAAATGCAGTTTGCTCAAGTAAAGTACATCATTTTATTGATGATAAATCGCTCTCTGCAGGATTGAGGAAAAGGCTATAATACGTCAAATTGTTGAGAAATCTCTGGCATACAAAGCTTGCTTAAATAAAATTGTAGAATTTTCCTTGGCTTCTTTAGACGAAGACTTGAGTGTGGTTGTTAGGAAACTGTCAACTGCTTTAAAGGTGATTATTAGTCTGGTTTATGGCTTTTGCTGCTATTGTTTTAAACCTGCTATATCAAAAGTTGCTATATCAAGCACTGTTTAGTTCATCTTGTGTAATAACAATATATGATTACTGTTTGTTGATTTTTTTTTCTTTTACAGGCAGTAGAAATGGTGAAAGTGTATGATGGCCAAATTAATTCTAAATTTGAGCTTGCATTAGCAAAAAATTCATGGAGAGTTAGAGCGTCCAAGTTATTAAAAGGTTCACAAAAACCATCAATCTACCAGGTCCAACGACTATTGAAAGAGGTATTCACAAAACGTAATAACATTAAAAGGTTGATTGGATGTAAGTTGCCATTTAGACCTAGAATGTTTGATATGTTATTGACAAAAGATAAACAAATACTCTTGCCTTTTAATCTAATTCCTGAATTACTTGTTAGCATATAAGAAAGAATTTAGGCAATAGGCTTGCTGAATAACTGACCCTGGTATATGATGATATCTGCAGGGTGTCACTATAAACATCGCTTCAGAAGATTATTTCTGGCATAGACTGGAGACAATGAAGCAGTTTGGTTTGCAATGGGCGATGAAAGCCAAAAAGGTTCTTTCTTATTTTTTCTATTTTATGTGTGTGTTGAGTCAATAAACGCCTTATTATACTACTGAACAGGTTTCAGCAGATTCTGGTGCACTTGAACTGCATAAAGTTTTTGAACTTATAGCTGAAGGAGAAAATATTCCGATACACTTTGACAAGGAACTTAAGGTAATAAACAAAAAAAAACATCGTTTATAGCTTCAATGCCTTGTTTATTGATTTTAATTTTAACTTATTACGGTTTTGGTGCTTGTAGTTATTGAGAGAACGCAGTATGCTTTACTGCATATGTAGGAAACCCTATGATCAGAGACCAATGATTGCTTGTGACAAATGTGATGAATGGTATCATTTTGATTGCATTAGATTATCATGGGCACCAAAAATTTACATCTGCCCTGCATGCAAGGTTGATACAGTAGATGAAATTAAATGCACTTCATCATTAATTGCACAAGAAAGGCAAGCACACTCTTAAACCTTTAATTTTGATGACAATTTACGAAACTTTAATAAACTCTTTACAAGTTTGGTGGGCCGGGCAAGATGCGTGATAGGTCAAAACGAGTCTCGTCGAAATAAGCCGTTTTTAGTATGAATTGAAATGCGCCGGTTTGGCTGGCTTCCTGAATCTGTTTTGTCTACTTTTGTATTTCTCTTTTCAGTTGATGACTGCTTAAATTATTAATGTAAAATAAATATTATTGCTATAATAATTTCAATCCATAAATGAAACAATTTAGGAGGTTGTATACTTTGAAATAAGAGTTTGAGAAACTTTTATACCATTTTACGTGTTCGCCTGTTAGCTCACTTTCCGGCTTGACCGGCCTATTCCCATTTGAAATAGAACACTATCAAAGTGTTTTGTTTACAAGTAAATAAACTGAAATTACGACCTCTATGTTGCTCCAAATACTATTAGGAGTTTGGCGGGCCGCTTATCTTTCAATTTGGTACCCTTAAATCGTCTGTTTTGGTAGGTTATGTGATTTATATCTCAGACAAGTCTGATGTTTGACTTTGACCAGGTCTAATGGTGAATGTGAAGAGCCTCAAACACCATCTCCAAGACCAATGGAGTTGAGAAGGGAAGCAGAAAGCAATGACAACATTAGTACCAGGAGACGTAGTGGCATTGAACGCCTTTTATGGAGAAATCGAAAGCCTTACAGAAGAGCAGCTAAAAAGCGCGTAGAGCTTGATATTTTTTCTCCATTTTTTCATGTACAATAATAAAGTTAGTAATCTTGGGTTAAATGGAAATTTGTTCATTTAATTCATTTAATTTATTCCAGGTTTACAACTTACTGTAGCTTTTATAGTTTTAGATTTTACCCATTCTCCAGGCTTCAAGTGACTGAACTAGATTTTTCATGCAAAGTCTTTTGCTACTTGATGTTCAAGTTTCAACATTGTTTTTAACCGACAAGTGTAATGAATAAACCGCTTGACCATTAAGTTGCATGGATTTCATTCTACAATTTGATAGGCTACAAACATACTTACGAAATGAGATTTATTACTGTTTTAGTCTATGTGGTTTTGGTAAAATCTTGTTTTATTTTCTTATGCTTGTTTCTTTCCTATGCCCTTTAATGGTTTCTATTTGTCATTCTAGTCGTTGAGACTAACAATGTTACATACTATTGTAAAAATGGGAGAAAATTTAGTATTTTTACATTATGTACAAGCTCTTTATTTAATATATTCAACTTTTTATAAAATTTGTACCTTTTGTGTTAAGAGATTGTACATATGGTAGTTAAACAAAGATCTTTTCATTTAATAGTGTAATGTAATGTTGGTCTTGGGGATTGAAATTATAACTTTATAATGCGTTTGTATTATTTGTGGTACGGTTAAAAAATAAAGTCTTATACACATGTATTGATGATTACGTTACATATGTGTTAATAATAATTTAAATTGCTGTAATCATTGTTGCATGCTTGCATGCACTATATGTGTTGCTTATAATACTTGTGTAATTACTCCTTTATACAATGCATGTGTAAATAGAGTATGAGTAAAGATACTTTAGTGTAACCATTGTTACATATGTTGCATGCGCTACTCATGAAATACCATTGCTTTGTTCCATTTATGTTTTTTATGTGTTAATTGATGTTACTTTGCTGTAGGTATGGACGCATTGTTATTAGAATATGCATTGATGCATACACATTACACGTTACTAGTATATTTTAATATATGTAATATTGGTGGTGAGTGTATTGTTGCATACCCTTGTATAACTCGTGATATTTTTTATAGTGTATGCATCGTTGCATACACGACATACAATGCGAGTATAATATACGAATTGTCACACGCACTGAATGTTTATCAAATGGTTACCAAAGATATTTGTATAGTGCATGTACTGCAAAACACAACGCATATGCACTTCTGTAGAGTATTAATTGCTTCATGTATTGCAAAACACAACGCATATAAACCACTAAATTGGTGGTTTGGATCTTTTACACTTACGAATTCGAAATATATTTGTTTTCTATCTTAACCGTAATTATTGACTTCTTTTAACTAATAAGGTAAATGTTAGAGATCATTGTGAAGGGGAATATGTACGTATACATACATATATTTGGGCACCTCTTGTTTCAGACTAATCTCATGTTAAAGAACACAAGTACTACATAATGTACAAGTACATAAAACATATTAACACATATTGGGCACCCTTTGTTTCAGACTAATCTTGTATTAAAGACCGAACATAAGTCCTACATAATGCATTTATACATAAGGCATAAAAGACATTAACAGAAACTAGTACATTATATGGATCTCATAGTATTCAATTCATTAACAGTTCTTTTTCGGAAAACAAAACAATTGAAAGATATATACACACACTTAATGATATATATGTAGGATGTTGGTCGTTAGACGCTATAACAATTTTAAGTAGAGAGAACTACAAGCAGATTAACAATTATTCTCCCCTACTGTTGTGAATAACAAACATTTGACAATTGTTAACCACATATCTTTCAAACACATTGCATGTTATCATCATCAATACACTACGTACAAATGCTTAATTGCTTAAAAAACAGCTATCTCAGTTCACTTAAGATTAGCTTAGAATTAACACGTTCGATGATCTAGCAAAATCCAAAGAGAAATATAGTCTCATACTACCGTAGGTTTCATAGTATTCTTGCACCAATAAGTAAAGTTTCATGCCTTAAAGCAAAGCAAGAACATAAAAGATTGTCATACATTCTCAACTAAATCACAAGAACATCAACTCCAGCAATGCAGTGTTCCACACCCAGAGTAAACTTGGAGCCTGAAAGCATGAACTCCAGCCGTGCAGCGGCTACATCAGATTCAGTAAGTGCTAATCGAACTCCCGCCACAAAAAGCCATAATCGAAGCCTGCGGTTTTCAAAACATCAACTTTTAGCAACTCAACCGAACACAGATACTTCAAAGAAACAATAAAACACAAAGCAAAAACATAATGCCACTTACAAATCATTCTCGTCCGCTGTCGTCATCAGGAGATGCTGGTTTAACATCAATGGTGAAGCTATACTCCTGGTCACACCCCATGTAAGAATCACACATAAAGTACAAAGTTAAGCTTTTCTTCCCGGGTTCACTTGGAGCGGTAATATTATCAAGCTTAACCTTTGCCTTCCTCTGCAAGGAAACTCTCTTAATCGCAAGCAGCTGGTTACTTTTAGTATCACCAACAACCAGCCACCATCCTTCTTCTTTACTTTTCGGGAATCTAGGGGCATCCACAGGCCCCACTTCGGTCCTACCCTCGAGATCACGTTCAAGTGTAACCACCAATGTAATGTCTTCCCCAGCCCTGATATTCTCAATATCCATAACATCGTATGACAGGTCAATATTGGGAAAACGGTTGCAAAACCTTGCAATATCCATCAACTGAGAATCTGACATCTGTAATAGTTCACGCCTCTCGTCATCTTCCATTTCAACCAGATCGAACACGGTTTCAATACTCCTCCCAGGGTTTTCTTGGCACCGTTTGGCTAACTCTTTAGTGAAATGAGGCAGTTGCAAGAGCACCGAGTCCCGTTCCCACATCCCTTGCGTCACCATCTGGCTAACTTCCATTGCAAGTAAAGCCAAGCTAAGCCATCCATTACTTGAAATAACATCCACCAAGGCTTGAAGCAGCCTACCAGCAGATAAAAGCACTTCATGCTGATCCGACCCAAGATTCCCACCTACCAGTTGTCTCGAAAAATGAGCTTGCAGCAGCACGTTAGCCTTCACATGTGGGTCCCCATATTTTGGGTTTTCAAACGAAAACCGTTGATGGTTAATCAACTTTCGGATCAAGTCCTCCTCACCAGGTCGAACAGGGAGTAACTCATACTCAGAAGCAGAAGATAAAATCTCCAAAAGACCCTTCAACTTTGTCTTACTAGTAATTGAAGAACTAAACCGTTCAATTGTGGTGTAACTGATGTAATAGTATGAAGCATCATACCCAGATTGAGAGGAGAAAGATCAAAATCATCCTCAATTGCAACACATTTACTCGATTCCAAATCACTCAATGTGTTCTCCACAAGTTCGGAAAGATGATCTGATAAATGCCTCTGACTTACACCTTGCAGATTGTAGTAATTTGGATTTTGGGTCAGCCTTCGGTACATAAACGTCCATGTGAGATAATCAACAGCATCTTGTTTGTTTGCAATCACTTCAACCACCACCTCAGCATTCAATTATCATGTAGATGATGATGCAAATGGCTTTCAACCGGAAATGCTTCAAATAAAAACTTCTTATAATATTCCTTACGAGGGGCATGGCAAAAGATGACACATTTCCCTGAATTATCAACAAGTGGACGGCTAGCATGGCCCATCATCTGAAGAAGATCAGTTACTGGATAATCAGTGTGAGCGTTTTCCCGCCCATCATAATACTGTGTTCCCATAACCACCACCAAATGTGCACGAAGAGAGACCCCCCAACACATAGTTCCACTCATTACACAAACTTGAATACACCCCGTTTCAAACAGTGTCTTAACAATATCCTGGTCAGTGGTGGTCAAACCTTCGTGGAGATACCCCACCCCGTATTTCAATGTCTCCTTCAACATGGGTTCCCGGATACGGTCAATAAACGGGCCCAACTCAGTTTCAGACTGAAGTAAGAACATAGGTGTATCTCGATTCTCAGCACCAGGATATTTACTTTCAGCGATCGAGTATGTCATCAGATCAACAGCTGTCAGACGGGTGTGTTTCCTGGTAGGAACAAACACAATGGCGGGTTTTTTATTCTTAGCATGTTGCACAATAGCAGTGTAAGTTGGTTTGCTCATCGCCTGCATTCGGGCTTCAAAATTGGCTATATCTATACCCTGGATATGAATTTCAAGAGGAACAGGCCGAACACCTGGGGGAAAATTGAAAAGCCCATGTGATGTAGCACCTATCCATTCGCCCAAATCCTTTGCATTTGCAAGTGAAGTTGATAGTGCCACTATTCGAATATTATGACCCTGACTTGCAATGTACCTCATCCTGGACACTATAACCTCCAGAACTGGACCATTTTGCCCCCCAATCAAATGCAACTCATCGACAATAAAAAGACTAACTTGTTGAACATGTTTCCGTTGTTTCCAACGACGTGATAACGCGTCCCACTTGTCAGGAGTGCTGATTATAACCTGCCCTTTTTCAAGTAACTTCAAATCAGTTGCGGTCTCACCAGTCAACTCACAAACCCTCAACCCCAGACCATCTCCAAATTTCTTTTTCCATTCATTATATCGTTCCTTAGCAAGTGCTTCAACAGGAGCAATATACACAGCCCGCATAATGTTATCCGACCCTTTCTGATGGTTTCTTAGAACAGCAAATTCTGCACATATTGTTTTCCCGCTACCCGTTGGTGCAGCAACTAACACGTTGTCATCGGTGTTGTACAGCACTGTAAAAACTTGAGTTTGAACAGGATTGAAGTGTTTGAATTCTTGATAAAGGGCTTCATATAACGGGTTTCTCAAAGCGGTAACAGGAAGCGGCTGCAAGTCTAGCAATTCGGTTGGTGGTGGGTATTTTTCGGGTAAGATCAAGTGACGGAATGAACAGGTAAAACTGATAATGACCCGAGCCATCTGTCGGAGATGACCTTAATGAAGTACTGAGGTGGCAACGGTTCGTATATCGGAACAGTGAAATTCAAAGTGTGATCTTCATCAATGTACTGTTTTTTCAGCAAAAAATACTCGTTATGAAGTATGTATTCTCCGTCATTATCTTCTACAATCACCCAAAACGGTTCAACGTAGCCATGAATCTTGTCTTCCCACTGAAAATCTGGAGTGATAGTGAGTTCAACCCTTAAAATGGTTCGGGTGATTGGCTGAACATGTGCAGCTAGGTTAAGTTTTGGGAACTGGTGAATGCACCTGTGAAGATTTCTCCCTAATTTTGGGGCACGAACAAGCTCTCCTAGCTCCTGTGATGACAGATCATAATACCTTTCCCATGCTAAATCCTTTTTCTCCAATTTCATTAATATATCATTTTTAATCCCATGAAATTGGCGTAGAGGAGTTTGCACGCTCCAAATCCTCTTATTTATCATTTTGCACAAGTTTAAAGCTTTCTCAGCTAACTGGGCCCACCCTCTTTTCAACACGATCTCAAAAAGAGCCCTCATTAAACGTCCTGCACTCTGAAAACCATAAAAAACAAGATTCAACCAACAAAACATATGATCTGTGACAATATATAGCAAGTACAAATATCATGAAAATGGCAAAAGCGTTTTTAGCATAATATCCCAACATACTTGCACTTTGTCCTATTTTAGTCATCGTAGCTATTGTACATTTCAGTCATTAAAAAATTATTCTTAGTCAAACAAAGGTCAAAACAAGAAAATCTTCACATCAAGTCCACATAATGAGAGAGTGTATTTCTTAATGACTAGAATGTGTTATAAAGGTACAAAGTATATTGGCATTTTAGGCCAAAGAGAAGGCAAATATGGGAAGTTAACTAACTAGTCAAAGATAAAAGTAAATAACCTACCTGAGTTATGAAAACCATATCAGAAGTCAATGAAAGACCTTCAAGCTTTAGCTGGGAAATATATGCTTGGAGTAGGACATTAATCTTCGCACTGGGCTCTTCTAAATTTTCCTTAATTGGAATAGGAACACGATCCAAAAGCTTTACAAGTTCCATTTTTTCATCTTGTCTTACTGTCACATATTAAACTCCTCACTGAGTGAAAACAATCTACATAGCTCAATATCACTCATTGTGGGCTTCAAATGCTCGTTGTAAGTGGCAATAGTTCCATGAGTAATGTAATAGTAACTTGCAATCCTACCCAGATCAGTCACTTGAAAATACCCACTTTTTCTATCATACTTCACCAAGTTGTTTTTGTCAAGTATTGTGGCAGCAGAATGGACCTGCAAGAAACAGTAACCAACATTAATAAAAAAATGTTGCTAAAAACTTCTACCGAACCAAAATATAATTCTACAGTTGAAATCATTAGAAAGTTAAAAGTGCGTTCAATTTGTGGCACTTCACAAACAAGGCACTAAAGCTACAATATTTTAAAATGACAAAATCAGCTTTGAATGAAGATGCTCTAAAACACCCACCAAAGACGATCATGTTTTTCTTTGTTGTGATGACATCACTGGTTAAATCCTTAAAAAGCATGTTTAATTTGTAGCACTTCATGAATGTGACACTAAAGCTACAATATTTTAAATTGATGAAATCAATTTTGAATGAAGATGCTCTAAAACAACAACCAAGGCAATACTGTTTTTTTCTTTTTTGTGATGACGTAACTGATTAAAATGAAGACTCGTGTAAAAATGAAGATGAAGCCAGCCCCTGCATGATTATGGCAAACAACAAGAAAAAATATACAAGTGCAGATAAAAACTCACCAGATCAGCTCTCCTACCCTCGAGTAATGGATCTCTCTTCAAAGCATCAGAAGATAAACCATAAAGCTCAGGGTTTCTCACCATACGAATGTATAAATATGTGTAACTAAGCCAATTGAGGGCTTCTTTGGCATTCTGAACAGTTCCAAGAACAATTTCTGCATTCAACTGATCGGCCAACTTGGACACAAATTGACTTTCAATTGGAAGCTGCTGATTCATCAATGAAAGATAATATTGCAGCTCACTGTGTCCAGTTATAATGATTCCTTCACCATGAGTATCAAACTGAGGCCTCCCTGCACGGCCAAGCATCTGCATAACATCCAAAGGACTGAGCTCAGTCCATGCACCTTTTTCTGGATTATAAATTTGGGTTCCCTTGATAATCACAGTATGAGCTGGTAAGTTCACACCCCATGCTAGAGTGGCAGTTGAAACCAGTACTTGAATGTGCCCATCAGCAAATAATTCCTCAACAAGTTGACGGTCCGCCCTAGCCATGCCTGCATTATGGATTGCTAAACCGTAAGGCAAAAGATCTTTAAGATCATTGCTTTTCACCAGCTCAGTATGTTCATGAAGAATCTCACGGCTTGCACTATCTTCTTTTAAAAAGATCCCTAATGTGTCATTAGCAAGAGCTGTGTCTCTAATTGCACGTGCAGTTTTTGTCGTTTCTTTCCTTGAATGCACAAATATAAGCACCTGATGTTTTCCTGCCACACTGATTACTTTTTCGTAACAAATATCGTTCATCAACTGAAACCTCTGCAATGGCTTCTTAACTGTGATTCCAATATACTGTTGTTCGAGCGGGCAAGGTCTGTAACTATTGTCAAAATAAAACAGACCTCTCTTTAAGTCAACCCGAAGAAATAATGCCACGTCATCATAGTTCGGGAGTGTGGCAGATAATCCAACCAACCGAATATGCTCCTTTGTTGTCTCGATTTGTCTAACAGTCCTTGCCACTATGCTTTCTAGAACAGGTCCTCGGTTATCATGAAGGAGATGAATTTCATCAATAATTAGAAGCTTCACGAGTTGAGTATAAGTACGGTCTCCTGATTTTCTCGTAATAATATCCCATTTCTCTGGAGTGGTCACAATAATTTGTGTCTCTTCTATCTGTTGGCGGGTCAAAGACTGGTCCCCACTCAATTCCATCACATTGACACCATAATGCTTCAAACGATTAGACAAATTCCCTACTACTTCAGACACCAGGGCTTTCATTGGAGCCACATAGACTATCTTGTAATCACTGTGGTTGAATGAACCATCTTCATTCATATGCAGCCCAATCTGTTGAAGAATGGTGAGCATAGCTACATTGGTTTTCCCAGCTCCAGTTGGTGCACATAGTAATATATTGTCTGCTTTAAACAAAGCAGTCTCATAAACTCTACTCTGAACCCTATTTAATTGAGTCATTCCCTCAAAAGCGGGTGGGCCCAACTTGGCATGGCTGAAATCTTTACAAGCCTTTCATCATCACCAAAAGCTTTGGCCTTCAAAAAAGGCACATGTACTTCTTCATAGCCTTTCTTATGGTTCCTAAAAGACCCTAAAGGAAGCTCACACTTCTTATTCGCCATTAAAAGACCACCTTGGTGAAACGCAATGCTCTCGAGATCAAGCAACTGTCTCTGTCCGTTTAGCCAACCGTTCTCAGCATCACGGTCCACGATCTCCCTTCGATCTCGGTCACCAAATCCACCACCACTTTCATCTTTCAACCGCCTTGCTTCTTCTCTTATGCTTTTCTCCAAGTTCTTTTGTCTCTCTTTTGCTGTTGCTCTCGTGGCATGTAATTGCTCCAATATTGAAACCAAATCAGGCCCCAGTCCCATCATTTTTTCTTCAATTTGCTTCCTCTGTTCTTGGTCTTCAGCTCTTGCCAAACGTGTACACCACACAATCTTCAATCGGTTCCTTAAAAGATACTTTATCAAGCTGAATTTATCAAACTGCAGATGCACTAGGAGCTTGGTTTCAACTTCACGGTCATCACCTTCTTCTAAGATCTTTAGTACTTCTTCAGCTAGCTTTTGGCTCTGTTGTGGATCAATCTGCTGTTCATAAGCTTGGGAGATCTTCCTCTGAAGCCAATAAGCATCAATGTCTTGTACATTCAGTATCATACCCTCATTAGCTTCTTGTGAGTCTTCGTCATCCATACCACCACCCATTTGCATAGCATTATTCCCATCTCTGTCCAAAACATCATCTTCTTCCTCCTCGTCTTCTTGAACAATATCAAGATCACTCTCTTCATCATCTTCTTCGTTCTCCTCAAACTCAACAGCTACCCCAACATCATCATCAAGAGCATCTTCACCATTTGCAGCATTAAGCCCTGCCCCGTCACCACTCGGATCCTGAAAATCTGTTATAAGCCTCCCAATAGAAACCAACTGATCAAAAACCTGGTTCGGTATAGGGTTCAACAGCTTCTCAATATCCTTCTTCTTGTCAGGATTCTTCAAAGTATCGTTCTTGAGCACAGCCAAAATCTCATCCGCAGCACCACTAACAATATTCAAAGGCTGACCACCCAATTGCTGCTGGATCACACTAAGCATGGCCTCATACGCAGCCCGAGTTTCTTTAGTTTTGGGCTGGTAAACCCCTTCATCTGTTGATGTAAGCACACTCTCTTCTTGAAGACGCCGTCTTTTGCTCTGTCGGTTATTCGCAGCTTCAGCAGAAGGGAGCCCTGGTTCACGCTCTTTTTTCTTCTTAGACTTATTAAGCTTTTCATCCAGCTCCACTGGTCTTCCTCTATAAGCACGGTCACCAAAACTTTTGGGGTCTATCTTCCCATACAAAGACTCAGGCTCTCCTGTTGGCTCATGAGTATCTCGCGGCCGAGAATCGGTCGTCAACACTAGACTAGAATTAGCTCTGTACTCATACTGCTTAAATCGGGCATGTGCCTCAGCACCACCGCCCAAATTCGCCATCGTAATCAACCGCTCTCCAATTCAATAAACCCTACAATCACACCAAAACCAATCAAATCAGGTCAATCAAGCACAATAAAGCCTACACTGAACAAAAATCATTCAAAACACGTGTTACCACAAGAGACCAATATATGAAACCCTAGAAATCAACACGCATCTGTACATATCATGTTTCGATTGCATTCAACGGAACTACTCGTTCTAAAACCTAGAAACATGACGTAAGCAAAAACTAGGGTTTTAGTTTCGAATCTAACTGAACTAAAAGTCTAAAACACAAAACAACCGATAATGATAATGGTGATTGAGTATATACGTAATGAAAAACACAGAATACGTACCGATATTTAGATATCAAAATGTAAACGAAGATATTCGAGAAACTAATTTCATTGATGAGGAGATGAAGATGTATAAATAATAATAATCAGGGGTCTGGCGAAGGCGGTTATAAGTGCGATTTCACAGACACCGACTAGGTTTTGCAATGCGGATATTAACACGGGTCGGGTATAACCCATTTCAATTTTGACGTGGTTGGCTTTGCTCCATACGCTACCTCGGGTTTCAGATGTTTGTTTTTTATCCGAATTCAAATATAAAACCCGAACCTAATTAAAAGTTAACCCGAGCAACCCAACCTAATAAATACATTGATCCGAATCCGATTTTTATAAATGGTTTAGTCTTTAGGTTGAGTTTGTAAGATTTGGGTTAACCAAATTAACACGAATATTAGTTTTCTAAAAAATTCCAAGATTTATTTATTTATATATATATATATGTATGTATGTATGTATATGTGTGTGTGTATGTTTATATGTGTGTATTATGTTATCATTTACAATATTTAAAAATATAATTTTCTAAACTCTATATTATGTTTTTGTGGTTCAATTTTATTATATAAACTTAACGGATAATAAATATGTAATGTCATTTAATATTTAAATACGTATAATAAAGTGAATGTAAATATGCAAAAACTTTCCGATCAAGATAATAAATAAAATTTTATATTGATAACACATGTTATATCTCATACATGCATTTTTATTATATATGTATTGTATATAAATTAATAAAGAGGCTGATGCAATCTAAACATCCTAAGTCTTTCCTACATGCTGCACAAGTGCATTAAAGAAGAAGCTTAGGAAGTTTCACACATGAAACATAAAATACTCTAAGTGTGAAATCTTTCGAAGCCAAGACCAATATCTTCCGAAGCCAAACATGAAGTCTTCCGAAGCCTCAGAGATAAAGTCTTCCAAAGCTTCAAGTTCATGAAGACAGATTTCTTCCGAAGACTTTTAGTAACATGCTTTATCTGATGTACTGTTCCATAAAGCTGGACATCTTTCGGCTGCACCTCTGCAAGTCACCAACTTACATGAGTTGGTGAAAAGGTTCATGTTTTTGGTAACTGTACATTGAGGTATTGAGACTGTAACTTTCTACTTTATGTACTTTATCCTTTTTGTAATAGATAAGGATGTGAGCTATGGCACGTCATAGTCACAAGTCAAAAGGCAATCTGCCTTTTGACTCTACAATTGATTTTGTTTGCGTCTAGTCAATTGTGTCCAGCTGGCTTTCAAAGTATAGGCGGTTGTAGGATGTAGTATAAGTATCTCATGTTCTTGTATCCTTAAGATAGGCTTTGTAACACTTGTAATAAAACATAGATAAGGCAATATACTACATTCTTGAAAACCATACACTTGTGTTCTTTGTGTTCTATCTCTTGTTTTACTTGTGTTCTTAGTATCTCAACACTTGGTTAATCCAGTTTACTATTTGATTAAAGTTTAGTTACTCTCCTCTTTGTGTTGTTGTGTTGTAACTAACCCTTCATCGATCTTGCATTTGGTATCAGAGCATTTCAGTCTCTTGATATAAGATCTCACCATCTTAAGATCCCTCACACACACAAATACTAAACTTTTTAAATGGCAGCCATTTCCAAAACTGATATGGAAACTGGAACCATGAACAAGTCCCCACTGATCACTCTTTATGAGTTTGATACCTGGTGTTTAAGAATGGAATGTTTCATCAGGTCTCTTGATTCAAGAATGTGGGAGTCTATTGAGAATGGACCGTTCATACCCAGCACCCATTCTGCTACTGGTGCTGGTATGATCCCCAAAGATGTGGCTAACTACTCTGATGAAGATATGAAGAGATTAGAGATAGACAGAAAAGCCATGACAGCCCTTCAAACTGCCCTTCCAAACTCTGTATACAGAGGTTTCAAGATGTGCAAAACAGCCAAGCAGCTGTGGGATGCACTGAAACTAATGTATGAGGGTTCTTCTGAAGTCAAGGAGAACAAGAAGGATCTCCTAAAGCAGCAGTTTGAAAACTTCACCTTCAAAACAGGTGAAACCATGACTCAGCAATATTTTCAGGTATGTTGAGATTGTGGATACCCTAGTGGATGGAGGAGTTTCTCTTGAAAACAGATACATTGTAAGGAAGTTCATGTCCTCACTTCCTAGGCAATGGACACACTACTGTGTGGTGATCAATAGAACTGAAAATCTCAAAACTCTTACTCTAACAGAGTTATATGGGATTCTCTATGGCTACCAGATGGAAATGAATATGCAAGGTTCATCTGGCAACTCCAACAATCAAATAGGTTCAGCCCTACATGTGATTGAAAGGGATAGTATAGAACCCAAACATCATCTCTTATGTTACCTTGACAATTCACCAAAGGGTCCTTTCATCACATTCCCAGATACACCAAGGGAGAACTACACTCAAGGAAGCCCATTCCAAGAGACAAGCTCTTCTCAAGCTTTTATGTCTTCTGATGAAAGTTGTGGCAACTCTCTTTTCACTCTTAAAGACCTGGACTGTATTCATCCAGATGATCTGGAGTATATGGAAATAGTCCAGTAGATGGCTCTTCTCACTCACAGAGCCAAGAAGTTCTACAAGAGAACTGGAAGGAAGTTTCCAAGCAATGCAACCAGTGGAAAGTTTGGACTGGACAAAGGCAAAGTCAAGTGTTACAACTGTAACTTAATGGGCCACTTTGTCAGAGAGTGTAAGGCACCTAGAACAAATGGTGGCCAAACACAATCCAGACCAAACTACACTGACAAAGCTCTCCATAATAAGAAGTCAAAGCAGCAAACTGTTGTTGCTGTTGAAGAAGGAGGCTTTGACTGGAGCTTTCAGGTGGAAGATGCTTCTCCAAACCAAGCACTAATGGTTGATCATGATGATGCCAAGGTATTAGAACATCTATGTACTCCTAAATGCATTGCTAAAGTTAACAGGTACAAGTCCTACAACTTGGAACTGAGATCTGACTTTGAGTCCTTAAACATTTTAAAATCAGATTTTAGAAAGTCTGAAAATGATTATAAGCTAAAAATAGAGGACTTAGAGAAAACCATTTTAGTTCTAAAACACGAACACACAGATTTTAGGATTCAGATCAAAGATCTCATAACTAAGTTAACTGAGTGTCAGGCTGAGCTTGTGATCAGCAAAGCCAGGGCATAAAAGAGTGTTCTTGAAGAAGAGACCTTTAAGAACATGATATCCTCATCCCTACACAACAAAGTGTGCTATCAAAACAGGCAGGGACTAGGATCAAATGAGATAGCTCCTCCACACACAATCTTGTCAGTAAGATCTCCTAGGCGTGGAACTTATGAAGATGAGCTTCCTCTCATAGATCCCATGAGTGAAGAGGATAAAGAAGAGATAGTGAAGAATCCCTCTGGAAAGAGTGAAGAGGAGGATTCCAAAAAGGGCCACTATCCTTCTGAGGAGAAAGTGAAGACTGTGATGACCACGCCCATGAGAAAGAACTTGATCAGAAAGAGCAAAAGAAAGGCAAGGAAGGCTCAAGAGATCAAGACTACTTTTGACTCTAATGAGAAACAAGTTTTTATCTCTACAGGGTTTAAAGTGGTAGGGACTGAAGACATCAACCAAAACTCTTCTGCTAAGAGTTTTGGTTATTGTTCAACTCATCTCAGCAGCAAGAAGAAGACTGATCTGCTGTGTACCACTGCTGCACAACCTGGACCATCAAACTCCAAGCACAATCCTCAGCCCAAGAGGATTATCTCATCATCTGCAAAGATGAAGGTGGACAAGGGATATGACCAAAGACAGTCCTATTCCAAAGAAAAGACTCTTGTGAAGAAGAAGATGAATTGTGTCATGTGTGAAGGTACCACTCACATTGCCAAGGATTGTCCCTTCAATCCTAAAGGTACTATCCATATGATCAAAACAAAGGCTTCAAAGAGTTCTAAGAAGATTCAAGATTTGGAAGGAAAAGTTGTTTCCTTCGGAAGCTCCATGTCTAAGAAGAAGGGAAGTGGAAAATTACCCTCGGAAGAAAAGTTGGTCTCGAAAGAAAGGAGTTTTTCCGAAGCACTGAAGTCTGCTACAGTGTCTGCAGAATCTTTCGAAGGATCAGTCATCAAAACTTCCGAAGTTCCAAAAGCTTCCGAAGTTTTGAAGGTCAAGTCCAAGACTCCAAAGGTGGTGTGGATGTCTAAGAAAGACCAAGTGATTGAGAATTCTCCATCAACAACAGCTCAAGATCCTCTTAGTACAACCATAGGATTTATTACTGTTGAATTACCTTCTGTAAATGAGCCCAAGACAAGCAAGGTTTGGGTTTCCAAATGTAACTAATCATTCTCTTTGTGCAGGGACAACTGAAGACAGACAGAAATGTCTGGATCATAGACAGTGATTGTTATAGGCATATGACAGGCAATAGGTCACTACTCTAGAACTTTGAAAGGATTGATGGAGGACCAGTTGCTTTTGGAGGAGATGAAGGTGGCTACATTTCTGGAGGGGGCAAGGTCACAAATGGTAAGCTCAGCATAGAAAAGATAAACTTTATTAGGAGCTAGGATATAATCTTCTGAGTGTATCTCAATTTTGTGATTAGAGTCATAACATGCTCTTTACTGAGCACGAGTGCATTATTCTTAAGCCTGGTGTGGTCATTCCTCATGAGCATATCCTGCTTAGAGCCCCCAGGTTAGGAAACATGTACAAGATGGATTTGCAAGAAAACTCTCCCACTGGAGAAGTTTCATGCTTTATGTCTAAAGCCAATAGTGATGAGTCTTTCCTATGGCATAAAAGAATGTGCCATGTAAAGTTTAAGAACATGAATAAATTAATTAAGCATGATTTGGTAACTGAAATGCCAAAGAAAGAGTTTACAAGTGATGACCACTGTGTTGCATGCCTGAAAGGGAAGCAACATAAGGTATCTCACAAGCCTAAGGAAAAGAACTCCATCACTACACCCTTACACTTGTTACATATGGATCTCTTTGGCCCCACCAGTGTAATAAGTTTAGGAAGGACCTTATACTATCTAGTGATCACAAATGACTTTACAAGATTCACTTGGGTTTTCTTCCTTAGAACCAAGGATGAAACTCCTGAGATTCTGAAGAATTTCATCTTAAAGATTGAGAATCAGTCTGATCACAAGGTCAAAATCATAAGATGTGATCAAGGAACCAAATTTAAGAACCAAACCCTTGATACATTTTGTGATGAAAAGGGTATTACAAGGCAATTCAGTGCTCCTAGGACTCCTCAACAAAATGGTGTTGCTGAGGGGAGAAACAGGACACTGATTGAAGCTGCAAGAACCATGCTGTCTGACTCTAAACTGCCCATCACCTTCTGGGCAGAGGCAGTCAACACTGTCTGCTATGTGCAGAACAGAGTTTTAGTAGTTAAGACTCATGGCAAGACTCCTTATGAACTTTGGCACAAGAGGAAACCTTTCATTGGTTTTCTCAGGTCATTTGGATGTCCTTGCACCATCTTGAATACCAAAGATCAAATTGCCAAGTTTGTTGAGAAATCAGATGATGGACACGTTATTGGATACTATTCCCAAGCTAAGGCTTATAGAGTGTACAATCTCAGAACTAGAATTGTTGAGGAGTCAACCAATGTGACTTTCAATGAACACACACCCTATGTTGCTGGTTCTAGTCCGGATTGGTTGTTTGATCTTGATTTGGTTACCAACTGTTTTAACAAATCTTGTGAGAATGTTTCAGGATCCGCAGCAAATTTAAATACAGATGATTCTGATCCAAGATTTGAGCTAGGAAGATCCTCAAGTCATATATCTTCAGCTCCAGTTGGAACCACTTCTGCAAATAAGGATTTCGTCAGTACAACAATGACAAACTCAGCTGATACATCTGGTATGCCTTCAAATTCCAGCTCAGAGGCTCTACAACCAGATAAGAACACCTCAACTGTGGAAGATAACAATGGTGGTGGTGACAGTGACCAAGAATTTCTTGATGCCACTAATCACACCATTGACGAGAACATCAATGATGTCACACACTGCTTAGATCAAGTTTCACTTAAAAAGTGTGCTGATGTGGTAGCAGAAACATCCATGCCAGATCTAAATTTCTCTAATTTAGATCTCTCTCAACAACTTGCTGTGATCCCCCAGCTTAGGATCCACAAGTCTCACCCTACCACAAACATCATTAGAGATGTTATCTCAGGGGTAAAGATAAGAGGACAAACCCATGAAGCAAATGTTTGTCTTCACTCTTGTTTTCTATCCCAGATAGAGCCAAAGAAAGTTGATGAAGCTTTAAAGGATGGAAGTTGAGTTGAAGCTATGCAACAAGAGCTGCTTCAATTCAAAAGGCAGAAAGTTTGGAACCTTTGTCCTCTTCCTTCTGGGAAGACTACAATTGGAACCAAATAGGTGTTTAGGAACAAGAAAGAAGACCCATCTTGTCTTGGACATACACCACAAATCCAGAAAGATGGCATGTTATTAGAGATCAAGGCATTGAAGACGTTTATACATGGCAAGATATATTTCAGTTGCCTCTGCATGACCTCTTTGACATGAGAAGACACTTTGACAGCCTGAAGGATCTTGATCATTTTATGAAGAAAGGAATGGTGATCATCCTAGTGAGGACTGTTAATATCTAAAGTTTTCAAAGTGTTTTGGTAGCATCAGCCTAGGGGGAGTTTGTAGAGATTAATGAAGAGGCTGATGCAACCTAAACATCCTAAGTCTTTCCTACATGCTGCATAAGTGCATTAAAGAAGAAGCCTAGGAAGTTTCACACATGAAACGGAAAATACTCTAAGTGTGAAATCTTCCGAAGCCAAGACCAATATCTTCTGAAGCCAAACATGAAGTCTTCCGAAGCCTCAGAGGCAAAGTCTTCCGAAGCTTCAAGTTCATGAAGACAGAAATTTCTTTCGAAGACTTTTAGTAACATGCTTTATCTGATGTACTGTTCCATAAAGCTGGACACCTTTCCGCTGCACCTTTGCAAGTCACCAACTTACATGAGTTGGTGAAAAGGTCCATGCTTTTGGTAACTGTACATTGAGGTATTGAGACTGTAACTTTCTACTTTATGTACTTTATCCTTTTTGTAATAGATAAGGATGTGAGCTATGGCATGTCATAGTCACAAGTCAAAAGGCAATATGTCTTTTGACTCTACAATTGATTTTGTTTGTGTCTAGTCAATTGTATCCAGCTGGCTTTCAAAGTATAGGCGGCTGTAGGATGTACTATAAGTATCTCATGTTCTTGTATCCTTAAGATAGGCTTTGTAACACTTGTAATAGAACATAGAGAAGGCAATATATTGCATTCTTGAAAACCATACACTTGTGTTCTTTGTGTTCTGTCTCTTGCTTTACTTGTGTTCTTAATATCTCAACACTTGGTTAATCAAGTTTACTATTTGATTAAAGTTTAGTTACTCTCCTCTTTGTGTTGTTGTGTTGTAACTAACCCTTCATCGATTCTGCATATAACAAACATTTTAGATAGCAAATAATTTAAAACTCAATGGTTTAGTCTAACCTGATTACCGATTAACCCGACCCAAATATCAAAACCCGAAAACCGATTAAATGTTGCTTATTTTGTTTGGTTTTCGGGTTGATTTCCTATACCTAAAAACCCGAGGAACCCGACCCGAACACCCCGGAACCTTTTTAAAAACCCGAATAACTCCCCTGGATAAATCTATGACAACTGACAAAACTAGTTTCTCTCTCGGATAGCGCAATAATTTTGTCGTTTTTTTCTTGCGCTACGTTGCATGAGTTTTCTTGTGTTATACGACACGAGTTTGGTCATTACCTACTGTTTGTTGAAAAACATAACGGTGAATATCAAAACTGATTCTAGTAGTACACATATCGTCAACCAGTGGCATAGGGAAGACCTTTTCCTGCGGGTGTCGTTTTTTTTCGAGTCCTATCTTTTTGTTAACTTGACGTTAGAACTTTTAGGTTGCATTAGGTTCTATCACTAAAATTTCAATAAAAACAAATAAAATCACTAAAAATGTTACTTATATACGGAATTTACTTATGTTATGTGGAATTGTAGTCAACTTTTAATTTGCTTTTCTCGATTTTGAGTGGTATTATTCTTCACAAAAAAATAAATGGCTTCATTCGTCAAAAAAGATTGCAGTTGGTCAAATAGATTGTGTTGTATATTTTATATAAACCGTGAAAAAAATTGATGTCGGTCTACCCCAACCTATCCTTGTTTGTATTCTTGAGTGTAGTAGATAGGCGTGGTTCATGAGTATTTAAATTAGGGACAACAACTCTGAATGTTAGATAATCATGTATATATATGGTGATAAGTGATTTATTCACTCATTGAGTCATATAAATGGGGTTCATGTTCTTGGATTGGGAATTTCAATTAAAAGTGGGTTATGGTAGAGATCATCTTAACAGATAACAAGACATTAATGAGATGAATAACAAGATGGAATTTGGATTTGACAACATGACAAGTATTATTATACATATAAATAATCTTTTCATGGAAGGTGTTTATAGAAATGTATCAATAATGGTGTTTTTTGTGGTAAAAAATCATGAAATGTGTGTTCGTTTGCAGACCTAACCTAGTAACAATGTGAGTTTATCTATACACAGTGACTAATGGATTAGCAACTTCAAAGAATTGTCCAAATGGGTGAAGAGGGTTGAATGGTAATGTTAGATATATTAGGGTATTATGCACGTATCTTGTTGTATAGTTGACCCATTTAAAACGGACGCTCTGAATTGGTCAAACAACAATGGATGTTCTAAGTTTGTAGCCACTGAACAAGGTTATCAAACAAGTTGTGTTGGATGATAACTTAAATTCAAGTGGGAAACCAATAGTTCAAATGAGAACTTCAACACATAAAGATAAGTGTTCGCGCTTACTAGCAAATCAATTAACATGAATTAAGACGTTATCATTCACTTGGGTGAACAATCACAATAAGATAACATGCAACTGAGAAAGGTGGTTGCCGAAGCCTACCGATGGTGTAGCTTGTAGTAGTTTTGTAATATTTGTTTCTTATCCTTCTAGAAGCTTTAAGCTAATTTTGGTATTGTAATTTGTTTCTCTTTAGTGTATTTGGCGTGCTAGTTCCCCCCTAGCTTCGTCAAATAAAATTTGTTAATTGCTGTCTTTCAAAAAAAAATAATATTAATATGAATTCATTCTTTAATCTATATTGCATTGATATTATGTGTGTCTTCCTATAAAAAGACATTTAGTAACAAACATTTTGTTAAATTGAATTTTATGAACTTCAAAGTGAATCTGAATTAATTAATGGGATTATTGAATATCAATGGACATTAGTAGCTTTAGCTTGAGACTTTAAGTCTCGATATATGTACGATATTTAAATAAAATGAATTAGTGAAACCTATATGAAACTTGAATAATATTTGGCAAATTTTCCCTTCATATTTTCTTCTTAAGTCGTGTTAACTTGATATTCATAATCACGTTTTAACAAGTATAAAAAAGTAAGAACATTAAACAAAAAACTTAAGTGGTTTTATGGTTTGAATCGGAAAAGTCCAAGTGACTTTACCGAAACAATAAATAAAGAGATAGTAATGAAATTATAAAGAAAGTTTGTTACTTTTAGATGACGTATCTTCTTTTACCTATTGTGTGCAATGATACATGCATTAGAGCATTCAAAGTAGCATGTCCTTCTCTATCTTTATATTTTAATTAAATATCACGTTTTTTACATGCATCACTAAACTTTGTTTAACATTGTGCGTCTTGTTCTTCATCTTTAGCTTAATCGCACTCACAAACATTTATTTTATTATTATTTTTCTATCTTATACACTAGCAAAATAAATATAGACCGATAAAGAGTGAATCTCTATGTTTGAAGAATCACTATTTATCGAACTCTATAGTTTAAAGATAGAGAAAGATATGGAGATCCTAATGGATATGTAAAATACAAGAATACTCTAAATAATAAAATGAAGTCTCTGCTATGAATGATCTTAGAGTTTAGGTCATGCAATGTTACACTGCCTTACGATCAAAGCTCGACAACTTTTACTAGAAAGTTTCTTATGATAAGGAATACTACTAAAAATATCATTAGAATAACAAATGTGTCGTTATTTCCTTGATGATAATGCAATGTCTCGTTGATCAACTCAAAATTTTCAATCTTTCCCTAAAAAACATTGGAATTAGATAATGATATTTCCACTTAAATAATATTCACGAGAAAAAAAAAATTGATTGCTTACTTGAATAATGTTAAGAGCTTGTTGTACAACTTCGGTGCTTGCCCATTTAGTTACGGCCTTGCTATCATCGGTCTAAACAAACCAAATGAATGTTTTAGTTACGTAAGATTTGTAAACAAATAAAGATCAAAATCATAAACACAAGTGTTAAACACTATACTTATAGTATAACTTTTTTTTGTGGATTTGGCAAGTTCAAAAAGAAAGGTTTACTCTATATCTCTATCTCTCTCTAAAGGGAAGTCTAAATAATCAAAGGTGAGAAAGGGGTAGATAGTAAACAACGTGTTTGTTATTTAATATATAAAACTAGATTGTGACCCGCGCTTTGCAGCGGGGATGAAGGCGGGTTATCGTATTTTTCATACTTATAGTTGTAAACATGGTTGTATATTTCGAAACATTGTTGCAACGAATGTGGTGTTAAAATTTGTAACATTCAAATAATAAAAATATAAAATCACCTAAGAAAATAAAATCTCTTGTTGAAGACAAACTTAAACTTTGGTTAAAATTTCACACCTCACGAAATATAAATTAAATCCTATCAGTTTAAATAAAAGAAATACAAATAATATAGGCAATACTTCATAATTTATACAAGTTATGCGATAAAAGTGAAAAACCACATAACTCTGTTGTAATGCTAATTTCATAAATTAGGTAAGATATAAACATAAGTTTCAAGACTTATGTTTAAAAAAATACTTTTTATATTAAATAAAAGCTAGGTGCTAATTGATAGTACTTGACGGTTAATGACACTCAAAATATAATAAATAGAAGAAAGTAAGATGTGGGTGACCTAAATAAATCACCTGTGAGGTTGTTTCTTTTTGTAGTTTCCGGATCTTTACTGTTTTTTAAGTTTCATGTAGATTTCTGTTCCTATCGGAGATTGGGTGGACAGAAAACCCACCGTACGGTTTACAGGGGTGCATATGTTATGTGAAGCACTTTCTACCGGAGACGAAAATGATAGCCGGACAACAAGGAGAAAGATAAACGATTGATGCAACATGATCTCGAAGAAAAGGTGGGTATCAGGGGTAAAATAAATTAAAAATTTTAAAATATAATGTAGCAACTTTGATGCTTTTTAATATAAAATATAATTCAATAACACCCGCTTGTTTTAAATTATAAAGAAAAACAAATAAATGCAAATCAAATAGAAAGCAGAACCCACCGACCTTTCACTTTCGCTTTTACACTTTACTTCTTTGTTTTCAAAAATTAATTTGACTTGTTCTGTCCCCACTTCTGCACGATACACCCTTTTTTAAAGTACATGATGATCCTTTTGTAGGGGTCTAGACCCTATATATAAAGGATAGGGGTACCATTATTTTTGGGATCCAATATTTTCATTGAATACAACTTTATTGTTGAGTAATTACATAAAAACATATATTGATCTAAAACTAACTTTCTAGTGAATTCTATTATGAATAATTGCTAAAAAATAATAATTTTTTTTGAACGACGGTTAAATGTTATAAGTTAGTAACACCAAGTTAGTAATAATTTATCACTGTTAAAGTTTGAACATTGAACTTCAAGAGAGACAAAACCTCACACCTCCCCATTAAACCACTAGACCAAGAGACCATTGACAAAATGCTCAACTAGTTAAGGTCAATTACACATGACATTAAAATAACACATATCATCCGAAGCATGGTCGTACATTTACCTTTAAAAAATGAATAATTGCTCAAACGGAGTCGCATTAGAATGAAATCAAAAATGTAATTTCATTGTTTTTATATCAATTATCCTATATGTTTAAAAACAACATAACTAAACAATGATTCGCTCTTATTTGTATGTGGTACAATTTATGATACATATTGTTTCTTTTAAGTTTTGTTATTGTTTCACTTCATTTTTATAAAGAGTGATTGGGTTTGTGGAAAACCAAAGGGCCAAAGAAGGTTGTCCGTTGGCTTTCTGTTTCCAGTTAAACTGAGGCGGTAAGTTCCTCGTCATTCTGTGCCTTAGTTAAAAAAATAAAAAAAAATATTAGCTAAACAATTATTTTGCTAATAATTAATTGTCACTTTTGTTCTTTAAAAGTTTTTTTCAATAATAAATGTCATTCTCGATTTTGTAATTCACAAAAGCTATTTTTTATAATATTATTATTTCACTTTTGTCTCTATCCTCATCCTCTCTTTCCTGAAACAGTTTTGAACACTTCAACCCCCCTTTCTCTTCTTAATTTCATCTTCAATATTCATAATCAAATCTAGGGTTTCCCAATTTCTCCCTATATATAAACCACAACAGTTTGCAGAGGTTTATATGGGGAAATTTTTTCCATTTCGACATTCTTTTGAAATTTCATCCCCTTTTTTGTGCGTTTAAATTTGTTGGTATCTTCAAGTTTCACACCAAAGCTCTAATCTTTCAGCAGAAAGATTCAATTTTTACCTTAATGTGTTGAATCCATTATTACGTTGTTACTCGACAAACACTTGAAAAACTCTTCGTAAAGTTTAGTGATTTTTGTTCAATTTCAGTGGGTTTTTCTTTCATCTAATCATCTTCGTTATCGTCTGTTTGGTTCTCAATTTTAGTGGGTAAATGCATGGATGGAAGGGAGGGAATGCCAGCGTTTTACCTCAACAGAGGGGTTACCGGGTCGGGTTCTAATATCGGGTCGGGTCCTCAAAGTGGTGGGTTACAGTTCCCCACTGGGTTCAAGACCCAAGCAAACCCTAACATGAGGGTTGGTCCCATGGGTTCAACATACCCAGTGGAACAAAGCCCATCACCCAATTTTCCTCATGACATTAACATGAGTGGTGGCTCTGGTGGTGGTAGTGGTGGTGGTGGTGGTGGTGGTGGTGGTGGTGTGGTGGTGGTGGTGTTAGTGGTGGTGCAACCTCCATTACTACTCCTAGAAGTGGGTCTGAGTGTGTTGTGAGAAAAAAGAGAGGTAGGCCCAGGAAGTATGGTGATGGGTCACATATGGCTTTAGCACTCACACCTGCATCGTCTGTGGGTGGGTCTCCGGGTTCGGGTACACCGACCGAAAAGAAGAACAGGGGGAGGCCTCCTGGTAGTGGTAGGAAGCAAAGACTTGCAAATGCTGGTATGTTTAGTTACCAAATAGCTTGATTTAGTTATGTTGTTAATTTGTGTGTTTTCTCATAGTTGTCATCAATTTATTATAACAGAGTGGATTTAACTGATTATATGAAAATTTTCAATATTTTTGTTTGTTTTGTGTTTGTGAATATTTTTTAGTCACAGTGAACTGTTGATGGGACTAATTTATGTATAATTTGGTCTATATATCATTAGATGTTGATTTCATGTTTTATGTGCCTACATTCTACATAATTTTAGTGAAAAGGTTGAAGCAAATTTAAAACCTTCAATCTTGTTCATGATTCTCGGATGTAATATAATATTCTTGATTTGCTTCATGAATTATTAAGAAGAGTTTATGTAAAACCAGTCTGTGAAGTGTAATGTTAAGATAAGTTTCATGGGTTAACAAGTTAATGATTAAAGGTTTTAGCTTTCATGACCATTAGGTTTCTCTCATAGGAAATTTGTCTTGGTAATCAAGAGCTATAAGTAACCAGAAGCTCCAAACTTCCCGTTGAACGTTTTTCGTTGTGGGTTTCTACATTCTTGCTTTTTTATGCAATGAGAAAACAATGACAGTATGACACAGATAATGTAAACAACGGATATAAAAAGATTCTGTATATTAGTATATGAGAAAAACAATGCGTGTGGTATTCTCTCGAACCATATTACCTATTAAACATATAAAGAAAGGTTGTATCTTTATCATTGCATCAATTTCCATTCTCAAAGTTCTGATTCTCTCCTTTCAAGTATCTATGTTTTCTGTTTGGTCTGTTGGTGTCTTTATTTTTGTTATATGCTGAAAGTGTTGAACCTTTTAACTGTGACACGTAACATTTTGATTCCTTGAAACATTGATTCCGTTTCTGCTCTCTCGTTTCATGTATAATTCACGTTCATGTTTTTATCAGGTGAGTGGATGAGTGCTTCAGCAGGATTGGCTTTTACTCCTCACATTATCCATGTTGATATTGGAGAGGTAATTGGTTTCCTCTTGTATACGACATCATTAAATTGCATCTCAATTCAGTAGGAGTACCATCTTGACTTTGAAATGAATCTAATAAATTTGATATCACATGGTTTGGAAGCATCTATTAAATTGTTAGTTTACTATTTGATCATGTCCGTACTATTTGGTAAGTTAACAATGTGAGGTTAAATGTTTCAGGATGTTGCGGCAAAGATACAAGCATTTGCACAACAAAGGCCAAGAGCTCTATGCATAATGTCAGGCAATGGTTCAGTTTCTGAAGTGCAACTACGCCAATTTGCATCTTCTGGTGGCACGGTGACGTATGAGGTTAGATCAATTATCACCCCAGATTCTGTTTGGTTAAAATATATATTATTGTGGTTTGGTTGCCTATATTGCTACTTGAATTCGTGTCATGGTCTTTAGAGTTCAAATTTATAACTACGTCACATTGTTTGCAAGATTAATCATGCAGAGTGGGTAAACGTCTTTCCAATTTGATGTCAATCGTCAGAATTTTTGTTCTGTTTCATGAAAAGTTCAAAACTTTCCCTTTTGGGTTGTAAATTTCAATCATTGTTTGTTGAAGATGCTCCTACATGATGTTACATTAAAATTTGTGTATTGGCTTGCTGAGATCACATACATGCCCATTATGATGATTGCAAATAGTTTGATGGTGTCGCTTTATGCCACGAGATGTTAAGGGTATTATACTTATCGAGTATATGATCGAACATTTTTTATTATGATTTTCTAGTGCTTTCATTGTCATGGGTTAATCTTACTAGATTCATTTGATATTTTGTAGGGCTGTTTCCACATACTATCCTTATCAGGTTCTTATCTCCTCCCTGAAACTGGTGCACCCAACAACCGAACCGGGGGCCTCAGCATATCAATTTGCAGCTCTGACGGTCATGTCATTGGTGGCGCAATTGGTGGGAGGCTCATTGCATCCAGCCTCGTTCAGGTATCTTTCTTGCACCCCCTTCAAGTTTAATCTTATAAAGATTAACAAGTGTCAATCTTTAAAGAAACCCCTAACAAGTTTCAATGTTAGAAAAGAACCATAAAAAGTTTCAGTCTTTAAAGATAACAAGTCACAATCTTGATTCTTGAAAGAACCATTAAAGGATTCAATCTTTAGAGGACCCGTAAAAAGTTCCTTCTTTAAAGAAACCCTTCGGCTTACAATTGCTGAATTGCAGTAATATTCTAATCAGATCCCATAATTGGTTTTATTATTAAAGGAACTGTAATTGCAATCTTTAAAGAACTTGTATGTTCATAACATGTATCTTCTTTCAGGTGGTGGCGTGCAGTTTTGTGTATGGTGGAAACAACTCTAAAAAGACCAAAACCGACACACCCTCAGCAGATGAGAAGAGTCCATGCGTTCAGCTCAATGAGACTAGCCCGGTTCCTAGCCAGGCGATTACATGGGCACAAGATTCACAGGCTGAAACGAGAAACCCCCATACGGAGATTGACCTGACCCGTGGATGACTGGGTGTCTGCCTCTGTATAGGCGTGTTGTAAATGACCTTGCAGGAAACAGAGATCTGATGTTCTTTTAAGAGTATTATTAGCCTCCTTATGTTGCTTTATTTGTAGATTATAGATTGGGTTAACGGGCTAACGTATTTGTAACGACAATAGTCTGAGCATTTTTTATTTGGAACTAGCTTTAGGGAAGCTTATTTCGTCAGTAGGGGTAGTCTTGATCTTGAAATGCACTATGGTTGCCTATTTATGGCTGGTTGACAGTCGGTGAATTTTATGGGAATTTCTTCTTTTGTTACTTCAGATTGTTTCGTTTTGACAGAATAGATTGCGAGCTATCTGTTATTCCGAAGCTTAAAACCAAACCATCGGTTATGTCTGTTGTATATGGGCAAGTTTTGTGGGTTGTCAGTTATCTTTGCTTGCCCCTAGATTGTAACCAACGTCGATACCTTTGTAGTCTTTGTAGTGTTTCTAACCGTTTAGGAATGAGAGCTTGGGTTAGTGATCATTTTAACTATAGTTCATTTGGGATTCTAAAAAGTTACATTTGTGAGATCACTTAAAAGTATAAGAAGAAAATTGATTAGCTTACGTTTGATTAGCTTATGTTGTTCACGACTGTTATAGAAGACTTATGTTGTTCACGACTGTTATAGAAGACAAAAACGTTGACGTGACACCCGTGGGGGTTTGTAGAAACCGAATCATTTATTATTCTTACTTAATACTTGTCTCGTTCCCTTGGATATAAGTGAACCTATAATCCTAATCGAACGATTTGATCTTATAGTGTTTTTGTCATCTTTACTTGCTATTTTTCAATGAAATAACCCAGATTTTTAGATACATTAAATATAATTAATATGCAAAAATATAAAAAAAATAGTCTTTGATTAAAAGTATGACATGCTATATAACTTAAGTTGCAAAAAAACAAAAACAAAAACAAAAACAACACTATATGAATATAACATGACAATATGACAATCAAATGAGCATGATATGAAACCAACCATTCAAAGTAGAGACGAACAATGAGTTCAAAACTTTACTACGCTACTAATAAATATAGCAAAGAAAGCAAATAATGATATGATGATATCCATACATGGATTAGCTAAACTTTGTAACCAAAAAGAAAGGTAAAACTTTTACAAGTATATATAGTGTCTCTTCATACATAAAGGGAAACACACTACTTTTTCAAAATGTTGTAGCTATATTTTAGGATAGCGTTGACGCGCACGTTAAACTAGAAACTAATTTTTAACGTACTATTATAATGAGTTAAACATATCATTGTAATTATTCAGCTTCATATGTTTGACTTATAATAATAAACGTAAAATTGTAACTGGTTTCTAACTATCATTATAACCAGTTTACAACTTCACTGCAGTTAACCATTGAGAACATAATCTATCATCACTTAAAAAATAATAAAATACTATTAATACATTTTTGAAAAGTTAAAATCATATATGAAATTAGTATGCGATTCTTGTTGGTGTTAGGACTCTAAGATCCTCCATTTGAGATTATAGTTCTAACAATATGAAGTTTAAATCAAGGTGTTAACAATAAAGATTCAGAGTATATATGTTAAGAAAGAGTCTCTATGTTAAGATCTAATTCACTTTTGTTCTTTATAGTTTAAATATAAAAATTGTAAAATTATTTCAAACGTTTAACAAAACGTATCACAAAACATTAATAGCTAGGGGATTTTAATCATTTTACAAGCTAGTTAATGAAAAAAATTAACGTCAAAATAAAAATAAGTATAAAGTTTCGAGTTTCGCGTAGAAGAGACGAAAGTGAAACGTGTAGAGAGCGAGTTACACGTGTCGACATCATCAGTCTCAACGTTCTTCACTCACGAGAATCACATCACATCACATCATTATTATAAATCAATATCTGATCACAGTTAGTTTCGACACACCTGCAACACATCAATGGCGAAAATCAGCATCTACAACGTCTTCTTCATCGTCGTCGTCCTCCTCGTCGTTCAATGTAAGTCTCAACTTCTCCCTCTGGGAATGTTATGGTGGATTGTTTGATTGATATGTGGAATGAATTTGTAGTTCATGAAGATGAAAGCGGTGGACGGGCGGTGGTGATGGTGGCGGAGGCTAGGACGTGTGAGTCGCAGAGCCATGGGTTCAAGGGGAGGTGCGTGAGTGACCATAATTGTGGTCTGGTTTGCCGGAATGAAGGGTTTTCCGGTGGTAATTGCCGTGGGTTTCGAGGACGATGCTTCTGCACCAAGAATTGTTAGGTTAGGGTTTCAGGGGAATGTAATAAGTTGATGGTGGATCATATCATAGATGGAATGTTTTAGTTGTAATATAGAAGTTTTATTAATGTCATGGGATTAGTATGATATAATATTATAAAAGAGTCTCGTCGGCGGTTTAGTACCATGGTTTATAACTTTTTAACACTTGAAAAGTAATTTAATCTTAATACTAAATGGTTAAAACTTAAATGTTATTATTTTTAACCATTAGACTTTAAATTTACCTTTTTAACCATTAAGAGTTTATAAGAGTTTATAAAACATTAAATTTTAAGGGGTTAAAGGGGTTGTTTAATAATTTTTAAATAATGAAATGTTTAATCAATAAAATGTTGAATTATTAGATGTTGAACTATTAAAATGTCTGGATCATCAAGAGCCGTATATCGTTTAACTATTCAACACTAGATCTATTAACCATTCAGTACTAGTATAATAATTAACAATTCAGAAGCAAATGTCTGAATCATTAAGACATTGGTTTGCGAAACAAACAATCTGAACCATTAAATACCGAACCATTCGTACATCTTAAACTATTAAAAGGCTATCAAACAACTTTTAAATTCACCTCTTGATCTTTTATTTTTTATTTGAGTTAATTACATAAGTAGTCACTGTGGTTTATTTAAAATAAAAAGTTTGTGTATTAAGATTTTAAGTAACACGTTTGAGTATTGTGTTTTCAATTTGTAACGAATCTGGGTATTAACGCTAACAGACGTTATCTTTTATGTTAAGTTTAAATAAATTGATTAAATTACTCTTTTACAACTAAAATAACCAAATATGTAATCAACTTATTTTAGTTGCAGGGACCATATGTGTAAAATACGAATACACTATACCAACAACCCAAGCACACATTTGTTCGTCCCTTCCATCCCACTCCCACCCCCAAAATGATCAACGACCTGAAACCATAAATGGATTGAATCAAGTCACCGCTTAACCACCACATGTCGATCACCAACGTTGAGGATGAAAGATACTCAAAAGCCTCTAAATCTTAGTTAAGAATGAAATATGGTTTTCGCGAGGTTCCTATTTTTGTGATGATTTACAAGTATACAATTCAATGATCAAAGCCTTGTGATGTACAAATTATATACCTCTCGATTTACCCCACATTAGGGGGTTTTACATTGCGATGACATTTTGACAAAAACCCAAATCCACCCCACTCCACGTCTCTTGCGATGTCGGGTCTCCTTCGCGCTCCATTTTGCAGGAGTCAAAATCAGCCGTCACACAAGTTGCTTTCTCGCTAGAATCACACGTGAAATCTACGATTGTAGCATACGACTATTCCGATTTGTTTGGAATTGGCTTTGCATCGGTTTAATATACAGATTTGAGTTTTGAAGCAAATTTGATTTGAATTTTGTTGGAACTTGTAACAAAAAGCATAAAAAAGCTTGTCTTTTGAAGCATTTATGGTGGTTGTGGTGTTGGTTGTGGATGTGGGGGCGGCGGCGGCAGTGGTAAAAAAAAGTCTTCTATGCGCAAACGTGAAAGCTCAGAAAAATGAGGTGGAGAAAGAAGAGTTTAGGTTTCTAAAAGATATTTTATATTTAATTTGCAAATTAGTCCAATGAGTAGATTTAATTACATATTGATCCCTATAATAAGTTACTCAAAAGGGTATATTGGTCACTTCAATTCAAATTAACGGAAGTTAGTATTAAACCTCAAAAGTCGATACAAAATTGAAACTCAATACTCAAATATGTTGGTATATTTGCTTAGTATCCAAACTTGTTATTTTGTTTAAACCACATGAACTATTTATATAATTAACTTATTTTATTATTATGAAAGCCTTATCAGTGCTTCTGGAAGAAGTTGTGGCACTTGTGTGTCTGTCACGACTTGAACTCTTGATGATGACCTGTAAACTGGTTGCTTCAAGCCGTGTACAATAAAAGGATTAAAAGGATTTTACTTCTATGTGAATCATAGTAAAGTGTTATATTAGTTGGGATGTGCGTATAAATTTATAGACATTATTAAAGTGTTATATATTATAAGATATCTATGTGAATCATAGTAAATTGTTGTGTGTTACATTTTTTAAAATTTTTATATGAAATCATAGTAAAATTTAAGATAAAACACACGTTAGATGATTAGAAATTCCACAAGTTGAAGGAATAGTTCGACAGGAAACAAACCCGAAATTTATTTTCGGTCTAGAGCAAACACTTAACATGATGACACTTAGCATGATGACACTTAACATGATATAGTAAAGAATTAGAGCATTTACAATCTATATCCCCCGTCTCCATACTTATAATTACACTAAAAACATTTATTTTTTTTTCTTTTTAATTAAATAATATTTTTATCATTACATTATCTCTAATCCACTTACAAAATTTTTTAAAATATTAAAAATCTGCGAGTTATACCGTAATTCCCTAAATACGATGAATATAACATAAATTTATGGCATCCACTAGAATGGGTTAGAATGAGTTAGAATGGGCTAGAATGAAATAGACTATAATAAGCTGTGAATGCTCTTACATGATATAATCGTTACTTAATTGGTTTAAACTATGCCCATGTTTGGGATTTTATTTTGTGAGTCAATCTTATTAACTTTTCAAAAATAATTTATTTATCTTTTAAAATCAATTTTTAAAAGTTTGTCAAACATGCTTATTAATTTATTAACTTTTTAAAAGTTAATAAGTTAAAATTTAATAAAAAATTGATTTTACAAAAACTATATTTTCGTTCCATTTATATGTTGACTTAAAAGTTAAGATACCTCAAGGCTTTTGTGATGTCCACCATCACTCATTTATGCACAAGTACACATTTTGGCATTTAAAACTGATTTTTTATTATGCAGACCCATAGTTTGGGATTTGGGCTGTTGAGGTTTTTTTCAAACCGAAGTGAGCGGATCTTAGTTTGTGTTTGGTTTGTTTACAAATTGAATCGAGCTGATCGACTCATATACAACATAGTAGAAAATAAAAAGAGCATTTTCGAGTTTTTTCATGATTGAGCGTCGAGCGAACGCAAACGATCGGTGAACAATTTATACAACTCAATTATCTAATGTGTCATACGATTTATATTACAAAGAGAGACTGTGACAATGTTGGGTCTTAAATAATAATGACTTAGATAACAAACACATTTCATAACATAACATTTCTCTGAATGACAATACGTTATGACCGGCGATAAGACTAATGTTGTAGTCAATGAGTTGGGAAACATATTGCAGAGAACGATACGTGATAACGGGAGATAATCGACTAAGAGTAAGGCAAGAGCAGGGTCAAAACTTGAATTCTAGCGACTTATGATTTCACTTTTATGTTTAGTGTTAATTTTTTATTAGGTTAATTGATTTAATATGTATAATTATTAATTGTATATTGTGTATAATAAGTCAAATCGAACCAAATGGACATTTACTCATGCTTGTTTCGTTTACAAATCAATTGGCTCGTTTACAACTGAACAGAAGTTTGAACGAGTATTTTTCAAACATATTCCTAAAGAGCAACAAGCGCTTTGGAAAAATGATACACATTATAAATTAATGTCATTTATTCATTAAAAGAGAGTTACAATCATACTATATGTTTCATCCAAAAGTTTCGTACATAGGCGATAAGTTTTGATCTATTTACTTATAAATGCGTGAAATTTTTGTTACTGATAAAAAATATGTGGGTCAGTTGACCCAACCCGTTTCATCTAAGCATTAATAACCAACATGTTTCCACATTGACATCTTTTCAACAGTTAACCAACCCACCCATTTCCACCATCAATTCTACCCAAAACAACACATGATATTCCAGCTAACATTAAAAGAATTGCAATAAAAATCAACAAAAATACATTCAAATAAATTGAAATAACATTTTTGTGATCTTTTAAACTTTGGAGCCCATTCTGGTAGCATTTCGTCTTGCGCAACATCCCACGAAATAGATCATCGACTGCAGTAACGCAAAATGGAAGTCACACAAGTTTCTAAAATGTCACAAATTCAAGATCCTCTAAACAAAATTTAATCTTTCTACTATCACTTGATATAGTTTGATGTAATCATTGTATAAATAGTTCAGAGTAACTTACCAAGATCATGAACAAAATCACGTTAAAGATAGCAACCACCCGCCATTCGGTCTTTATGTATTGCGCCACTCCAGCCCTAATCACAATACAGTATAATCTTAAGTAACAGAAGAAGCATAGAACATAGAATGATGTGGGGAAATGACGCTTTACTTGCACGAATCACAATTATAGCACTTGATTGCTATCGAGTTCTTGTAAAGTTTGCAGTCCTTGTTAGAGCTCACTGGATGAAAGCTCAGATCATAGTAAGATGCATTAACTGCAGGATAACCACACCTGATGCACAATCGAGAGTTTAAGTTAGAGAGATGGCAATTGCCAAACAAATGGTAAACTGGCTAACAGTTAGAAACAGTATCGAGTCAAACAGGTAAGATCAGGTCATTATGTTCACTTACACCTATTTTGTCTGTTTTTTAACTTCATGAATAACTAACGTATTGATGTTGATTATAAGTAACTGTATTTTTAAATAGCAATCCAACTTTTCTTGATAAAGTGATCTTTAACCTGTTTGATCCATTCAAGTAATTTCTTTTGTAGCTAAAATTTTTCAATCATACCCATTTGACCCTTTAGAGATAAAATAGCAACCCATATCGACCCATTTTAATGATAAATGGGTCAATATAGTGATATACCACATCTAGCTAACAAAAGGGAATGAATGAGTTTATGAAGCCTACTGAGAGGGTGGTCTACAACATCCGGCTTCAATGGGAGTTAAGTGTGCCAATTTGTATTGTTTGAGAGTCTGCAATAAGGACACCGTAGGAACCTTTTAATTTGATTAAACGGTTTATTTTCACAAAGCACGTCATATTTACATTTTAATTGGAATATAGATAGAGATGGAACACAAACTCTGTATCTTCTAGGCAGGCTGTTGCAAACCTTGGTTTTCACAAAACAACTTCGAAGATGTTTCCAGTTATGGGTGTCGTTCAACTGAAAAGTGAAACAAGAAACAAATGTGGATGATTATTATATAAACTGGATAACTTTTTGACTCGTTTAAAGGAATTATACAGTTACCCTTACTTTTTTTATAAACCAAGAACCATAATCCTGAAGTTGATACTCCTTGTATCTAATCATAGAAACATATTAATGTTTATAATGGCGTATAAAGAGCAAAATACAAGAACATACAGAATCATCGCTTGGATCTTACCTCAAACCTGCAACGTTGTGGCCAGAAGCATTATTTGTTACAATAAACCTAATAATAATATAAGTTGGTAGAATTTCAATCCTGAAATCACCATGTATATAGAGTTTATGTATCTACCAAATACACTTACACCAAGACTGTAAAGACAAGAATTCCCACCAAAACCAAGCATAGCATGAGCAAATACTGCAATTAAGTTATAAATATCACAAAACATTTAAGAGGCTGTGATAAAATCATAATCTTTTAAGAACTTTGGTACATGAAATTTACCGCCCATAGCAATATAGGGCTGTTCTTTAGTGCTCCAAGAAACCCAATGACAGATCTGGAAAATTACAAACACAAAGTCTGAGAGCATGTATGAACTACTAAAGCTTGCCTATTTGCATGCATTCCCAAATGCAAGTATAAGTTGATATCAAAGGTAAAACCTTTATTGTTGTATCAAGTTTATCTTCTTCAACTTTGAATCAAACAAACCAACTAGTTTTCAGTGCAGAAATGACGGGACAACTTACATCAGAAAGATTATGGTGCCAAGGCCCATAACCGGCAGCGTGAGGGACTTATGACAATCATCGTGACGAGTGCACATCCACACCCCATATCCTATGACCACCACAGCTACCAGCTTAAACAGTAAAAACAAACCGTTGAACGCGAAGTTGATAATTGATATCACTATATCAGTTTCAGACACAAAAAACTCAAGGGTCCATTTGGAGCAAATGAAGTATGTGCAAAAAAGCCTAAAACCACATGGGTTCATTTGGATTTGGTGCTGCCAAACAGACCCAAAACTTAACAAACAGATCTAGTTCTCTTATACACTACTAGAAGTCTAGAACTCCAGAAACTTATGGTATCATTGAAGTATCTAAACTCAAATACACTTGTACAAAACTGAATATCCATCAAGAAGTTAAGCATACTCAGACCCACAATAACCAACACCTCAGAGACAAATAAATAAATCCCACCGCTCACATTAACATTCACTCATGCATTTCACCAAACACTAAAGATTCATTCAAACTAACACAAAACGATAAAACCAAAATGGGTCTTTCACCATGGGTTCAAAGAATCAAAAAGACTGAAACTTTTAGGGACATACCATAGACAGAAAATTAACCCATCTGATAACAAATGTGCTTGTTCCTGTACTCATATTCTCCACAGAAAAACCCTATTTCTTTCAATTTTAGACCTAATAAGAAGCCACAATAAGAAAAAAGACACAAATTCGAAGGAGATTATGACTTGCACATGAAGCAAAATGAAGCGGCAAAGCAACAATGGAGGGTTGAGTGGGATAAACTATAAAGATGAAGCATTGAGTGTGAGCTTTGGGACTCACCTGTGACTCAGTGAGTCATGGGTTTTGTGATTGTTGATGTTAAGGTTGTTTATTTGATCAAGAAAGTGTGGAACCCACAAAATCCAACGAGACAATTTTATTTTTAGGAGATAGAGGACTCCAAGATTTAGTCAAAAGTGGTGCTCTCGTTACTCGAATCTTTCAAAAGTTTATTATTATTAAAACTTTTAGAAGAATAACGCATGTTAAATATATAATTGTTATATGTTTATTTTATATAAATTCTTATGTTTGTTTTAACATTCTTTGATGTAGAAGATTATGTAAATACATTTTGTTTAGGTTGTGTATTGATCTCGTTAAATGTTAGAATAATTTTTTTAATCCCCAATGCATACTATCAATACTGTTAAGCATGTTTGGTAATTCATTTCTCATTTCATTTGTCTAATATAGTTGTTGAACATCACTGTACGTCAGTTTTGTGAATATTGTTGCCCATATAGTTTCATGACACCTTATAAGAACTTACAAAACACAACATCAAGAAGTTTTGTAGAAAGTCTTAAATGCTTATCACATGAGTCGGATGAGGACAAGAGGTATGCTATGCTAGTTCATGAATGACGAGTGTGTACTTTTGTAAGCGGGTAAAAGTTAAAACCTCTTTTAGAGCATGCTAACAAGGAAAAAAAAAAAAACATTAAAAAAATATAACTAATAATTGCCACATCAGAAAGATATTAGTTCTTCAAATATTTTAAAAACATCTCCAAGAAGAAGACAACATTCAAAAATTTTGCTATATCACTACTTATACTATTTTCATCCACTATTCTCTTTCTCTCTATTTATTTTATATATAACAAGTACATTTCACCTACTAGTGGGCCCCATTCATATTTTGAAGTTTATGATGATGAACTTTGCACCAGAAAACGAAGACTCCAACAGGGGTGCTGAAAAAAAACCATATTGGCATACAAAATAACCACAAACCTCTTATTTGAGATGTTCTTATCAGTAGCATCTCATGTTAGCTTGAAAAATAACACTTTTCTCTTCAAATCATTAACTATTTATTGAGATAATCTTTTACTCGTTCACAAAAACCATCTAGAATTTGGTTTGTGTAATAGGGGTATCGTCATTCTTGACATAAAGATCATTCATCATATTGTAACACTACTGAAATCCAAACTCAAAGCATCACCTAGATGGCAGGAGTTCGAGGGCGGCAATCCCTCAAAGCGTGGGTTCAAGGAGCGGCAAACCTTGTTATGTGTTAACGTCAATATCCAAGTTATACAAGCTGGAAAAAAAGATGGACACATCTCTAGTTTTAAATTCACGTGCCTTGTATACAATCATGGTCCTTGTAAAACGATATTATAAATCAAAGTATGATACATCTTTGAAGTTTGATTGATTTACAATAATATTGTTTACAAATGAAATTTTGTTGTCAATAAATCATTGAAATTATAATTTTTTGAATCAAATGATCCCAATCAATTCACATGAACCAGGATGACCTAAACCTGGGGTGTGACACTGTTATATAAAATTTTGGTTGCAGTTACAATTGTATCGTTGAAAACCGATTTGTCGTCACTCTACGACGATGATGATAAGACTATCTTCACAAATTTTTAGAATGAGAAAGAATATGTTTGTGTAATTTATATAAATAATAAATGTGATTTTATAATTAGAAAACACTATTTTTTTAGTTATAAATGTTTTACAATAGTTTATACAGTCGATGGTCAAAGAAGGTGTTGCGAGAGGGTGGTGGCATGTGCGATGAAAATCCATCTCAATTTTGTGAAGCTGTGGATTCACTGAAGAGGGATGTGTTCCCACAGGCTCCCGATCTTTTATTTTACGTAACATTAATGTTATGAGTGTAGTGATACTATAACACATAACCTTAAGATGGAGGGGTGAGGGTGGTACTCATGAACCCATGTGCACCATCAAATTAGAAGATGACACATCAGTAACCCAAATTAACTAACAATTGTTCACAAGGGAGAGGGTTGTGCTCCCATGAATCCACACACCTCTCAACAAAGAAACACATAGGCAAAATTAGATAGGGATTGACAAACTTTACCACTTTGCCTGACCCAAGAGTGTGGCGGAACACGATCATTTACAAGAAAAATGGAAGTAAGTAAACAAAAAAAACAAAAAATTATGTTTCTGAGTTTTTTTAAGGAGCGAAATAAAATTAAACGAAAAAAATTTGTGTTTCTAAGTTTTTTAAAGGGTGAAAGTGAAAAAGAAATATATGAAACACCTAAAATTCCTACTTTTTATTTCATTCTTTTCAAACTTTGGAACACGAATTTTAATTTGTATTTTTTTTCTCTCCCTAATTTTTTTTTCTCTCGTTAATTTCCTTCTACTTTTTTTTATTTTCTTTCGTTTATTAAACTCAGAACACAACACTAATGATTTGGGGTTTGTCGAAAGATGGTGATGACTCAATGGAGTAGACCGTACTCGCTTGTATTCTTCAAATAAGATATAAATTATGAAAAATGTATAAAAATATGTTTTTCAATAAAATAACGATATATTTTTCAATAATAATAACAATTTTACGAGCTGACATAAAGTGATGTAAATCATATAAATTTATACTATATTTAATTAGAAAGTATCATAACGATTAATGAAGAATATATATTGTATCGGAACGTGGCCCGTGATTTCTCGCAAACATGACTAAAGTCACGAGTGTTTTTCTGGTTTAACCGAAGAAGATAGGCCATGTTTCACCAACCATTTAATCATAACTAATATCTACCGTTTGTTTTTAATATGAGATTCTCCCGGTAACAATGTTGAAGCTTGAACATTCTCATATGAGGAGTGGAGGTGAAATTAATTTTTTGTAAGGGGGCGAACTCGATATTTATATAAAAATTTACTTTACCATGTCAAAAATTTACATTACCGAACTAAAATTTTACACTACCAACGAAAAAAAGAGGGGAGGTGGCACCCCCCCCCCAACCCTACTATCCTCCGCTAGTGCTCGTTAACTCTTACGATTTAATTTTTTTTCTATTGATTTATAAGTAACTTCATCAGCTTACCATAATTCGTCACAAATTTAGTGTTATATAACTCAATTATCTTCTTAATAATGTGATTATAATGATAATTAGAAGAATAATAAAATAAAAATAAGATATGAAATGAGAAAATAATATAACACGCGTCAGTTATCTTATTATTACGGATGAAAAAACTTAAAAAAGTAAGATGTAAAAAATAATTTATTTACTTTGGTAAATAAATCAATTAGTTTAATGTGAAACTTTTTATCCACCAAGAAATGGAACCAAAAATCAACCCACGTGTTCTTGTAAGTGGAGAGGAAGCGGCGTTAGAATGATCATGTGATGGAGACCGATTCAAGATGGTTAATCTCCCAAGATAAATAGCCTTTTATAGTAAACAAACAATCCCAAAAAACAAGATAAAAAACTAAAACCTTCTGCAAATTTTTCTCTTTTTTTTACATTACAATTACATAGTATTTATAAAAGAAATAACTAACACCTAAAATGCAAGAAACATGGAGCACTAACAAGAACATGGACACTACGCTTCTACCCACTATCCTAATAAAACAATTCAAAGGAAAACAATAATAATAACAAAAACAAGAACATAGGTCGCTTGGCACGTATCAATTCCCCACCGAATCAAAACGTCTTTGTCCTCAAAGACGGTATCAACGGACCATGGGGGTCACCATTCGACTCTCCCAATAGCATTCGGTGCCGTCGAAATAGGCCGCCATGGCGGACGCCACTCACTTCTCCCCATAACACAATCGAACCAAGGAACATAACTTATCTTCCTTTGCTCCGGTGGATGTCTGCGGACAAAATGAACTAAAAATCCGTTTAAAAGCCATTTGTTTGCTAGTGCCTCATCATGTGAATTAAGAAAAGCGTGTTGTTCTCTGTTGGTAAATAAGTGCAAAATCCCTATTGCTTTCACGTGGACAACTGCATCTAGAACAAGCCATCTTTTTCCTTGGATGTTAGAAATTGAAGCACGAAGGAGTTGGTGGTGGTTAGTAATTTTGAAGCCATGTTGTTGACTAGCAAGTAACAGCGTGGGGTAGGGAATAACTTGAACCTTTTGATTCACATCACTAGCTTCATCATACAATTGCGGTGTTTGAGTGGTAGAGACATCAAAGGTTGGTGCAAATTTGGCAGGAGATGATGTGGGTTTTGGAGGTAGTTCATGGTTTGTCGGATCAGGGTTAGATGCAAGGGTTGGCGTGGTGGCGTAAAAGGCATAGAAGGCGACAGTGGAGTCGTGGTGTCGATCATGGGCGATGGTGTCAGTATCAGTGTAGGGATGGGAGCAACAGAGGTGGAACGTAATGATTCAAGTTGAGCAGTCATGTTATCTAGACCGGCTTTGATGGAAACTTTTTAATTGGTGGAAATGGATGCAATTGGAAGGCGAAATTTGGTGGCGATATTTGAAATAATCCAAGAGATGCTGTGATCTAGCAAGCGTGTCATCCAACGAAGGCGTGTCCTTGCGGGAAGGAAAGGACGAGAATGAAAGCACCATTGATAGAGACCAATTCGAGATGGTCAATCTCCCAAGATAATTAGCCTTTTGTAGTAGACAAACACTTTCAGTAAACAAGATAAAGAACTAAAAACCTTCTGCAAATTTTTCTCCTTTTTTTTACATTACAATTACATAGTATTTATAAAAGAAATAACTAACACCTAGAGTGCAAGGAACATAAAGCACTAATAAGAATATGGACACTACGCTTCTACCCACTATCCTAATAAAAAATTCAAAGGAAAACAATAATAATAACAAAAACAAGAACATACGTCGCTTGGCACGTATCATCATGTCTCACGATGGATGAGTTGGGCTAATACGAATGACTTCTATTTAGTAAAAAAAGTTTTACTTTGATTATACATATTTAGCATTTACCTAATCATACTTTTCTACTAACACAAACATTTTCATCATCAAAGTTTTAACGAGTAAAATAAGGCTAAGGGGATGTTTGATTGCGCTGACTGAGTAAGATCTGACTGAGTCAAAAGCTGATCCGGTAAGAAGTTCTGATTGGGTCTGTATCTGACTAAAACTTGGCTGTTTGATTTAGTATCTGACTGATTCTGCTGAATGAGAAAAATAATTACAGTGTACACTTCTGTTAAATTTCTTGTAGTTGAGTGTGAAATGATAAATAATAATAATAATAATAATATAATATAATAATAATAACATGATAATAACATATTAAACCCAACCCATTCATCCACATCCCCATCATTTCACCATTTCCTCAACCCACCCAACCCTATCTCCATCATCTTATACACAACCCACACACCGGACAAATCGGCGGCCGCGGTGAGGGAGGGCAGCAGCGGCGGAGGGGAGGGAGGGAGGGTAGTAACAGTGGTGAGCGGCTGGTTGAAGGAGGGAAGGAGCGGCAGGGAGCGACGGAGGGAGGGCAGGAGCGGCGGAGGGCGGGAGGGAAGGAGCGGCGTGGAGCGGCGTGGAGCGGCGGAGGGACGGCAGGAGCGGCAGAGGGCGGGAGGGAAGGAGCGTCGGGTCAGTCGTCAATACCGGGTCAGCGATGCCGACTTTACAGTCTCGGCTAGACCCTAGCGATCAGGTCAGTCACCAACACCGGACAAATCAAACGCCTTGATCGGCTGACTCGGCTGACCGAGTCAGCCAGTCAATGGTCAGCCTTTGATCAGCGGAAATCAAACACAACCTAACAAATTTTCTCTACGCGTCCAATGGGTAATATCTATCATTATCAGGTTTGATTATCATGAGATGCCATCTCCTAACCGTCACATAATCATTGTGCTATGAGTCAAGAAAGAGAATGTTTGACATCTTAGGCAAATCTATAAATATCACCATCACATAAGCTAAATATCATCTTGATTTTCTACTTTCAGTTAATATACTCTGCTTATTATTTTTAGCGCAAGCCTCTGACACATATAATCCATATTCCTACCCTTATATATTTATACTTATGTTTAATACAATAATACACTTCATAAATGTACTGGCTTAAGCATCAAAGTGTCGCTCAAGCTCTAGAACCCTCTAACGAGTTTCTTGTGATAGCATCGTATATATGTTAGAAGAGGACAATGAGCCTACATCACCCCTGAGACGAAATTAAACCGGATGATGCACTCTCTTGCATTGATTTTTCTTTGGCTCACATCCAGGTAAAGAATAAAAAGCAACTCTATGCATATGAACTCTATAGGCTAACATTTTTAACTCAATGAATCTCAGCTCCAATGCTTAAATGAACACGCTACGATGCTTTTAAACTTTGAATCACTCCCCTATGAATATGCTCAAGTATCCAAGAGATTAACTTAACCCATAACTATAAGTATATATAGTGTATGTAGCAGTTTAAGTTTCTGACATTTTAACTCAGTTTTTTAGTCGGACAACAAAGACACAAACAAATACATATAACCAAAAAACCGAGTCGAGTCGGTTGATGATGTTAGTTTTTAACAACTTTATTTAGATGCAGGTTCTAGTTCTCCCTCTTCGGTTCAGGGTTCTTTTTCACCGAGGTTGTTTTTGAGAAGTCGGCATAGTTACCCTTCTCTTTAAATAACTGAGCAAAATGTGCTTTGCAAAATAAATTCCCATCTAGAGCCGCGTAGTTCGACGGATTTAGTTTGCAACCTCCCTGTGCGCATTTGAAGCATTGTTTATGGTAAAATTCTCCCTCCACAGTCACCTACAAATCGATCATGTTAAAAACTTAGATATACATTTAGTTACTATGAAATCACAAAACATTAGGGATCGGTTGTACATATCTTGAAACCAAAAGGGTTCAAGTAAACCTTTCTCAAAAAAGCTTAGAGTAGAAGTAGATAATAAACCTTTTCTAGTGGATACACGGTTTTCTGACAAACCGCACATTTTTCCTGGGTTCCAGAGAACATGGCAGAGAGTTTGCTAGCAAGTTTACTAGGGCTCTTTCCCTGTTAAAAGTACGTTTAATCTAAAATCATTTTTAGAGAGGAAAAAAGAGATGATTATATGGTTACATATATATTAATATTCATACAAAGATATTGTGTGTTTAATATAGAATCAATTTTAGGGAGAGAAAAAGAGAAAGTTATATAGTTACATAACCATTTTTTAAATTATAAAAAGATACCGTTTTCACACTAAACTACTTAAAGTTGGTTCTATATTAAAGATAACTTTATAAATATATATTATTATTATATATAAATCTGTTGTAAGTATCAATATCAATATCAATATATGAACCTTGAAGAGACGGGATTAGGTAATTTTACATACCACTTCATTTGTTCTGTTGGTGGCTGAGAATCAAAAAAGTTTGAGTCAGTAAAAAATATTGACGACAGTAATAAGCAATCAAAAAATATATTCCTCCTAATGAGTCGCTGAGATTTAAAGTAATTACAAGCCATATATTTATTTGTTTGTTATATTTGTTTGTTATTGTTGACATATGGCTTTATATCTACTACAATAAGATATCGAGAGGGCTATCACAGCCATGTGTCGCATTTAAGGCTTGTTTTAAACATACATTTCTTTTATTAAATTAAACACGTTATTTTTATACTTTATTCATACATGATAAACCCTCTAAATTAGTCACATGTTTTTCCTACTTTACTAACTAGAGAGATACGTTTAGCCAACCTAGTTAATTTTCATTTTACAGTAGTATTATTATTTAATGATGGCCTAAAATATGTATTAATTGTTATTACGATGTTAATGATTATAATTATTTTGTGGAAGGTATAAAGAAAGCTGACATGGCATTCTGGAAACGCCTCCAATCTCCTTGAACTTTTGATCGAAGTGAGGTTTGCAATAGAGTGATCCATCCAATTGAAAATAGCTACTCATCTAGCACAAAATTTTAGAAAATTAATATTAACTTCTAACAACTTAAAAGATTTTTTCATTATTTAGTTTAATAATGATGAAAGAAATAAATAAAGACTTGTGTGGGTGAAGTTGGATAATGACGTAGGTACACGAATGATTAACCTGTTATAGTCATGTTGAAAGTTATAATTTTCTAATTAATATGTATTCTTAACTATTTACCACTTAATAACACATTTTATCTAACAAACGTTAAAACTTTTTGCAAACCTAGAGTGTGGTCCACGTGTGCATTTCAAATCAATGGCAGTGTTTGTTGAACAGTAATTACTTGTAAATTCGGTTTAAGAAATAACAATGAGCAATGTTTGAAATTCAAGTAAGTTGATCATTCGTTTAATCGTTTGCTTTATTGCAATCAAAGTGTATGACAAATTGTCTGATATCTAGTCTCGCAACATGTTAATGTTATAATGATGTGTTTGTTATTGTTTTTATTTTTGTATTTTTTTAAAGTGGTCAATTTAGAAAACTAAACAGACTTTTAGCGTTTGTTAATGAAGATGAAAAGGCATATTACGGTTTCGCAAAAGACGATTTGTAATACTTAGAAAAGAAATGATGAGAAACCTACAATATTGACATAAAAACGTGAACCAACCGTGTAATTAACTCTGGATTATATTCAAGGTATATTTGATAAACTAAAACTGAAAAGTTAAATATAAAAAAAATAGTTTATCGATTATTCATTCTTCTAATCTTATAAAAGAATGAAGGAGAAGAAAATCTCTGACACCAATTGTTAAATAGACGCATTAAATAAAACATAAATTTGTATTTAAATGAGGCTTTGAAAAATACTAACAAATCTTGACCTGATATTAAATGACGCTCTAAAGAATACTAACAAGCCATGACCTAATATGATCTTATAGCATTTCATTCTAAAATTTCAAACCTAAATAAATGAAACAGGATACATACCACGAGTTTTCCATTGCATTGTATGCATCTAAAACACGTCTTATGATACGGGACTCCATCAGCAGAAATCATTTCAACGAAATGAACAGTTTTATCACAAGCCCTACATTTCTGTATCGTCCCGCTGAATGACATTTTGAGAAAGAAACCAAAACTCAAATCGAAAAACAGCCTAAAAGTGGCTTATATTATCTTTTTTATCTATTAAAAATGATTTAATAGAAAATCGTGTTATTGACTGGTGGAGATTGTTTTGGCATCAAGGGTGGAGCTGTATGCATGTCTTGGTGAATTGGGAATCAAGAATTTAAAGAACAATTAGGAAATAATTACACATAACCCCATTATTTTCCATTTATTTAATACGATCATTCTGTATTTACAATAAAAACAATATACATATTATTAACGTTGGTGCACTTCTTTGAGGTGGCAAAATATACAAGAACATGATAAGGATAATAAGTTGAAGAGGTTTGGTACTAAAAATATTATAATGGGAAGTTGAACACAAAATAAAACAGGTTCCTACCTTAAAACGCATATGTAAGTGACATTGTGACAATGAAGAATGATGATTGACCCACGTGATAATAAATGATGAAAACGTGATGGCATACGATGATTGGGCATGAAGGCAATATCTATAAATCGTGATCACCAACAGGAATGAGAGATAGAGACTCATACTATTACACAAACAATAACACCCAACAGTATACAAAAAAAGATCATGCATAAGATATGATTCATTCACTCACACGTTTCTCACACACACAACAGTAACTTAGTTATCATTCAAGACTATATCCACAACATAAAAAGGATCTTAATATTCTCGACAATCTTCTCCACAAATACTTTCTTTTAGTTAAAAATAACTCAATTTCCCTTATTCCAGACACTCCAACATAAAACTATTATATATTACTTTTATATATAATCATCTTTTATATATTACTTTTTGAATTTTTTCTCTTTATAATAACAAATTATTGGCTAAATTAAACTTTTAATGTTTTATACAATGATCCCTTATTTCCTCTTTTAAACTTAAGTTAATTTTTACCACACAATCTCATCTCCACTCATGATGGTCACTACCGATAAAAAAAAGAATCAACTTTGATTAACAAATAAAGTCTACGTTATGTGGTTCGAGACCTAGTCTGACTATTTTTTAACTTTTTTTCCTATTTTTTTCAAAAACCTTTTTGAGTTTTTTAATGTTTTGTTAATTTTATTGTATATTTTGGTGCACGTCAAAGTGATAGTCATCATAATATGTTTTTATATTCATGTTTTGACATTTGCGTCTATGGCGTCATTCCCCGCGCAACACGCGCGTGGAATAATTCTAGTTTGAATAATCTATAAATATTAATAAAAGAAGATTTCTTTTGTCACCTGTCATATTCTTAAACTATCTTTTTGACATTTATCATTTTTCTAAGTATCCTCACTTATTTCCCTCCAAAATGTTATTAAGATAATTTAAATACTCAAACAAAATATCTCTCTTCATAAAAACTAGAGTTAATTACATAAATAGTCCTTGTGTTTTATATAAAATAACAAGTTTGGGTACTAAAGTTTTTTGTAACATCTTGGGGTATTGTGTTTTAAATTTTCTAACGAGTTAAGGTATTAACACTAACAGATATTAGTTTTTTTGTTAAATTTTAATGAATTGACAAAAATACCCATATAGGGACCACTTTTGTAATTTTATTTCTTTCTTTTAGTTCAGGGACCATTGTGTAATTAACTATCAATTATTAGAAAAAAAAACCCAACCCCCCTTTCCCCATCAGCCACCATCACCACGATCTACTCACCATCACCACCATCTATCCACCATCACCACCATATCTATCCCGTCAGCCACCATCGCCACCATTACCACCATCTATTCACCATCACCACCATTTATCACCATCGGATTGTCCTTCTGTTCATAATAAACCACCAAAGAAAACCCTAAAATCATTAAAGGGGAAACGGCCATTATCTTTCCACTACAATCGGCCACCATCATCACATCTGAAATTGATATGTGAATGATGGTAGGGGTGAACTTAAATGTTGTTCGAGCTTCGTTTTGAAGCATTGGATATTCAAATCGAAAGTTAATAAGGGAAATGGAATGGGGAAGTTAATATGGCTCAACAGTGGTGGTGTTGGCAATTGTTGGTGGGTGGTCGGATAGAAGACAAAAGGGGAAAAGGCCGAAGGTGGTGGTGTTAGCGACTGGTGGTAGGTGGCTGGTTGGAAGTTAATTAGGGGATAGGACGGGGGATTTGGTGATGTGGGTGATGGTGATGATGATGATGAGGGTACCAGACATGGATGATGGTGGTCTGTGGGCGGTGATGGTTGCTAGTGATGCCGAAGGTGGTGGCCAGCGGCGATGGCTGGCAGTGATGTCCTTCGATGGTTGTGGTAGGAGTGATTAGAGGTGGTGTTACCGGAGATGGGGGAACCGAGCTTGGTACTGTGGCACCACGATTGCGATTGGAGGTGGGGGGAACGAGCTTTGTTGTGGATTCGTCTGAACAAGGTGGTGGCTAGCGATGGTGGAGGTGGGGAGGGAAGAAGGGGTGGTGGACGAAATGGTAGTGGTGGTGGTCGGACTTGAGGTAGACGAAGGTGGGTGGGTGTGGGTTGGGTGCGAGAGCCGACGGTTGGGGCTGGCGGTGGGGGCTGCGGGTGGTGGCTAGTGGTGGGGCCGGCGGTGGGAGTTGGACTGGCGGGGGTTGTTTTGTGCATTTATATATACACCATTTATATATATATATATATATATATATATATATATATATATATAACTCTAAATTGACATAAATAATTACACAAACCATCCTTTTTATGTATTAAATGACATAAACAGTCCCTGTAAGGTAAAAAAACGAAAATGCCCTTAGATTTAACTGAAAAGTTAACGTCTGTTAGTGTTATTACCTTAACTTGTTACTAATTGAAAACACAATACCCTTACCTGTTACAAAAAACATTTAGTACCCAAACCTATTATTTTCAATAAACCACAAGGACCATTTGCGTAATTAACTCTAAAAACTATTTTGGTCAATTGATATATTTTTATCTCTCATCTATATTTTTCTAAAATCAAACTATATTTAAAAATAATTTTTATTAAGAAAAATAAAATTCATATATTTTCTAAAATATTAAACCTTTTGAAACAAAATATTTTAATTCAGTTCTTTTTTTTAAATAATTATAAAAAAATTGGATTTTGTAAAAGTAGTTTTATTAAATCAACCAGAATAATTAAAAACTTGAGTTTTTAATAAACAATATTTTTATAAACAATAAAATTTTATAATAAAATCTTAAAACAAATATTAAAAATAAAACTATTTAAATAAGAGATTTTAAAAATAGTATAATTGTTTTATCTCTTGAACAAATACATATATATAATTTTATACATACCTTATATTAAAATATCATACTGTAACTTTTCGTGTTTATTACAAACTATAATCTGTTTAACTAGACTCTCTATTCATCTATATATATATTTGTCTATAATCTATCTATTATTTTATTTATTTGAAATAACTATTCATATGCAGATATAATCATAGTTTATCTTCAAACATAATTTTATAATTATAAATTTTTATCACTAATAATTTATTATTTTATTTATTAAGCGCGTGTAACACACGCGACAAAGTAAATAAATATATTATCAATAACTTTTCAAAAAACCCTTGGCATAAACACTTTTCATAGAATCAATCAATCAAAAACTAGGTCATACAAATTACAACACCATCAATAACTATAAAAACGAAAGTGCGATCTTCTGTGCTTACAAAATCAATGGAGGAATCCACCGGCGGCGAGAGGACCAGAGGTCGCATGTGTAGCATCTGCAACCTCCGACGCCCTGCTCTCAAACGACCTAAAACACTTCAACAAGTAACACTTCGTTCGTTCATACATCTGCTTTTGTGCTACATGATCGATTGTTTATATATATATTATATATATATATATATATATATTATATATATATATATATAATATGCGTGTGAATTTGATTGTTCAATTAAGTACTCTACACTGTGGAAGATGTAACGCACGAACGTTTTTGGTGTACGATTGATGATTTAGCGTTAGGAATTAGGAATCCGTGTTCATTGGTTGCGTAATTGATGAAAGGTTATTTAGATTTTTATAGAAATTGCGCTGTGTTTTGAGATAATGTGAAGTGTCGATCAATGTTGAGTTGTGACTTAACGGAACTTACGTGGGGCTCTTGTGCAGTACTGTAATTGTGTGAACTTGAAAAACATTAGGAGTAGCTGGAGGAGACATGTGCTTATGTTAATTAGAATTTAGGGGAGTGAGAAGTTGAAATGATTGAAAGGAATTTGAAAGGGAAGAACTAGTAAATGAACTGTTGATTTGAATTTGTAGTGGTATTTGAGGATTGAAGTTGTTTGTTTTGTTTTTTTTTTAAGATTTGCAGGGAATGTTTTTATGTGGTGTTTGAGGAAGAGATTCATAGGGTGATTGTGGACAACAAGCTTTTTAAGCCTGGGGAGCGCATTGCCATAGGAGCTTCTGGTGGAAAAGGTGAATTGTTTGATCGCATAATGTTTTTACTTGGCTTAAGCATGCTTTATTTTGGCAGGGTATCAAACTATAGTGAGCTTAAGATTTAATGATTTTTTAAAACATAAACTCATACTATAATTTGGTTTAGAAAACTTGATTCTAGAGAAACAATCATAAAAGCTCTGATTTTGTCTTTCAACTAGTCCATAAAAGCTCTGAAACTTTTTATGAATGACTGCTGGATTATATGGTATTAGCTATGGATTGAAGGTCAGAATGGTCATGTGTATTAAATATTTACATTTTTTTTTCAACTTTCTTTAACTAAATGTAAATGTCTTTTTGTGACACACCAAGATAGATGCAACTTTTCTTATTAAAAACTTCAAGCCAATATTTCTTTCTTTCCTTGTGAGTAATCACAACAAATTATCAATAATTGATTATGCCACCACAAGAGGCCCTTTTATTTTGTTATATTAAGGGAGGAAACAAATTTTAAATTAGTAGTTGAACAATTGATCTATGGGGCTAATCATGAGCTACAAATATATTGGTACATAAAGGGAGTATTTAATTGATTCCTCATTTCATTCCCTTTTGGGTTTCTTGCAGATTCTACAGTTCTTGCATATGTAATGTCAGAGTTAAACCGCCGCCACAACTATGGCTTGGATCTCTTCCTTCTATCGGTTGATGAAGGGATCACAGGCTACAGGGACGACTCACTTGAAACTGTTAAAAGAAATGAGGTTCAGGTAAAAAAAACCATGCTTATATCTTCAATAATTACACTAATAACTGTAAGTCATATTATTCATAAAAATGAATAATTTAAACAGATAAACCAAATAGCATTAGTCCTAAGAAAAGGAGTGACGGTCTTGTTCTTACACTGTTTATAATTATATATTTACTTTGCAAATTTCTATTTATTCTTTGATTTACAGTACGGTCTGCCGCTTAAAGTTGTTTCATATAAGGATCTGTATGGATGGACGATGGATGAGATTGTGAAGATGATTGGTCTAAAGAACAATTGCACATTTTGTGGTGTTTTTCGCCGCCAGGTTTGTAGTTGAATTTAAATATATATAATTTGCATTGGGATTTTATCATCCGGGGACTTGAAATAAATTGGAATTTTTGAATTTTAAATGCATAGTGGTTAATCTTGCTGTTTATATGTGTTTTTTTAATATGATTATTGGTGATAATTTTTTTTTTCTTAAGGCTCTTGATCGTGGTGCTGCCTTGTTAAAAGTAGACAAGTTAGCTACTGGGCATAATGCCGATGATATTGCCGAAACTGTTCTCCTGAATATTTTGCGAGGTGACATTGCTAGGTAACTTGCATGATATTTTAATCTGTTTTGTTTCTAGTTGTATAACTATGTTTTAATGTGATTATTAATCTACTTGGTGGTTGTGCTTATAGATTAAGCAGATGCACATCTATAATTACTGGTGAAGATGGACCGATTCCTAGATGCAAGCCATTTAAGTACACATATGAGAAGGAAATTGTTATATATCCTTCATCTTAACTCTCCTTGCTTTGTTGAGTTTTCTTTTTCTTTTTTGGTTTTGGTGGTACATTCTCTTTTATTTATTGAGACTTGTTGCAAACCCTTGACTATTGGTTACGTATGCATACTTCAAGAAGTTGGACTACTTTTCAACAGAATGTAAGTTTGTCATGTACCCTTTGGCTTTATCTATTACTATGATCTCATGTAGTCCGGTAATTCATCGGTCCATAATAGTGACAACCGTTTTTTATTTTCAAATATTTTGTTTAGCTGCAATGTTTTTATCATCTGTTTTTATTTGGCTCTCTTGATTTTATCAATTAGTTCCCATTAATTAAACGAGTTATAGAGAATTGATTTATATTTAAAATATCTTTTGAACTATTTCATGGGAATGAGAGAATGGAAGATGAATAAATTGAACTGAAAACAGACAAAATGGAGTACATAATTTTCTTAAAGAGCTTTGTTTATTAAACTGCAGGCATATATTCACCAAATGCTTATCGTGGGTTTGCCCGGGAGTTCATTAAAGATCTGGAGAGAATAAGGTTATCTTCTGATTGTGCATGGAGTGATAAACCTTTCTAACCATCTTATCTGGTTCATGATCTCTTGTGAAGATGCAAAAATTTTCAAAAATAAATAAATATAGAAGTGTAAACCTATAAATATGAGATAAGGTGGGAAGTCGGTGTGTTTCTTTTGTTCAGGTTGAAATGGAAACACTTTCTCTCCCATCTTTATAGGTAATTAGTGTGATATGATTACAAAATGATTTAAGAGGTTTCATGCATTAAAAGTACACTTGTGGGTGACTTTTGACCCGTTTAACCAGAACAGTTTCCTTATAAGCTGTTTTATTTATTTAACCTCCTAGAGATAAACATAGCCTGAAGCAACCTTTTTGTTGTAAATGGCTTGAAATTGCCTTTGTTTATAAGTATCTTGCCTAGCACTTGTAAAGTGGTGTTTTTCCATTTCATTTTGCCAATAATGGTGGTCTGTTTGGATAGATATAATATTATTAAAAAGTTATGATATTTGACTTAGAATTGAATACAATCATTAGTTTGGTTTAATCTGAATTATTTCACCATATAGGCCCCGAGCAATACTTGACATCATTAGATCAGGCGAGGATTTTAGGATTGCAACATCTACAAAGATGCCGGAGCAGGGAAATTGTCAACAATGTGGCTATATTTCTAGCCAGGTAAGTTTGTTTGTTAACTTTTAGAAGTAACATGTAGGAGGCAGTCTTCAATATGTTTTGACTATTTGAACATGGATTGATATGGTTGTGTATTATTTCAACGGGTCAAATTAACTAATTTAGTGCCAAAATGAACTTAAAAGAATATTATGTAAATCACTTTATTTGATAACTAGATTAGTATCATAATATGATATAGTTTTTATAGGCATGTTTCACATGTTAATCAAATAAAATTTTAAAATGGCCAAAAAATGTTAGCTGGTGGTCAACCGTCAGTCGGCCTTACAAAAAGTTACTCGTTTGACCCAAACCAGAGTTGACCTGCAGCTTGCCCAACCAACTTTGTTTGCTGCCTTTCTTTTTTCAGCATCATGTGGTACGTGTTTTAGTTAGCATTGTGTTTCTTCTGAACTCGCAGAAATGGTGTAAAGCATGTGTTTTGCTGGAGGGGCTAAATCGAGGTTTGCCAAAACTTGGGATTGGGAGAACTCGAGGGGTAAACGGTGAACGTCTAAAAGACGATCAACAAATCAGCGCGAAGAATTTACAGAGCAAAGCATGTGGAAGTCTTGATTTCTGACTTGGTGACATGGATCAAGGCCTGGGTTTTGTTAAGATCTTGAGGGTTTCCTTCAGTTTTGCAATCAGTTTCCTCCTTGTGTTCAAGAATCCAAATAGCTTAGATATTTGTTATGGAGAAACCAAATAGGAGCAAGAGAACGATATACTGCAAATTGCATGTAAAAGATAGATTGTTTATTGTTTATTTTGTAAAATCTAGTTATATATTTTATAATATTTTGTTTAAGTTAAATACGTTTTCTATTTACATGTTTTCATTTTACATGACACTTAAAATGACAAAATATAAAGAGTAGTTATTATGACAATAGGTAATTTTTCTGGGTGTGTAATACATTAACATTCATTGTCAAGCAGAGATTTTGTTTATAACTATGGACTATGTGATATCAAAGCTGTCTATTAACTTTTTGTTCGTGTCTCTCATTAATACCCATTAAGACATACGTATGTGTATCTTGCACAGGCCATTCTGGTCGTGTGTATCGGTGATAACAGACATTTATTTGCTATAAAGGCATGAATCACGAAGAGGCTCTCATCAATTAACCTGATATGGATTGAACATGCACACACACACACATATTATATGTAACGCGTTGTTTGTTTTTTTTTTGCAGGAAAACGTTTACAATCTGCGGATCACATCTGCAGACATCTGCATATCCAACATCTAATTCATCCACTGCAAAGTGAAATTGATCAAAAGATGATACCTTGTGCTTAACTCTAGCACTTGCAGTCTGCGAAAGAGTCACCAATGGCAGAATCACAATTTCTGCAACCAACAACCCATGCTTCTCCCACCATTAACCCCTTCACACAACTGCAACATCGTTACCACCGCAAACTCCCTCCCTTTCACAGAAGCACCACCACTACCAGCGCCAGAACACCACCTTCCTCCACAATCGTCGTCCGCCCTTCCTTCACCACCGCCAAGCTGCTCAACACCGCCATTGCCTTCTCTGCCATCCCCACCTCTTCGGCAGCCACCACCAGCTCCACCAACAACCTCACAACGCCTGCAGACACCGCCCTCTTCTTATTCGCCTTCATAGAGCAGAGCTTATACAGAGTCGTTAACGCGTCCTTCTTCCCTCGGTTCGAACCGTTGATCAACAGCGACACCAATGGCGGAATAGCTCCACAAGCTCCGATCGACACCTTGTGCTCATCAATCAGAGCTAAACTCAACAACGCACATGTTGCGTTCTGCTTGGACACCTTTGTGCTGGTCTTAAGAACGTGAATCAACGACTTCACAGCTCCGGCGCTGGTGTTGAAGGCTACCTGAGGGGAAGATTGTGCCGGAGGAGGGCCGGGGAGGGGGGGGGGCAGCGCTCCGGAGGGGGAGGGCTGCGACGGGAGGAGCACCGGTGGGGAGAGGAGTGGTGGGAGGAGACGGTCTGAAAGGGTTGAGGGTAAAGGAGAAGAGGTTGAGAATAGTTAAGTACACGTTTTTTAACGAAACGTCTTTTAAAAAACAAACACACTACACACTCGAAACCTCTTCCCGCGTCTGCGTGCGCGCAGATGAAAAGACGGGAAAGAGGTTTTGCACAAAAAAAAACAAAACCACCTAAGAGAGATCATGATGTGTAAGGTTTCTTAAATCAGATGTGGAAACCACTAAAGTAATGTTTGAGGTCTTTCAGATTAAAAGGTCAGTCGCTAGGTCATGTTTCTATACAAGTGATGGCACTTGCAAATGACCATTGGTTAGCGGTTGATGATGTATTGAGAAGTAGAACTTCTTTGACGATATTAATTATGAAAATGCAAAAGGAGGAACGGTTTTATGAAACTGGTATAATGTCATATTTAACCGATAAAAGAAGTAACATCATATATAACCATTCAACTACTTAAAATTTCATATTTACCCGAACATAATTTATAGTATTATCATTATACCCTTCTTTTAACTATAAAGATCCAAATGAAACCCATAAAAGTAAAATTTCAATTTCAGGAAAGAAATCTTGAGCCTGTCTAATAAAGCAATCATAATGAAACAAGAAGCAACAAACAAAACCATCATTCTCCCTCTTCTTCAACTCTTCGAGATATATCACGCTTCAACATCTCCATAAATTCCTGCACATTTACACGATTAAAACCGCATAACTTCAAGATCCCACAAGTCAAAATAGCAAAAAAAAAGATACTAACATGAGTAAGACCCTCTTCAATACATATCTCAGAAATCTCATCGGCATTGTCACCATTGTCGTTCAAGTGAGCAGCAGTTTCAACAACAGATGAAAACACTACTTCTGGTGACTCCTGCTGTTCAAGCTTCTCAACCAAATCTTGAAGGTTAGTCTACAAAAAAACAAAAGTCCGGTTATCAAGTTCAAGATCAAAACTTTTAGTGTTTTTAAGCATCTATTGTTTATTGGGTCAAAAACAGACCTGAGAATCACTTGTAATCTCTTGAATGGTTGTGGGTTGAGGTTCACGATTTGTGGGAGGTGGTTGTTGAAACATATTTGAACCTGAACCTCCACCACCAAAAGCTTGTGCAACAATGGGCATCATCTGTTGAATCATACCTGACAGATCAAAACCACCACTGCCGCTACCACCCCCACCACTACCTCCACGAGGTCCACCCATACCGGCAAACATGTTACTCATATCTGGATTGCTGTCAATCTGCTGAGCAATTTGATTAACTGTGTTCATCATTGCAGGATTCTGAGTTAGTTGACCCAACATATTTCTCAAGACATCTGGCGACCCGATCCCAGTTTGGCTTGATACTCCAGACAACAAACCATCTAGAGCAGGATTAGCAATAACTTCGTTCATGATTGCAGCAGGATTCGGCTGGCCACCAGCAGGATTAGAAGCAGGTGCATTAGCAGGAGGCACGCTACCACTAGTGGCCTCTGGTTTTGTCTGCCTACTTCGTCTCTAGATCACATTTATAAAGAAAATAATATATCTTTAGCATATATATAACTTGTAAAAAATGGCACAAATCAAATTTTAACACAGACTAGAGGTGGCATAGCAGCTACGATAATAAGTTATAACAGGTACAAAAATTTATGGGTTGGGTTGAACAAAATTGTTTCTTGTCCAAAATTCTGTATTAACTATATATATCATATCTTACGCTAAGTGTGCACTCAGCACCTCCGAACACGTATTAAAACCTAAGCTAAATCCCTTTGGTCTGGTGTGAATTTCAATTAAATAAAATGATTGATGAAACTAAAACTACCAACACTTTTTGTGAACTACTGTTATTTTTTGTATTAATTGGATGAATCAAGTTGCTAACTGTGCTAGGTTTTTTTATTATGCTTGTGGAATGGTATTGCTTTTAACTAACTGTGTAAATTTTGTGAACTGTTATTAGTTTTTCTTTTAATTTCTCAAGCATATTTAATTTAGAAGTAATACTTGAATATCAGGAACCTCATGTACGTGAGGCTAGCACCTTCGCTTTCAGGAACCAACATTATATCTCTTATGCGTTAAAATATGCTTTCATGGACTTTTGACCAGTTTTACCCAGTCGATTAAAAATGGAGCAAGAGCAAACCTTGGGTTGTAACCCTCCTAAGCCAAGTCAGGAACCAACATTATATCTCTTATGCGTTAAAATATGCTTTCATGGACTTTTGACCAGTTTTACCCAGTCGATTAAAAATGGAGCAAGAGCAAACCTTGGGTTGTAACCCTCCTAAGCCAAGTCCAAGAGGAATAGTTGAGGCATTTCCCGAGTTATCAGTAGCCGAATTCGATGATGATGAAGCCCCTTCTGCATCATTTGTAGATTTTATGGCACTGCTACTGGAAGTCGTGCTTTCTTTGCCTTCTGTATCCTGCACAATATTAGGTTAATGAAATTCTTCCACTTATGAGACCAAAAAAATCCTGAAAATATGCACAAAAGATACCTTCTGGTCCTCGGTTTTAGACACGCTTCCTTCTGGTTGGCCTGGATTCACGAAAAGTAACTTCATATAAACTACAACATAAAATGAACACCAATTAAACACAACATGCATAGACATAATACCTGCAGAAGCCTGATTTTCTCTCCTTGTGCTATCATCAACCCCTCTAGATTGCAAATTAATTCCAGTTGTAGCTACAATTAGTCAATTATTGATAATAAAGCATAGTCAGACTTTTGTCAACTGTTATAATGCAGAAATACTAGTTTACAATGAGAAGAGATGCAGTAAGGTTAGTACTTTACCTGTTCCACTAACACGTTCTCCTTGGTTTGACTCGGCATTTGTTCCCCTTTGACCAATTCCTAGGAAAAACTTACATGATGTGAGGGATGTTTGTAACAAAGACGTTTGGGAAATTAAAAGAAAATTAATTTACATACCTGCATGGATATGAACATTTATGTGTCTTGGAACAGCACCAATGCCAACAGGGCCAAACCCCGTAGAATTGGTAGCAGTAGCACTACCGCCAAACAACGAATTAGTTTGTAGAGGAAAGGGCTGCATGAAAGCAGTAAATTTCACTTGCAAGCGTACAGAGAGAGAGGGAAAGGAGAGGAGGGGGGGGGGGCTCTACTAACAAACCTGAACCATTATAGGATTAGGCCCTGATGGAGATATATAAACAGCAGGTCCAGCATGTACAGATGACTCGGCCTACAACAGGCAAACCCTAATCTATTGTAAAACAAAACTTCATCTGAAGATAATAGCAATGGAAAAAAAAGAAAAAAATTAAATAATACATACAGGAGACTGTCCAATACGCAGAGTCAACATTGTACGACCAAGCTCAAGCAGAAGAGCCCCTAAATGTTGCATAGCAAGCCCAGATTGCATTGCTTCTGACTGAATTTGGGTTCTAACTGTGGGGTCAGTGATACTCTCCTCTTCCTCTAGTCGGCCTGCAGTATGCTACAAGTTGCAGCATATTACAATTAACACATAATCAGACTCTTAAGAGAACAAAAAACCATAAAGTAGTGCTAAAATCAAGTTAGGAAACTAGGAGGTACGGATAGAGAGTCAATAGCAGGTCCACTTAGAAGCCGCTGTGCATGTCGCATAACAACAGCCAGAGCTGCAGGTAATGGCACGCCACGAGCACTAGAAGGCAAGTCTACAGGTGGTGAACGTTCAGCGTCATTTGAAGGTTGATTTGGTTGATATCCTTGTAATGACCCCCAAAAGAAAATTTTTCAGATAAATTATAATTCAATACATAGAAAAGCAAAACATTAGTTCCTAAGTCAATACCATTCTGTGACAACGCCTGCTCCATGTGATTCATAAACTCAGAAAGTGTGTGTAATGAATTGGGAATTGGCTGAAATACAGACAGAAAACCATGAAATCATATATGCCGCATAAGACAATATAGATAAGTTGCAAATAAATTCCAAAATATTTGACTGTAACATAAATATTCTGACTTATTAATACCGTAGCAAGTGTGGGTATGGCTATTCCTGCTCCTAAAGGAATTTGCAACCCTTGAGGAACAGATTGACTAGGATTTCCCGGTGACCTTGACTGTTGACATTAACTCCGGCTTCATTTCCCTGGGTAGCTTGCCTAGGAATGTTGAACTGTAAACAGGTAGATAACCAAGAAATATCAATAAAATCCCAGTTGCTCTCTTTTGTATCTATTTAGGTAGAACATAAACAAAATAACATTGGCCATATGCAACATTGTTCTTACCTGTAAACGACACCATCCATAACTATATATTTGAACTTGAGTCATTAAAAGAACCAAATATTTATGAAAGAAACTTAAATTGTTTTATACTATGAAAAAAACTAACTTCTTACAAGGGCAATATGGAACATTATAACAAAAAGACAAAAGAAAAAAACTCACCTGCATATTTGGCGGTGGCACTGTCACACTAGCGTCCCTAACTCCAAATGAATCTAAAACAGCCGATATAACCTAGAACAGTAGAACCAGAATTATAAAGTTTAAACTACAAGAGCCATTATAAAACATAAATACCATCAGTTGAGACAACATAGTACAGAAACCCAAAATAACACACCCGACTAATATCATGAGCACCACCAACATTCTGATCCCCACCACCGAAGGTCCCAAGGACAACACTATGTGAAACGTGGGCGACGCGTGGACGTGAACCAGCAGCATTAGCATCTTGTCCTGTAACAAAATGTGACTATAAAAGTTAGCACATGCAAATTATATGTATGGCTCTTGCAGTAATTACGTAAAATGACATTTTGCGCTTAAATGTGTAAAGAGATAATTGCACGTGTGTTACTACCATTTGGAGTTGTTGTATTGGTGGAAGAACCAGATGAAGGCTGTGATTCAGAAGGCTGTCTAGCCACAAGATGCAATGTGTCTCCACTTTCAATGTCTATAAACTGTTAAGGCTTTCAAGTGTGAACATATGATCTTCACTTTTAACCAGTAAAGTAATTAGTTATTTTTATTAAGCAAAACTGATTAGATCTATTTAAATGAAGTAAATCTATGTAAAGCTGATGTGTGCTTTGAAACATATGTATCCACCGGGTAAATAGGATACGATACTCAGAAAGACAAAGTTCATCTTTCAAAACCTTGCCCCTAAAGATCAGTCGTTGCTGTCCAACTGGGAGGCCAACATCATTAGCAATTTTCTCCTTGAATGCTGAAACTAGCATCTGAAGTTTTGAGAAGAGTACAGAAGAATTCAAATAAGCAATTTGACAGACAAAAATAATTATATGTGACTATATAATTTAAAAGTAACATGTGGCTACAAATATGAACTATGAAACAGTCACTCTATCTCAAGGTTTATTTTGATACAATAGTACCAGAACACATGTCTACAAGTCACTTCTATACTTTATGTAATAACGACATAGTTTTTGTTTAAATTAAAATAAGACAAGGAGATGTAAAACTCAACCATATGAATTACACGTGTATGCATGTGTCTAGAGAACCTGTTCCATGTGTAAGACAAAACAGATATGATTGAAAAAAGAGATTTTGTAGTGTTTACTTTATAAATCTAAATACTTACTTTGTTCTTATCATCCATGCATACATGAGCCACGTATACCCTATTTCTAAAATAAAATTCAAAAAAATAAAAATGCTTCTTGAAATATTCTAGTTGATTTCAAAAGCAGTGATGGCCACAAATAGGAGTATATATAACAAAATAAAAAGACTGTGTTGTAGACCGTCTTTTTTGTTCTAGTTGTAGTACATAGTAGAACGCTTTTCATGTGTGCTTTGATGATTAAATATATGGACATTTATCTTTTGATATGACAACTTGTTTTCCTGCTACACCAAAAGCAACATAGTTTCCACCTCCTGATCCCTTGCGTCCAAATGTTAATTGAATTATATATCAAGCATCAGTATCTTTTAATACGTTACATGTTAAGAAAAAAACCTATAATGGTACTCTAAGTATTTCAGGAGCATACAATATAATCTCGGTGATTATCATTAGTGGTATTATGTACGGCCAATCAGGGTGGGGAAAATTTAGAGGGACGTTAGAGGTATATAGGTTTACCATGCAAAGGTGATGAACTATAGGATAAAATTGAAGGAAAAAGATATTGAGAGAGAGAGGGATACATTTTTATCGACACGAAAATGAAACAACTGTGAATCAAGTGTCTTAATATGGATCTCCACTGTAGATTCAGAACTTTCACCAGCAACATTGCTCATACTCACATGTTCATCTGCCATGGGATGGTTGAATCTGAAACAAGGACCAGAACACATTGTAAGAACAATCAGTATGACCTAGAAACTGTGGATCAACAATAATACTACGAGTGGTTTGGTTCTTTCCATAATGAAACGCTACAAAACTCGTTACAGGTTTGCTAACTATCAAGAAGTTAATTAAAATAACATAAATGCAAAATCACTGGATGTCAATGATTGGGAACAATGTTTTGAACCTGCTATCTTGATTACAATATAAAAGCAATATGATGGTGATGCATTTATCAGGGAAAATCGATGACGGCGATGTGTGCAAGTTAAAGGGGAGGTAATAACAACTAAACATTCAGCTCCGATAATTGAACAACTTCACTTTTTATAATCTAATAAATAGATATCCACTGATTTTGGGTTATATTATTTTTAATTGACCTTGACTTCTTGGAAGTTAGCAAAGTTTTAGTGAGTTCAGTTACTTCTCATTCTGGATACATAACTAGTTTGTGTACACAAGAATGCATCTTTTAACATGAAAATTGTAGAAGTGTCTTTATTGGTGATAATATCATCCATCACCGGATTCTTGACTTTGTAAGTTAAATATTCCTCTACCAATGTACGATGAGATTATGAGATAGATGTAATACTGTAATGTTGATCAGAAGCTTCCAACTAGCAAGTAGCAACTAATAACGTGTAATAAGTTTATTACTATAAAAATTCATTAGGTATACTTATATGGATACTTCAATTAATATGCTTTTGCATCCAAGCTAAGCTGAAAAGTGTAATTGTGTATGCCGTAAATACTTATCTCTGATATACATATGACAAATACTCGCATTTCACCATAAACAATCACACAACTAAGCACACTAATATGTCGCCCACCCATATAAGTTTGCAAATGCAAGCTATCAACTATAGTCATCATCGTCAAACTATCAAAGATAAGTCAATAGGCGAAAATTACTAAATACTAAATACATCAACTATCAGATACATAAACAGAGCTCTCAATCCTGATAGTGCAGCCCAAGGGACGTAAAAAATGTAATGGCAAAAGAAATCTACCACGAAACAACAAATCTTAAATGATTCTAACTTTCTAAGTAATCCTAAGACATCAATATCCACCTCCGGTGCTTCAAACAAATGAAACCATACAAGTATACAACTTCACAAATAAAAACTTAACATCCGGATTTTAGGTTTTAACTTTCAATCATACAACCAGTATTTGGGGATTTTATCGAATCTAATCATCTCATACACTTCAGATTTCAGCAAACACTGCAAATTTGCAATCAAATCAAAGAATTCGATCTATTCAACAGCAAATCGAGCTTTCTGCATGAAATGAGCGATGAAAGGGTGAACTCACTCGATTGACGTGGGGAAAACGTCAGTAGATGATACAATCGGAAACCTACAACGGAGCTGAGATTACAGATCCTTGTGAGTTGCAGTAAAGGTTAATTTGAGAAGAAAACTTACGGAATCGATGATTGAATGCCGGCGAATAGGGTTACTTGACTTCCTGAAGATTCGTCGTCGAACGATCTAGAAGAAAGACGATGTAAAGAAGCAATGAAGATGTGTTTGACTGCCGTTTCTACGCATACACACAGTGTATATATATGGTTTTTGATGTGTTATCGTGAAAACATTACATTTAATGCATTTGGTGTGTCATGTGTGTGTGAGAGATAAAATTGTAAATATTGTTGTAAAACTAACTTAATAATAATGTGAGAAAGGATATAAGAAGAGAAATATATGTTTTTTAATTAATATTTCACTAAAGTTAATAACTTTTAAAAAGTTAATAAGTATGTTTGAAAATTTTTAAAAACTTGATTTTAAATAGTTAATGAGTTATTTTTAAAAAGTTAATAGGAGTGATTTTTTAAAAAGTAAACTTTTTAAAATTATTTTTTGATAAAATAAAGAATCTCAAACATGAGCAAATTAACAGAAAACAATGACATATACTGGAGTTAAAACCTTGTGAAAAACTCAAATATGTTTTAAGTTTTTGTAGTATTTATTTTTCTTTTTTTATAATTTAAGTGATGGTTGTTGATTTCTGTGAAATCTGTTCAGAGCTTTTGTAGTAGATGATTTCCACTTGATCATTGGCGCGTACTTTTGTGTTATGTAATCTATACATATACTATTGTATAATACATTTTATGACGATAATATAGTAATATTACTAGAATTGTAATAAACCTAATAAAATATTTTAATCATAGAGTACAAATATCATATGTAATAGTTTTATTTTTACCCATGTTTAATAAACTCATTTAATTAATACACTATTTGCTACACATTATTTTAATTGTATGATATTATTTAATTCAATACATTAAATATTAATTTATTTGTAAAACTTGAAAATGATATTTAAATTTATTAAATACTATTTAAATCATTAATATACAACTATTATTTATAATATCTAATAGTTATATTTTCTAGGGGTATTTTAGGTAGTCGATAACTTTAATATTTGTGACTGAATTTGCTAGTAAATAACATATTATTTAATATGTCTAAAACTATAATAATAAAAATATAATAATATTAATAGTAATGATTATTTTTATTAAAATGTTAACAACAACGACCACAACAACAATATAGTGTAAATTTTATACTTGTTTTTGTCATATTATTGTATTTGTATCAATTTAATAGTAATATATCATTAATCATGATACAATGTTCTACATTTTATGGTAGTTTTTATTCAAATACTTTTAACATATTTGTTTTACTTGAGATCCACGGCTTATTAAATATCATATGTTTAGTAGTAGTATCACGACGATATAATAACGAATCACTAAAAGATATCCATAAGAATCCAAGCGCTTATATCATTAAACTAACTAAAATCATGATAATCCAAAAAAACAATCATTGCGACATTCACATATAAATTTAAAATCAAACAACGACGAATCGCTAGTGTCCACTATACTACTATATAAAACAAAATCTTAAGATACAAATGTAATTTTACAAAAAAATTAAGACAACTAATACAACTTTTGAAGCATTAGGTGCAAGTATTTAATGCAATCATTTTTATTTTACTCCTTATTAATAGACTTTTTATAATTAATACATTGATTAATATATTATTTAATATTGTAAGTTTATTTAATTCACTACATTAAATATATAATTTTTAATATTTAAAATTAACGTAAAAATATATAAATGAGTATGATGTTATTTGAATACCTAACTAAATACTTTTATAATAATAATAATAATAATAATAATAATAATAAACTTTATGAATAAGTATTATTATTTTTTAATACTTAACTTTATAATTACTAAATATTTATTAAAATAATGATGATAATAATAATCTATGTCTATATCATCAATTATTTATTAGTTCTATAAAACATCTCTTTAAGAAAATATTATAATTTTTCAATAATTTTAAGATAACATATATATGATTGCAAGCTGTAATTTTTAATATCATTAAAAAAGTTTACTATTATACTCTTATTTTGCTTCAAAGAAATGTACCACATGGTTTTCTATTAATATATCTATATTTAATATCTGATGTCATAACAAATCTTTTTGTTGTTGTATCAAATGAATTCAACCTATGCTACATCGAATGTGAATTTTCTTAAAAATATTCGTTAAACTATTAATAACGTTTAACACTTGTGTTTACTTAAAAGTTGAGTCATTCAACCATTATTGTTAATGCTAATTAGTTTTGTAACAATGTATTAACTCTAACATATAATAACAATCATAATTGTATAAAATATTCAAACCATCAAATAAAACAATTAATAAATTAAAGTAAAATATAACAAGTATAGACTTGTAAATTACTTACTCCGCCACAACGTGGGGTTACCCACTGGTATTATATTATAGTAATGTAGACTTTTGATGTATCGAATTGTAAATATGTACCAAAAGGTTTGTGATTGTGTTTTTGTTATATTATATATTTATACATGTAAGATTAACTAAACTTGTGTTGATGAGTTAGTAAACTAAAAACTCATATAGTTTGTACATTAAGGGCGTCAAAATGTTTTCACCCAATGTATATGTCTTCTCAAATACATTGGTTATATATATATGTATATATATATATATATCTATAACCTATAATAAAAGAATGTTTCTTAAAACACGTGTCATCATTCTAGCATATCAAATGACACGTGTTATCATTATATCATAACAAAAAATTATTTCTCGCCTCTCTTTCATAATAAATACAAAAATTATAAAAACGTTTAGTTTGACTTTCCTTTTTAACTAAAATATGTTATATATATATTTATGTTTCTTGTCTCTCTCATATTAAACGATAGTTATTGTAAATAAGTAAACTAAACTATTAAACATCTAAAATATAAATATAGTTATTTTAATAATTTACTAATACATATTAAATATAGAGTAATAATTTCTAATTCATTATATGTTATAATTTTTAAAAATTATAACTAGTATATATATTTAAAAATTATAACACATAATGAATTATAAATTATTACTTTATATTTAATATGTATTAGTAAGTTATTAAAATAACTATATTTATATTTTAGATGTTTAATAGTTTAGTTTACTTATTTACAATAACTATCATTTAATATGAGAGAGACAAGAAACACAAATATATATATATATATATATATATAATATATATATATATATATTAAACATATTTTAGTTAAAAAGGAAAGTCAAACTAATTGTTTTTATAATTTTTGTATTTATTGTGAAAAAGAGACGGGAAATAATTTTTTTATGATATAATGATGACACATGTCATTTGATATGCTAGAATGATAACACGTGTTTTAAAAAACATTCTTTTATTATAGGTCATAAATATATATATATATATAGTTAAAAGTAAACATTAACACACCAACAACAAATAATTTTAGTATTTCTAAACTAATAATATTTGTTTATTTGATAAAAGATTATCAGAGGTTTTCTGTATCAAATGATTACAACACTTAACATGCTTAAAGGATGAGTCATCCGTATAACTATGTTTCGATGCATTCTAACCATAATTTGATTAATTGATAAAAAATGTATCATACAAGTTCTTAATTTTGCATAGCAGTTATAAATCTGTCATGTCTGTTTTAATTTTTATGATAATCTGAACTCACTTGAATCATATTTAGAAGGTGTATTGATATAATTAACATATATAAAATACAATACTTGAAAACCTTATGGACATGTTGTAGTGTAGATTAACACCTATTATATAATCACGCGAGTCGTCAAATTGCACGTATGAAGAAAGAGGATATGCTAACAAGAAATTTGTGATGGTTTGGTCATTGGAACGCAAGATGATTTATTAAATGAATTTGATCATAAAATTCTAATCGTGTAACAATGCAAGAAAATTGTTAAACAAATACGGGAATATAACATTTGGTGAAACTTCTTAGGCTACAATGATATTTGAGAAGTTGCCACTGAGTTGGGAAGACTTCAAAAACTACCTAAAACACAAACAATAGAAAATAACCATGTAATAACACAAGGTTTGTGTTCCCATCAACGGAGACAACATACTGGCTCTACATGGAAAGCTCGTGTATGATTCAACAACGATAAACGTTAATGAACATGGTCGTTATTTGAAAGATAACAAATGTAATGGTATGAAGAGATCAAATGATAAAGTTATGACTCTAGGCATGAACATGGTCATGAAAAAAAATCCAAAGCATTTCAAGCTGACGTATTTAAAGTTGTGATTGAGTCGGTTGTGTTGGGACAACAAGATGCATGTGCATGAAAATGCACGACATGTACATCCGATGGAGGATAACACAAACTTGTTAAGTATACTACATGACATCACTACTATGATATCAAATATTAAGTTGACGTGTTACAACCATAAAAGATGATAGGTTGACACATACGCCACTAGTCATTTTTCCTCTTACAATTTTTTTACTTCCATTTAAAGAAACAACAAATGCTAAGTTGTTCATGGGAGATATAACTACCATGCATATCAAAGGATAAAAAGAGTGATATTGGAGATGAGTGTCGAAAAGAGCTTGCTTTAAGCAACATATCTTATGTTATGTAGATTCACAAAATTGATGTAATGGTTGTTAGAGAACGAGATTAATAGATATACGCTAGAAACTATTAACGCTTGAGCTTTCAAGCGTGTAGCATGGTTGGCATAATCATACAAACTTTTTTCCACTTAATCAATAATCAATTTGTAATGCATATCGATATTTCACAGTGATTCAAATTTTAAATGTAACTTGTATTGAAGTAAAACTAACAATCTATTCATTCAAGTTAGTCAAAAAATAACCAAACGCCTCGTACACTTTACGTAAACGTGTGTGACGTACTGTATTTCCACAAGTTGTGAAAATTAAACTCCGACCATGTTAATTGATGGCCTCATGTAATATTATTACACATATTAAATTATTATGTATATTAAGCAAGTTGAGTACTACAATATATTTTTTGGGTTTTCAAGTTTAGCCACTTAGGTTTTAGTTTTTTGTTATATGACCACCAACAAGTTTTTGGTGTTAGGGGTATAATTGAGTGTTTCCGGTAACGTAGGCTATATTGAGCGTATTACTGTTTGTGGTACTACCATGAACTGAATTGACTATAAGTGAACAATATCGTTGTCGGTATAAGTTTTATCATAACCGGTATTGGTATTCTTTTTTTGTAGAGGAACACAAATTGTAACTATGAGTTAGAATTAAAAGATTTGGAGTATTAATTTTATTTCTTTATTTGTTTTGTTTGAAAATCTTAATGGAACTAAAATACGTTTAAGGAATAGCATATTTGGGTGATGAACAAAAATTAGAATGAAACACATTGGATCCCGCCCTTCCAAATTTCCTTTTTTTAGTAGCAGGGAATTACCTAGCCCGGTAGGTGGAGGAAAAAGGTGGAGAACATTCTTTAATCAAAGGCGCTAATACCCATATCATTTTCATATCCACAATAGCGCGAAAATAAAGCCCGACCCCAAGTTATTCAAGAATAGTGTCGTTGAGTTTCTCGACCCTTTGTCTTAGGACTAGTCAGTTCTATTTCTTGATGGGGCCTTTAAGCAAAGGATTGTATATACATCTAGAAGTGATAAAAATCAACAAAAACACTAACACCACCATGGCAACCAACACTATCACCACCACCACCACCACCATTATCATTTTCAATGTTGTCTTTACAACCGCCATTGTTGACTCCATCATTAGCTCATCGCTGACAACGACACACCCCCACCCCATCCCTACCACTATTTCATAGCTAACATCATCATTGTTGTGTTGGCACCATCAATATCACATTCCAACTCTTTTTACATTTTTTCAACTCACACATATTTTATTATGAATAAAACGTATCACAAATTTTAATTTTCCATTTCTTTCAACTTCAATAATAAATATACCAAACTCAAATTATGATATTCTTTAACAACTATAGGTACATATAAAAACTTACATGCATATATTAAAAGGCAACAATAATGAAAATAACAAGGTTACAAAACCTTTTTCAATACACGATTGGAACTTGGTTAACTTTATACTATATGAAACTGATCAAATACGTACACATTTTGATTTGCTTTATTTTAATCCTCTTAGTAATTATTTATTCTTAAACTTTAAATATATCGTTACAATACATTTAATGTAATCAATATTCCGATATTTATTTTATTCAAAACCAAATGGCCCGTAAAGCACGTACATAACCCACAATCGTAGAAAGGTTTAAAAATTTCCTACATCATTTTTCATTTTAAAACAAACAAGGGATCCGTGTGATCTGAAAATCAAAACTAATCGGATATCGGGCAAAGGGTTCATCTACAGTCAAAATCACTCTACTACTATCGTAACTCAACGATCATCATCTTCCGATGAACAACAACACCAACAATCGCCGGTATCCTCCCGGCATCGGCAACGGCCGCGGCGGAGGCGGAGGATACGACGGCGGCGGCGGCGGTAACTTCCACCCAACCCTAATTACTACCACCAACCTCGAAACCCTAATCACCAAAATCAGTTTCAACAGCAGCGACAACAGCCGCAGTACATGCAGAAACAGCAATCTGGAGGACAACAGAATCAGCAGCAGCAGTGGTTAAGGCGGAACCCTAATCCCGGTTCTTCTGCTGGTAATGTTAGTAATGAAGTTGAGAAATCTATGTATTCAGATGGCGGCGTCGATTCAAGGTGAATTGTTGTTGTTGTAGTTTCGTATTTCGGTTTTTTGGACGTTTAATTGCTTTGTGATTTCAATCAAATTAGGTATTTGTATATGGTTAAATTTAATTTTGAAACCCTAATGGATCTTGGTGGAATTTGGTACATTACTACCCTGGTGTAAGCATTCGGTTATGTATTCCTAAATTGTTCTTGAAGTGTTGTAACAGGATGATTGCCTTTTTATACAAGTTGCATTTCAACTTTGAAATCGTATTGACTCTCACTGCAATGTGATCTGACCAAGTTGTAAATTAGTTTGAGTAAAGATTTGTATAAGTGAGTGTATAAGCAGAATAATAGCGCATCCGAGTATGTATGTGTACCTTAAGTGATTATATCTACATGTGTGTATGAACATATATGTACTTAATTTGGTTAAAGTATATATATAATTATATAGTAGGTTCTCCGTTCTTATACTGGCTGTATTTGACTTGTGAGTAAAAAGTGTTTTCAGTGATTTTAGTAGATAAAGTTATTAATAGAGGATAGATCTAGATATGTTTGAGCCCTTTTGGATGCTTTTTTTAAGAGCAATTCATACCTCAAGAAATTTACTAGAAACAGTATAGGCTTGTACGTGCTTACTTATTTACTCATCATTCTTTTTGATCTACTAACAGTACTTGGTAAATGATACTCTCTCTTTTTAGAAAGGCTAACCCACACTCCCTTTAAATTCTACTCCTACTCCTACTCCATGAGACTTGAACCCTCAACCACTTAAGGACAGAAATCTTTCTTTACACCTTGGTGCCACTAGGCTACATGCCCTTAGGTAAATGTTAATGATGCTATGTGACTATCTATTTCTGATGTCAGCGCTTTCAATCAGGCTATACAGTATACGTGCAGTGGAGTATACCTCAAAGCCTGGTTCAATCCTTGGTTCTATGCAGTCTGTTTTCTATCTCTCTATTTTACCACGATGAAATTAGTTGAGCGCATTATTTAAGGCTGCAAAGTGTAACTTGCAAGTCTTATTTCTCTGTGAACATGGAGACGTCAGTGAATCAATGGTGGTTTTTCCCCCTTTCTCTTCCTTCGTTTTTTTAATGTTCTATCATCAAAAACCTTCTTTTTGTACCAACATGTAAGTTTGTGCTCTTTAAATGAAATCATTGTTGCAATAACAGACTATATTATAGCAGTTCTGTTTAGTCTTATATTTCTTGATCTGCATTGTTTGGGCTTGTATTTGGTTTCTCACAAACCATAGAGAAGTTATGTGACTTTTGTCTACACAGGGTGTTATAATATTTTTCTTATTCTCCCACTTGTAAGTTGTCAGGGAATGGTTATTTCTTTATATTAGATTGGTTGTTTACATTCTTCAACTATGTTAGTGTATTCTTTTTCTTCAAATCTTTTCTTATAAATTGGATTAAAGGTATAATATTTCCTAACATTTTGGTCTTTTCATTGGATCTTTAGGCTTTTACTGAATAATATTTGGGAACTGCTTTATCTTATATAGAAAGCATAATAATCCTATAATCAAGCTTCTGCTTTTATGTCTACTTGTGAACTTACATTTTTTTGCATTTTGTGAGTTTAGCTCTCAAGACTGGAAAGCCAAACTGAACATACCTGCAGCAGATACGCGTTACAGGACCGAGGTACATGCAGTTTTAACTCTTTTTTTTTCTGCAATGCATTTTTCGTTTTTGTGTGCATTTTACTTTCCCTTAGTAATTATTTATCCCTTAGTAACGTATATACAATTTATAAATATAGTAAGTTCTGATTGTTATCTAGAGATAATATTCATGAAGGTTTGGCTGTTTAAGATCATAACTGCATGAAACTAGATGGATCCAAATAGCAAAATATTTAATACTTATCATGGAAGATTACTGGAACTCGTCATTCACATTAACTTTTTTCAAGAGAATGTTATTTCATTGTTCCTTTACAGGATGTCACTGCTACAAAAGGGAATGAATTTGAAGATTATTTTCTTAAAAGGGAGCTACTTATGGGGATTTATGAAAAGGGTTTTGAAAGACCTTCACCTATACAGGAAGAAAGTATCCTATTGCACTGACTGGAAGTGATATTCTTGCAAGAGCAAAAAATGGAACTGGAAAGACAGCGGCTTTTTGTATCCCAGCTCTGGAAAAGATTGACACCGATAAAAATGCAATTCAAGGTTAGCTTATCTCTAATCATTTTCTGTTATTTGTTTTATCCATCTCATGCAATAGCCTTTGTAGTCAGAATTCTTCATTTAAAAAAGGTATTGCATGTTTTGAACAATATGCATTTCACTTCCAGCTAACCTGTGGCTTCCATAATAATTACAGTTGTCATATTAGTTCCAACTAGAGAATTGGCTCTACAAACCTCACAAGTTTGCAAAGAACTTGGAAAACATTTACAAATTCAGGTGATGGTAACTACTGGAGGAACGAGTTTAAAAGATGATATTATGCGCTTATACCAACCTGTTCATTTGTTGGTTGGTACCCCTGGAAGAATTCTTGATCTCACCAAAAAGGGAATATGCAGGTTGTCTGATTGTGCAATGTTAGTCATGGATGAGGTAAACAAATCTCTTTAATTTAATGCAAATTGTATATGATGTTATAATTTTGAATTTAAAGTAAAGATAATATGTTCTTTTTGCTTGATGCAGGCTGATAAACTGTTGTCCCCAGAGTTTCAACCTTCAGTTGAAGAGCTAATTGGATTTCTTCCAAAGCAGCGACAACTTTTGATGTTTTCAGCTACATTTCCAGTTACAGTCAAAGATTTTAAAGACAGATACCTGAAAAAACCTTATATTGTTAATTTAATGGATGAACTTACTCTTAAGGGTATCACACAGTTTTATGCTTTTGTAGAAGAAAGACAGAAGGTCCACTGTCTCAATACTCTTTTCTCTAAGGTTAGGTTGAAAATGGAATATCCTTTTTTTGTGCTAGATGTTGTCAATATGTTTCATTAATATTTATGTTTTATTAACAGCTGCAAATCAACCAATCGATAATCTTCTGCAACTCGGTTAACCGGGTTGAGCTATTAGCTAAGAAAATTACAGAGCTGGGTTACTCTTGCTTCTATATTCATGCTAAGATGTTGCAAGATCACAGGAATAGGGTTTTTCATGACTTCCGGAACGGTGCATGCAGGAACCTTGTTTGTACAGGTATATTTTCTGTGCTTTGCTTTGCAAAATTGCTTTGTTTGAAGGGGTTTTTTTTTTTTTTTTGTGATTTGGGCCTTTTTAGTTTTGAAAGGACAATGGTACTTTTCCAAGTTATAGTGTTTATTTTAAGGTGACAAGACTAGGGAGTCGGGTTGGGTTGACCCAGAGACACTTTTTTTGTTTTGTTTTCATTTTTTATAAATAGTTATGTGTTAATTGTGGCTAAATAGAACAGTACTAATAATATGAATCTTGAACACTTTTTTTTATTTGACCTGTTTGAGATAAAACACAACCTAAATGACCCATTCATAAGTAAAGTGGTGGAAATTGTCACCTCTAGTCTATTTATTATAAGTAGGGCCTTTTCACATATATTTTTAAGTTGACATTGGTATCGAAAGACATACATATACAGCCTATTTTCACTTGTATGTTCAAGTTGATTCTTATCTTCATCCACACTAATTTATGATATGATTTGCCTTGACAGATCTGTTTACAAGGGGTATTGATATTCAAGCAGTGAATGTTGTGATTAATTTTGATTTCCCCAAGAATGCTGAAACATATCTACACAGGGTGATTTTATTTTTTCTAATCTACTAAATATATATTTAGCTGTCTTTCAATGTTATTGAACTATGTTGACTTTGGATTTTTAGGTTGGTCGTTCTGGAAGGTATGGACATCTAGGGTTAGCTGTGAATTTGATTACTTATGAAGACCGCTTTAATATGTAAGCATTATGTTATTTTCATGTAACATTTGATGGCAATGCATCAGCAGATTCACATGTGCCAATGTATTGTTGTGCAGGTATAGGATTGAGCAAGAGCTGGGAACGGAGATAAAACAAATTCCTCCACAAATTGATCAAGCAATTTATTGTCGTTGAGCCGTGAGAGATGCTTGATTTTGGTGAGTAACACTGCAACAATAGCACATATGGCATATTCACTTATTATTGTTGTTGATCTGGATAATGTTTGATCCCTTATGGGACAAATGGTTAATCACAATAAAATTAGCGTAAAAGGGAACAAGTCAACGGGCTCAAAGTCGCTAATGTGTATTATCAATGCATAAAACCATCTAAATCATTTTATTTAAATAATTAACTGTAGATTATTTATTATTAAAATAGTAACAGAGTTTTAGACATATCTCACTCACTAATTATACTTAAGAAAAATAAAAAATTTAAGACAAAAATATGTGCCGGATCATTCCGCATGGCGTTTTGTTTCAGTCCATACAAGATGTACCTGTTTTGACAGGTTACCCACTTATTATTGGCGAGCCTGACTGATCTTTTTTTACAGTATACTTCACACATCATACGGTTCATCCATTCTTGTAATTCAACACTGAAGTCATTTTGGAGGAAGAAGTAAGCTTGCTAACAAGCAACAAGTCGAGGAATTCTAAACTTAAAGAAATGAAAGATAATTAACTGGTTATTTCGGGAATGCGAGGACGAATGTTAGGTTTCTTTCTTGTTTGCGTGTTTTCCTTTTTTAAGTTTTAGCATCTGTTCGTACTAGATTGGTATGTAGTTGTAGTCATTATCCTGTAGTTTCTTCTTAATATTTAAAAAAATAAAAAAAAAGAAAAAAAAACAAAAAAAAAAATAAAAAAAAACAAGAAAAAAGGTGAACTAGAAAAAAAAAAGAAAAAAAGTGTCTCAATCTGTTTTAGATTTGTTATGTTGGTTGTCAATTTAAGTTTTTCTTTTCTGTTTGTGACTTTGTTCTAGACTTGTTTTTATTTGGTATCTATGCTAGAAGTTCCTTTTTTTCCTTTAATACACAGCTGTTGCTGTTGTGAGGACTTCTGATTGTAAATTTGTAGTTGCAGAATTTTTTAATTAAAAATTGATCATGAAAAATATTCGTGTCTCCCTATATATTGATGTATACACGTATATACCTACATACATACGTAGATGTATATATGTGTAGATAGATGTATCCAAGTGTCTAATGCGTGCATGTTTATGCACAGATAATTAGATGTTTGTGTATATATGCTAATGTATACATGTGTCTATGTATGGCAGTATATTAAAGTATATGTAAACCTGGTTTTGATCTTTTTGACAAGTACCTGAACAGTTTTGACCTGAAGGGGTGCATCTCTATATTGAGTATGTGTGTAATCCTCAGGCTAATCAATTAAATGTTATCCGAGTCCACTAATATGTGATTTGAGCTGGTTAAAATAGGTGTTCAATGTTGAAATAGTGAGGTTCAGGGTGGTGCATGTATAGCTCGGTTTGTGATGGTGTAGGAGAGTTCGGGCTTGGCTCGTTTTGAGCTTTATTTTTAAAGCTTGAGTTTGGCTCGACAAATACTTTTCAAGCTTGAGCTTGGTTTAGGCTTGGCTCGTTTATTTGTTTAAATATTATTTTTAATATTTTTAAATTTAATTTTGATATATATTTATAATTATATATTTTATATATAACATTATTCATATAATTTAATTTATTTTTATCATAACTTTATATATAATAGATATTATTTATATAATATATTTAATAAATTAAATAAAAATATATAAATAAAAAACTCGTTTAGGCTTGCGAGCCGACTCAAGCTCGATAATTAAATGAGCTTTTTTTGAAGCTCGAGCTCGGCTCGGGTTTGATAAAACACGACTCGTTTCGAGTTTTTTATCGATCTGATCTCGAGTAGTGTACGAGCAGCTCGGCTTGTTTGCACTCTTACTTTTCAAGTAGTCAAGCACTTGAAGATTCAAGTCTATTGATGGTTGAAGGTGTAGAGTTGTAGATTTAGATTTATGATTAAAGGGATAAAAATATATACACTATTTGTTATATTTTGTTTATTATGATGTATACAATGACCGACTACCAAAAGAATCATTAAAGAAAATGACTGGTGTATACTTTCGAATGAAAATTCATCAGACTACTAAAATTCTAGAATTCGCCTTTATCATGCATAAAAGGGAGAATGGAATAGAATGAAATAGAGTTAAGAAACTAGTATAAATTTTAAGTAAAATTATGTTTGAGTTGGTAATAAAATATAAACTCAAGTGAATGTTTCACCTCAATTCCCTTGGTTGTGGGATTTCAAATCCTCTCTTTAGGTGAAAGGATTTTAAAATCCCACAACCAAAGGAATTGAGATGAAACATTCTCTTGAGTTTTACATTTCATTACCTACTCAAACATAATTTTATTTGAAAATTATGCTAGTTTCTCAATTCCATTCCATTTTATTCCATTCTTCCAACCACACGCTCCCTAAATGTTTTTCGTCATGGTTCATATTGATCACATGGGTCTTGCTATGCTGATTTGCAAATAGTTTTGCGTTAAAATTAGCACTCAATAACGAGAGTATTGATTTGCTTGTATGGTTAAGTCGTTTGACAATGGGGCAGAAGGGGAACCTACACCCTTCGTTTTTGTAGGTCTAACATCGAATCCGGCCTCTCAAATTTAATTTGGGTCTCAAGACTTTCGACCCTCTATACCGTCATCGTTCAACCCCGCCGTTACCAATATCATCGACTCTAATATTGATGCATAATGTGAATCCTGTCACGCCATATTTGTCTCATCATCACTACACGTATTAATATTCATTCATAAACACAAGTTATATACTAATACAATGTATTTAACTTCTTGCAAGTGTATTATTTAATAAAATAAAAAAGATTTGCAGATAGAAAATACAATTAAAAAAGATCGATTTGGTAGACAGATCTTCTGTTCGTAGTATCACATCGGGATTTGATGTTATCAACATTTTGATTCTCTTCCGATTCCTCGCTCATCTCCACATTTCTTAATCTGTTTAAATACCTTCAATGCATCTTCATTCACACAATGATTCTCTTCAACAATCGAATTAAACGAACATTCAATCTTATGAGATCGATTAACCAAAAGAGAAACAACATGAAGCTCGTGGTCTTACTGGTGGTTGTAACGGCGTCGCTGCTGGTGGTGCCGCTAATACTGCCGCCGTTGCCGCCACCGCCGATGATACTGATGCTGTTTCCGGTGGGGATTATGGCAGCGCTTATGTTGATGGTGATTCCTCCGGTTGAATTTCCGTCGGCTTATCATTTGGATAATCGGATTCGATTCTAGAAGGTTCGGTTAGCGGAATTATATTGTTGTTTATGATTGATTTGAATGTTGTTTTTTGTTGTTTAGGGTTATCGTATGCGATAGATTTGTGGTATTTGATTTTTACGTTGTAGCTTTTTATACAGAAAAGTAAGTTGAGATAACTTTGTGGTTTATATCTTTTTACTATGATTCATGATGGCTTAATTGTTTGATTTTGTAAAAAATGACTAACTCATACATTTTGGTGGTGTTGGTGTTTAAAAAAATGTGTGCAAGTTTTTCTGTCTAAGCCACGTAAATCACGTGCAAACATTACCATCTACAAATTTTTGTTTTTTAAAATTTTTTTATTAAAAATTATCTGCTTATGCTCTTCTTGATGCATACCAAAAAAAATAATCAAACCTCTTCTCAACCATTTTTCTCAAACCCTTCTCTTCAACCCTCTTTCATTTTTCTCATAACAAAATGCACCTTTATAAAACTACTTTTCAACTTAAAGCTTCAATTACATAAGAAGAAACATATTTTCTTATATATTTTGTAAATGTGTTTCCTGATTTATATAAAAAGAAATATAAGTGGATGGGAGATAAAATTTTATCTCTGTTTTTGGTAATATAGTGTTTATCCATATATGTTGTTTAATATTTTTTTAAAGTGATTATAGTAAAGGTGAAAAAAATTGATAAATGTATTAAAATTATTATTGTATATTGAAAGAGAAAAAATTAATAACTTTTAATGTAATTATAAAAATAAAAATGAGAAATGAGAAATAATGAAATTGAGAAACATGAATCGAATGCTCTTACACCATATGTCTTTTGGTTAGTCGTGAAAGAAATAAACATAAAAAATAGGATGAAGAGGGAAAATAAGCATTTTTGCACTTTAAGTAACCTATCAATATACGTTTAGTATTTTAGTATCAAAATGAAACGTAGGTGGCCAATTGGTCCACATACATCAGCTCGTGTGGACAAGAGCTCCGGGGTCTTAATGTCACGAGTTCAAATCCATTTCAAGACACAAATCTACACCCATTAATAGACTTGCACAAAAGACCGGGTATGGACCCGACCCGCTGTACCCAACCTAGACCCGGTTAAACCCGAAGTGAACCCGTATTGGACATAAAAAAGAAAAAAATTAGAAAAAATAAACTAAACCCGATATTGGACCCGGTTCCGGACCCGACCCTACCCGGGTATGGCGGGTAGGGTTTTTTCGCAAGTGAATCCAACCCGGGTTCACCAATACCCGGGTACAAAAAAACCCGACTGGACCGAACCCGGTTTGAACCCGGTTCCGGATCCGGCCCAAAACCCGATTTGTGCATGACTACCTATTAATATGGGTGCCAAAGTGATAATGTGCTCTTCAGGCATATGCAAGTCAGAGGGTTTCACAAGTTAATCAGTTTCCTTCTAGAACGGATTGGCACCATCCTTGAGCGTCAAACTAACAATTGACGGTTGAAATCTTGTCACGGTTATGGACATACCTGGGCTATGAAGATGCATGACACTGAGCCCGTTTTAACATCTTTGTTAATTTATTGTTTATCAAAATAAAACTGGAAAAATAGGTCAAAGTTGAAAAGACTTGCAACTATAATGGATTACAAGTAATAAACTAATGATATGATTTTAACCAAAGTAAATCGGTTAGTCAACTGCTTCGAAGTTTATATGGTTCGTACCATAGTTAATGATGTTAAAGTGAGTACAAAGTCATATTTAGGGCTGCAAACAAACCGAACGAAGACGAACAAAGCTTTGTTCGTGTTCGTTCGTTAAGAAATAAACTTGTTCATAAACTGTTCACGGACACTTACCGAACGAGATTTCTTGTTCGTGTTCGTTCATTAAAAAAACGAACATGTTCATGAACTGTTCACGAACACTTACGAATGTAAATAACACAAGCAAAAGCAAATGAATACAAACAACTGTTCAAGAACATGACGAACACAAAAAAACTAATAAACACAAACTAATACAAAGTATCATAGATTTATTTTAGAATAAAAATTATATTTTTTATTACAAACATCACACAAAATCAATAAAAATAAATATGTAGTTAACATAAATACCAAAAAATACTTGATATAATAGTCTTAAGGATAACTGACACTATAATTAAGAATATAACGAACACCTTAACGAACATAAACGAACACATTATCCGACGTTCACAACGAACATTAACGAACACATTACGGAACGTTCACGAACATAAATGAATGAACGAGACTTGTGTTCATGTTCGTTCGTTTAACTAAACGAACGAAATTTTATTGTTCATGTTCGTTCATTTACTAAACGAACGAACATAAACGAATTTCCCGCCGAACGGTTCACGAACTATTCGCTGAACGCTCAGTTCGTTTGCAGCCATACTCATATTCATTAACAAACTAATAAAGGTAATCTTATTTCATTTAAAACATAAAAACTCATATTAATTATAACTACTTACATATATTCCAAAAATAATTAATGTGTCTATTTATTATGATATAAGTTTCACCTAAAATGTTACAAAAATGGTCAAGAGTAACATGGTGGTGGTCTGGTGTATGGACCATGGTCTGGTCCAGGGACAGGGATATGACTGCTTGCATACGCATTAAATTAGACTCCTGTTGATGTGGGTTGAGCCTCATTGGGTTCCCAGCCAATCTGGTCTTTTCACCATTTTTGAAGCAAAGTTATGGGTGACTAGTGGTATATGCAATATCTCAAGGGGGTTAAGGGTAAAATATATCTTTTTTTATTAGTCAAAATCAACCCTCCAAGCTATTCCCACGTGTCAAATAGTGGTACATTCACGATTTTGGACCGACATATGCGTTATTTATACGATTAATAATGTAAATACAATAACAAAGTATGCTATGGACATTCTGAGACTTGTGTAAAATAAATCTTAATTCGTATTTACAGAGTTACTTTCGTATTCTTACATGTAAATATACAATAAGTTTAAAGTTTCTACGTAATTAATATATTGTTGGTATAATGATTTGACTTTTAAATTAAACCATTACGACTAGATTTAAGCTAACAAGTACATGTAAGTTGTTTTGGTTAGTTGGTCTTGTGGAGTGTTGACCCATGTGATTTTTCTTTTTTAGTACAAGCTTAAAGTTTATTTTGTTAGCCTGATAAGCTGAGATTATTATTTCTTATCAATTTTTTAATATGTTTAGTTTTGCAACGGTTAAACCGTTAAAGTTCTATGTTCATTTTGTAAAATAATCAAGTCGCTTTTTTTATTATTTTTTTGGTGATATTTGCATATTGGTTAACTTCCACTTGGGAATGTACTCAACCTTTGAGTTCCTGGCCATTCATGCTTATTTTAGGATTAGTCTAACGTTTCAGACACGCCTAAATGAATAAATACCAATCATACGTGAAAACAGAAGATCTGACTTTCGTGGATTTTGAAGACATCACACGACGTTAGACTAAGACTAATCCATGTAACTTGTGCTTTGTGCCATGGATGATGAAAGTGTACATTAGGCTGTCGTTTTGACATTTTCCTTGGCTACCAGCTTCTGGTCCTCAACCATCATTTGACTCCTAAAACGTATGAAATGACAAACATGCCCTCCTCGTTTAACTAACTATATTCATTTTGATCGCTTTAAGTACGCGAGATAATTTTCACTCGAATAGCTACTTTATTAAGGGGCTGTTTGGTAGCTTATTAATCAGCCTCTTAATGGTTTAGATGTCTGAATGGTTCAGCACTTAATGGTTCAGATTGTTTGTTTCGCGAGTATATTTCTGAATGGTTAAAAGATTTACCTCTGAATGGTTAAAATTATACTGATGCTGAATGATTAAGACATATTATCTAAATTGGTTAGACATTTGTCTTTGAATAGTTAAATTATATACTAGCTATTAATGGTTCAAACCTCTTAATGATTCAGACCTCTTATTGATTTAGCATTTAATCATTCAGAAGTTGTCAAATAGCCATTAAATCACTTCACTTTTTAAAATTACCCCACATGAATATTTTCATTATTTATAAGTTCTTACACGTTATAAAGTATTAAAGGACGATCACGGAACAGAATTAATAAAATAAAAAGATGACAAACACGTGCCGTAGAATAAATATAGAACGAAATGGGTATTATATTTTTCACATTCCTATTTTAGACAAATAAAATAACTTTTAGAATAAAAAGTTGTCCAAACAATTTTTTTTTTCAGAAAATAGAAGAAAGTATAAACCCAAAAGGCCAACAATAATCGGTTAAACATGTAGCGTAAATATCTTTTTTTTTGTTTTTTTAATATAACATAAAGGTGCACAAATCGGTTATATTAAAAAAAATCAATTTGGGAGTTAACCGAACCGTGCGATTAGTGGTCAAAACAGTGGTTATTTCAAAACCGGTTTGAGAGGATAGAGAAACCTACCTAGTGGAATTCAGATTGGTTCTATTTGCGTCCCTAGATGTGTGTCCGTATGAACAAATGTTTGCATAATGCGACATATGCAGTGTTGACTAGTGATATGTTGAGGGAATGAGGGAAGACGAAAATAAAAGGATGGTGGTTTTTTTTATTATTTTAAGAAAATGCTGTAATATATAGTTTATTAAAATTTAACTACTTTTAACGCTCGTTAGAGAAAAAGTGTAACATCCAGAATTTCCGGTGTTATAAAACAATGAATTCTAGTTATTTAAGATTAAATTTATTGAAAGTGCGGGATTTAAACGAAATGTTTAAAACTGCTGGAGGGTTTAACTTGAACATAAAGATTTGGTGATTAATCTTAATCAACATGTACTTAATATGTGATTATGAATTGTTGGAACAACGTGGTGCGATTGGATGTTCATGTTAGTAGAATTTCATTCGAGTTAAAGTCCACATTGGTGGCTGAGTTTGAAGTCTACTTTGAAGGAAAAAAATACATGCCATGCATTTACAGGATGTAAATACTATGATATTTTCATGAGTCAATTCAAAGTAGTAACGTTATAAAACGAGATGACAGAGATTATGATGACATGTCTCTAATACGAACTCATCAGCATACGTTGATTTTTTTAACATTCATTTCAGGAAATTGAAAAATCCTAATGAAAAGAGAATATAAGGACAGACTTTTGGTGGTTATTAGTCTAAAGTAGAGATTCGGTGTATTCAAAATTGATTTTTGTTTAAGAAAATAGACTTGAACGTTGTAAACTTATAATAGTTTTATTTTCTTTGAACATATTGCGATAGTCTTTTATTGTGATTGGTTAGTTGATATGTTTCAAAGCTTCATTGTGTAAAAACAATTCACATTACACATAGGAAAATTGGAATGTGACAGAAAGACCATGTGTTTTACTAGTGATCGAATAACACGGACTGCATATATAAAGTCTAAAATGAAATGAACAAAAGCATATATAATAATACCATACATAACTCATCATTTTAATTTTGTTTTGATCCTATAATAACAAAAAAAATCAAACTACCATCAAAGGAAACAGTTAATGGCACATGATACCTTTTGTAAAATATACAACATCATGTGTAATATTGTAATTATGTGTGGGGAATGGATGATTAAATTTATAGGCCAAGAAAATGTCATTTGGAATCGTATTTTGGATTTTATTGATGATACTTGGAATTGTGGAATGTTAATGAAGTAAAGGAGGAGGGAGATGATGCATTATTGGTAGGCATATGTTGAAAGTAGGGCCACACAAACAAACAAACCACATATATAAATTACAAAATATTTATTAACAATACGTATTAAAAAAAATCCATGTTGTATAATTATGACTTTAGTTTACTACAAATGATTATTTTAAAACATAGCATATATGCATGCTAAATGGATCCGCTTCACGCCCCGAATCACAATCTAACGCCTGATGATCATGTTACATCATTTAAACTTTACTTCCTGACGATAGTATAACATCATAACTGATGATATTCTTGATAATTTTTAATTATTAAACGATTAAATTCTTAAATACCTGCAAAATAATATAAAGTAATAATCTTTTGACATATAATCTTAGTTTAACCATCTATGTAAAATTCAATAAGAATTATTGATTTTTTAATATAAGTTTTTTGAAAAGTCTTAACATATTAAACGTTAAAATTATGTTTCTACCTAGGGATGCTTTAAAATCATCTTATGTGAGTTTGGTCAAAATCGATATGAAAAAATTAAGATTTAGTTAAGTGATTAATATAAAATATTACCATACGGGCTTGATTAACAAATGTTGTTTTAGCTTTTGATCATGATGTTTTACACTTGTAGATCAATTTTAACATGACCTTTTCAGATCGGTATTTGTGTTTCACACATGGACATCAAATTTTAACATAACTTTTTAATTCGATCATGGTATTTATACCCGGGCGCCAATTTCAACATATCAGTTTAGCCCTTTGTGCATGACGTTACGATGCAAGTGATTTACCTTTCCCTCTCATTTTCTGGACCCGTCCAACTTTTCATTTGGACGTGTTTACCTTTTGTCACTGTATACACTTCACGTCTCGTTAGCTTCCTAAATTCTTTTAAAAAATCACCCTTTTATTATATACCTCTCACACCTTATTAAAATAAACCTAACTGTGTTTCACAATGAATTATTTTAATCCCCATAACTAATTTTCTTTAAAGGATTTAAATATGTAAGGTACAATCTTATAGCATAAAAAATCTAAGAGAAGCTTCCCTTTTTTTACTTTTTTAATTTGTCCCCAAATCGGCCAATCTTTTATTTATTAATCGTGGTGAAGCAAACATTTAAATAATGCATATATTTATTTATTACATCATACAGAGAGAGATTGTGTGTACCTTTCTTTAGATCTGCTGCGTTTGCTTAATTGCTTGTGAGCTTTGAAGCCCATTCTTAAATGCGTTCACAAGTTCTTCAATGTTCAAAGCTTCTCTTACCCAAAAGATCCTCAATCTTCACTTGCTTGTACTTGCATTATCTCAATTCTGTGTATGTTGATGTCATTTATGCTTCTTTAGCTTCCAAATTCTTGAGTTCACTTGGGATTTTACACTACAAGAACTAATATTTCTTTGATTCTGGTGTTGGGTGTGTGTTTTCTTGAAGATCGGCGTATTCTAACTGCAGAATTGACCATTTTCCGGCGAGTTTTTCTAGTTTACACATGAAAGCCCTTGAATTTTGGCTTGTAATGTTGAATTTCAGCAGTTGATATACACAGAAAGATAGAATGTTCAAGTCTGCGAGATGGAGGAGTGACAAGAACAAGATCAAAGTTGTGTTTAAATTGCAGTTTCATGCTACTCAGGTGATTATTATATCCCTATTAAAGTAAAATATGCGTGTAAATTTATGTAGGAAAGATTGATTGAATCATTTCATACAATGTGTTTGATGAATTGTCTGAGAGATGAACTTTTGAGGTTATGTTTTAGTAGGCATTCTTCTTTTACAGAAAATTGATCTATATAATCAAGAATTTAATAGAAAAGGAAATTAATTGTGTTTGAATTAGGAGATCTGGTTCATAACTAGTGGAATTTACACCTGGGATTATGATAATATGATCCAATGTCTGCAAGTTGATGTAATTCACTTTTGCCACCAAATGTTGGTGCTTTTGTGAAATGGGATCAATATCATTTGGTATTGTTCTGTGTAAAGAACAAGATAGATTATGATATTCTGTTGTTATTAAATTTATGCGGTCAAATGGGGGTAAAAAAAGATTTAATCAGTTTGGTGGCTGCAAGATTCTTATACCATGATTGTTGTTTTGGTATATGCAGCTAGCACCAAATGGAGGAGATGCTTTGATGATCTCTGTGATTCCAGGTGATGTTGGAAAGCCAACAGCAAGATTAGAGAAGACTAAAGTTAAAGATGGAAGTTGCTACTGGGAAAAACCACATTCTGAAACTGTAAAATTCACTCGGGATCAGAAAACTGGAAAAATCAATGAGAAAATCTATCGTTTTGTTGTGGCAACGGTACAAATTGTTGCATCCTCAATTAGACTTGTGCATGCTTCCAAATCAAGTAGCTTGATTAAAAGTTAGCTTTAGTTTTATGAGCTTTTTCTTCATTTTGTAGGGTTCTTCGATTTATGGTGTTGTTGGAGAAGTTTCGCTTGATTTTTCATGTTATGCTGAGGCTACAAAGCCTTCTTCTGTTTCTCTGCCTCTCAAAAATGCAAAATCCACAAGTTTATTGCATGTCAGTCCCGTCTTCTTTTCCATTAATCAAAATTTCTGAGTGGATTCTTTTGTTTAACTTTAATGGTTGTAGATGTTGTTTGTATTAGGTATCAGTTCAAAGGGTGCAAGATCAAAGGTAAGAATGGATTTCATGATGTTTTACTTTGATAAACTTTTTTGGCATTTCAGAATGTTGAACACAGTTGTAAAACTTACAGGGAGATTGATGTAACTGAAAATGTGAATGAAGACAATAAGAAAGCATTCAGTAATGGTGATATACATGAAGACAATAACAGCAGGGCTCAATTTAGTAATGGTGATATAAAAGAAAGCATTCAAAGTGATCCTTCTGAAGTAAGCTGTAGTTTACCTTTCTAACAATTGTATACAAAGCATATCTTTTTAATTAATTCGTAGTGGTTTGTGTTATTGCTATGAAATTCTTGAATTGGTAGTACATTCTTAGATGAAAGAATAAGTTGTTGGTAAAAGAAAATTATAACTAATTGATTAACACAAGAAAAATAATCAGATTTTGAAAAGCCTCTTATACGTGATCACACCTTCTTACAGGATCACAGGGTTGTAAGTGATAACATTAAGAGAGATCATGGAAAATCCATCGGATCAGATATCACACTCTCAGGTTCTGATAGCAGCTTGGGGCTTGACACCCCACGAGAAACTGAATCTAAGAACACGAAATTGCCTCATGAATCCTCAATAACAACATCATCATCAACAACAACAATCTATGAAGACCAACATCAAAGATCATCATCACAATGGGATTGGTTAGATGGTTCAGTTCATGATTTGAGTACAGATGATTCATCTATGGTCAGTCCAAGTGAGACCCTCTTAAGAGAAATATCTGAGGAGGGTCATCCAGATGATGTCATCAAAACGCTCAAGGGCGAACTCGTAATTTTAGCTAGGCAAGCTGAGGTGTCAGAAATGGAATTACAAACCCTTCGTAAGCAAGTCGTGAAGGAGAGCAAAAGGGCTCTGGATCTTTCAAAAGAAGTAGCTGTCCTTAAGGAAGAGAGAAATAAGTTGAAGGAGGAGGTGAAAAGATGAAAGCTAAAGTCAAAGTCAACGGTAATTTGTTGACCGAGGGTGGGGATCTGTGGGTTCTTGTAGATGAGCTGAAACAAGAACTGAATCATGAAAAAGATTTGAATTCCAATCTAAGGTTACAACTTCAAAAGACACAAGAATCAAATGCAGAGTTGATTCTTGCTGTTCGGGACTTGGATGAGCTGCTTGAGTCAAAGTCAAAATCTTCTATTGCTCCAAAGTTGCTAGAAGTCAACTCTAAACCTGAGACAGATGATGATGACGATCAAAAGGCTTTAGAGAAGATCGTTAAAGAACATAGTGGCATGAAAGATGCATATCTACAAGAGCAAAAGATAATCGATCTTTGTAATGAAATAGAATTGTACAAACGGGATAGAGATGAGCTAGAAATGCAAATGGAGCAGATTGCTCTTGATTATGAGATTCTAAAGCAGGAAACCCATGACCTATCTTACAAGTTGGAGCAAAGTCAACTTCAAGAAGAATTAAAGATGCAATATGAATGTTCAACATCGTATGCTACTGTGAATGAACTCGAATCCCAGATTGAAAACTTAAACAATGAGCTCAAATTGAAATCCAAAGATCTTTCAGAATCAATTCTTGTAATTAAAGAACTTGAAGCCCATATCAAGAATTTGGAAGATAATTTGGATAATCAAGTTCACGGGTTTAAGGCGGATATGGAAGATTTAATTCATGCAAAAGTTGAGCAGGAGCAGAGAGCCATTCGTGCAGAGGAGAATTTAAGAAAAGTCAAACTACAAAATGCTAGTACAGCTGGCAAACTTCAAGAGGAATTTAGAAAATTATCAACAGAAATGGCTTTGGCTTTTCAAGAAAACGAGAAAGCGGCCATGAAAGCCATTGATGAAGCTAATAGACTCAGAGTAGAGAAAAAGCGTCTTGAAGAGACGGTAAAGAAATTCAAAGAAGACTTTGAATCTCTCTTGGGCGAATATGAAGACAAAATGGTTGATCTTACAAACCAAATAACTCTAAAATTGAAACATATAGAGGATATGGAGAAACAGATTGAAAACTTATCTCAGGAGCTTGAGCATCAAAAAACTAGTTATAGTGTCAAGGTTAAGGATCTTCATGATGAAAGAAACAATCTTGAAAATGAGATTTGTTTGGTGAAGATGGAGTTGGAGAGTTCAAAGAAAGAGTTGAGAAATGTTGTATATGATAAGGATAATGAAGTTGAAAGGCTGCTATCAGAGACAGAACGACTAAAATCTAGATGCTATGACATGAAACAGTTCTTAAAAGAGAACGGATTGGAGAAAGAAACTCTGAAAAAACAGGTATCTCAACTAAAAGGTGATCTCAAGAAGAAAGATGAAGCAATTTGTGGCATAGAAAAAAAGCTCAAAGAGGGAAGCAAACCAATTTCAAGAAATAATAAAACTGTTCCTGTTTCTCAAAGCCCGAAAGAGGTCAACAATATGAAGGACAGAATCAAACTACTTGAGGTGCGTATCCGGTATCCTGGCTATGCCCAACAATATTCTGTCCACTAAAAGTTACAAATAATTAATGTGTTTAGTAAGGTTATAAAGATATTCTTACAATAATAATCTAAATCTTTGAATCAAACGATTTTGGAGGTTGTTTGCATTTAAAATAGACCCCGGGTAACTTTCAACCCGTTTGACCTGTTCACTGTTCCATCTTTTTTTAGCCTTATGAGCTATAACCAACTCCAAATCGATCCATTCATAATAAATGGGTTAAAACTGCCAACTCTATATTGCTGTTTATTAGAGGAGTGATAGGACTAACTAGACATATACTTTCTAGCCAAAAGTCCCAATTTTGTGGACTAAATTTCTCCTTTTTTTCATTTTGGGTTTGGATGATATTGTTTGTGTTAATTTTGGAACCCTTTTTAAAACCAGGGTCAAATAAAGCTCAAGGAAACTGCATTAGAATGCTCTGAAGCTTCGTTTCTTGAGAAAGAAAAAGATCTTAAGCTTAAAATCGAAGAGTTAGAAAGACGATTAGAGGTCCTTGATCAAAACATTATAGATTCACAGGTAACCTCATTTTATGGTGAAAATAGTTTTGAGTGTCTTTTCTTTTTCAATTGAAATGTCCTGCAATTATCTTTACATGACACAACTGGTTATTCATCTTCAAATCACAGGTATCTCCAGCTCAAAATTCAAAGATTTCAACCAGAAGGTACATACATACTGACTAAAAATTTGATTGCATTTTTGCATTTTTTTTGAATTTATTTTGAATATGTTCATTGCTTGCCTCATTGCTGTAGTGATGATGCCACTAAGCACGGGATTATGAAGACCGGAGATCAGGAAATCTTTGAGGTATCATCAAATGAAATGGATTTAATAAAAAAGAGTAAGTCTATGGAGATTGAATTAAAGGAAATGCAAGAAAGATATTCAGAAATAAGTTTAAAGTTTGCAGAGGTAGAGGGTGAAAGGCAACAACTTGTAATGACCCTAAGAAACCTCAAGAACACAAAGAAATGAGAGTGATGGTACACATATTATCTGCATCATACAAAATATGTATATTGGTATAAAATATAAATTTTGTTTTTTTTTTGCTTGCACCCTTTAGATGAGCTTGCTAGATCCCACAATAATTAATCCAAGATTTTGTTCTACTTCCATCGCAGCTTATTGTGAAGTTTACATGTAAGTTTATAAAGTTATGATTAGTAGAGTTTAAGTTGTAATGATGGGTGAGATGTGTTTTAACTTTATGCTTGAAAAGTGATATTTCTTGATTCAGTACAAGATAAGGCATGGAGCTAAAAAGCCTGTGAAAGTTGCAACAATACCTTGCCTGTTTGATAAGGTTTTCAGGCTTGAGTTGCTTCTCTTTTTTAAATCTGTCAAAGTATCTTTTTTAGTAATCTCTATATTATTATTAACTTTCGGTAATTTAGCAGAAAACTTATAATACCTGTTGGGTATCTAGGTCAAATCTAACAATTAAAGTTGTGAGCTTTTGTTAAAAACAGAAACTTTTTATTAACGTTACGGGAGTGTTAATGTCAATTAATCCTACTAATCAATTACAACCCGAAATGAGAACATGCAGCTACAGTGGTGGTCCGTGACAGCGGCAGTGTCTTTTGGTGGTGGTTCGCGGCTCAAAGGGGGAGGGGGGGGGGGGGGGGTGGAGGTGACGGCCAAGGTCAAGTGGGGACTATTTTATTAAAGCGTATTTATGTTTTGGGTCCCTGGTTTATTAATTAATTTTTAATTTTTTTGAACCGTTAGTTGTTAATATAACCAATTAGCAAAATTTATCCATGCTAAAGTTTGAACCTTGAACATCTAAGAGAGACCTTTGACCACCCGATCAAAAGATCATTGACAATTAATTTTTAATTAAATAAACTTTTAGAATCATGAAACGTTTAATTAATTCACTATTAAATAACGAACGTCTAATATCCTTTCTTTTATTATTTCATTAAATAATTAATAACCATCATTTAGTTCATGGTTTGTGAATCGTAACGTGAAACAATTAAATGTTATTGCTTTTTTTTGTCCAAAAGTTAATCTTTTGGACCGTACCTAGAGTAACATTGATATTATCAATGATCAGACATCTAATATATAACAATATGTTTGCTAGCTAATGAGACGATGTAAAAGCTTAATGACGCTGAGGCAAGGGATCTTCAAAAGATTAAAAGATAATAAAAAACCCGGTGAAAACGGGATTGGTATCAGTGAATTTTTAAGTTTGTTATCAAACTACAATAGCCAAAGCTGAAGTTTTGATTCATAACCCATTTAGATGTTTATCTAATCCATTAAAGTCTATTCATGTTTTACTTGAAACCCTTAACCTATTAGAAGGGACACTAAGTAACGTACTTTAATATCATTAGATCACACGTCTTTTGAAGTCTATGCATGTATTTGTCAATTGAAAAGCATGTAAATTTGTTTTGTTGGTTAATGACATCATTTCTTTAAATAGTTAATTTGGAATCATCGAAAATTTTAAAAAATTACAATGATTAAAAATGTTAATAGCTTCTTTTTCTTGTGAAAGAAGAAGGCAAAAATATATATGTTTTAAAAAAACTTATGGGGCAAAATATAAAAATAAACAAATATCATATTCAAATAAGGAAGGTGCACCCACTCGTGGAGACCTTTTTGTCTCTTAACATACTTTTGCATAATATATTAACAATATGAACGAATATATTTCATTGATTTGTTAGGTAATTGATGGAATGTTTTGTATACGGATGAGTTTGTTCTATTATTGTATTAACATGTTTGGTTCTTTCAGATGACGTATCAGATATGTGACTTGTAAACGAAAGTTTAAGTTTAATTGAAAGACCTTATACTTTTAGGTTGCTATAGATGCTACCCTACCTCTCATGAGTCTTCAAGGGAGCACGGTTGATTTTTGTATCCTTTCTTCTCTCTCGTGTGATAATCTTTAACATTTTTGACAAATTTTCCATTGACCATGGATAATGAGAAGCTAAGCTCATAAGTAATTCTTGATATCAAATGCGACCTATGAATTTGGAGCGTATTGGTTGTGGAAGAAGAAATCAACAGTCTGATTTGTTAGGATGAAAACAATTTTAAGATGAGTGACCTCTAGTGAAAGCTTTACTAGGGCAACCAAAAACAAATAAACAAACTTTAGTGGGTAAAAAGAAAAGAATTGGTTTGCAAGAGAGACCAAAAGTTATAAAATGTGTCATAGTAACTCCCACGCTATCAAGACTGTAGGGTAAACCTTATCATGAACGATGACCCCCAAGGTTTCTGTTACACCTTAGATTAGGGTTGTTCGAGCCAATTTTGAGCGAACTTCAAGTCAAGAACTATTCGAACAGTCATAACAACAAGTAAAGATGGCGAAGATTCAGACAAGCAATTCCACAAAACAAATGCCATCTTTGTCGTAGATGAGGGTTATCTAAAAGATGACGATAATGGCAATGAAGAAAGAGATTTATATAAAATATTGAAAACAAATATGAACGCTTTGCTTCAGTGTTAAGCAACGATGATGTTCGCTTTTAAGAAAAAAAATTAAACTAGGGTTACATCAAGACGAAGTAAAATGATAAGTTGGAGTGAAAGATATCTAAATATTACGAGTAAATTAATAGGATCATAAGATTGTATTTAGATTTCTATACAATAAATAATAATGCAGATTTAACTACTTTGAATAATTTAGTTGCATGGTCTTTAGACAAGGGAGAAATGGAGACATGTTGATGAGGTTTATATGCTATTTTTGCTAAATAATTTCTGGTAAAATAGTAGAAGAATCGGGTGACTCGCTTATTATAGTGGCAAAGAAAAATCCAAACCCAAACACTATTGAATACAATGATTAACGAGTGTAGAGAAATTGAACCTTGCGAGTTCTTAAAAAAATATATTTATTCAATAGAAATCATATAAGAGTATTCACATTAGTTTTTCATAATGATTTATAATTAAAAAACTATTTTTAAAATTTTATTTATTTTTTAAAAATCTCACACATTAACTTCTCTATATCTATTCTTATTATAATTAAATGATTCTTAATTATTTATTATTATTATTTTTTTCATCTTCTACTTACAACTACTTATAAAAAATATAAAATAATAGATTTGGTTGATGGATGGTGACCCTTAAAATATAATGGATCATTATGGTTTTTCTAAGATTATAGAGGATAAGGATGGGGATGAGAAACCAAATATAAGTGTAAGAGCATTCATATCTCGTTGTTTATTTTTTTAAGAGTGTATCTCTTTATTATAGAGTATGGTCATGACTAATTGTGATTAAAGGAAAAAATAAATATTACTGTTCATTTATATATTTAGGAGAAACATTGTTCACCCCCATAAAATTTTAATATTTTTTAAAATAGTTGCAAGTGAAGAAGAGAGATAAAATAGTGATAAAAATATAAAAAAATATTATTTAGTTAAAAAGAAGAAAGAAAAAAGAGTGATTTTAATGTAATTATATAGATGAGGGAGGATATGTGAATGCTCTAAAATTATACATTATTTCTTGTTTCCCCTATGATTTAAAAATAAGGATATGAATGGAGATGTTGATGTGAATGCTCTAACTTAATATCTAGTCGATTTTGAACTGTGAACTGTATTTGAACTGTAAATCAAATCATATTTCTCTAATTCTCCGAACCAGCCTGCTTTACTAGGTTTTAACTGACTATCATTTTTATAATTTTGAACATCCCCACTCCTCATACATGATATTGAGTTCATGAGTAACGCTTTAATTTAATACCATCAATGCGTTATGAGTGTATTGACTATTGTAGAAAAAAAACTTCATAGATAATTATGTTTGGTTGAGGGCAATTACATGATAGAGAACCTCTTAGAAAGTTTCTCTACAGACAACAAAATTTTACGTATTACAATATTTATATAGCTTATGGTGTATTTGTTTTCCTTTTGTCATCACTACAAACACCGTACTTGTAATAATCAATTCCCTATGGCAATAACCGTGGCTTCTATCTCTATAAGTCTGCTTTCATCGCATATTTGTTAGGTTTTTTCATATAATTTATTTGTAGTTGGGGAGAGTTAAATGGGGAACACCAAAAAAATAAAGAATTAGATTACCAATTCTAGTCGTACATTTTAATTTCAAAAAAATTAAAGAAAAAGACATAAAAAGAAAAAAAGCAAAACCAAACACACCCATACGATTTCAGCGTAAAAAGAGGGGAAATGTTTTTAAAAAAGTCGCATTTCACAAGTGAAATCGATATGTAATCAAGATGACGTTTTTTTCTTACTTGCTTTTTTTAATTGCAACAAAATAAGTTTTTTTCTTCTTCTTTTTTGTCTTTTTTAAAAATTTTTTGAAATCCAAATGTGTGCCTAGGATTAATTCCCTAGTTGTTTTTTCCCTTTTTTAACCTCCCTCATTTATAGTTAACAAATGATATGCAACACCTTATAATAAAAAGATGATTCTAGCAAATAAAAGTACAAAAGTGTAGAAACTAAGCTTGAAAACAAGCTCCAGTGCAATTCAAATAACTCAACTCGTACATTAAAGGACTAACAATATAAGAAGAGTCAGTTATACAAAACTTTTCTTTCTTTGCACATGTACGATGTATATTTTTTATATAAAATAAAAACAAAAGTCACGGCGATTATTTACATTTTGCCACAAATTAATCCTTGTATCGCTACCAAAGCCATTACGAATACACGATCCACACGTGGCTCGACCGTCACACATAGTACATCTTCACCCAACACGACCCCTAAAGATGATTGTTTTCTTTGTACCTACACCATGACAAGATATTAATTAGTATTTACAATACACAAAGACATGACGAAAACATATAATGAAAATTAACAAAGGCTCACCACAGCGGCGACTTGTCCTTCGCCATCGATTATCTTGAACTCTAACTTGTGGATCGATCCTTTTATTTTATGAGGCGAACTACTTATACTTTGTCCCTCGTTGGTTCCAATTGAAACATCATAATTTGATTTGTTCTTGAAAATTCCAAACGTTTTACCAACCCTAAACCATGGCGTACGAGAATCTTTGTCGTTATAACAATTCCAGAGCCCAAATCGTAATAGTTTCTGCAAACAAAGTAATATAGCTTCAGCATCACCCTAAAAATACCAACACTAGAATATGGTTTCTGTGATAAAATAAACTATATTGTTTTCATAATCCCGAGAACCTGTTAAAGAATCTCACATGACCCTAATTAGTGGGACTAGATAAAACACAACTTCAGATAAACGAATAAACTTTAAAGAATTAATGTTAAAAGCAAGTAGAAACTGTATGATCAAGTGAAAGAATGATGTTTAAATGTTACCAAAACCTAGTTCCCACTATCATCAAGTGACTTATTTCAATGCAAACAAAAAGAAAATGCATTCCAATGATTATATGAACATTTTGAACCAAAAGCAACTAAATATCATAAAATACGAATTTACCTTCCGAAGTATTGTGCAAACTATGTTTCCACTAAGATCCATCAAATAAACTTCACTTCTACATTTGCTATCATAATTATCTATACGAAAAACAACTTCTCCTTTGGAGTTAAACACCGTATACCCGTTCGAGTTTAACACGAGTGATTTCATCCATATCGTATATGTTTCTCTTTCGGTCGAACATGAAGAAGATGAAGAAGATATACGAGGATGTATTTTAGCCATTTGAAAGACAGTTTGGTATTTCATGTGTGTATCAAGTAGTAGGTTCCATATATATAACTATCAAAAACATTTGTGATGACGTACGGATGGCCACCAACTTTTTATTATAACATAAAATGATAAAAGTGATGGTATTATATTAAAGTACTCGCCCTTTTGGTTTAAAGTAATTATATAATAAACAAAATTGAGTTTGACTTAAACTTATACTCGTGTGTTTTAAATTTCTTCTGGTGTTGTTTAGTGACATGATCAAATCATCAATAATTCAATACATAATATATTTAGTTCGTTATCCTAGCTTTTATTAGTTTTATAATCAAGGAAAAATGTTTCTTAAAAATATTTAAAGTTGTTATTAATTACTTGTCAAAGTAAATTATATTTGCTTTTAAGGAAAACTGTAAATTAAGCACGTATATGATATGACGCATTGGAAAACTTTGATATGAACATGCAACAGCTAGGTTATAAAGATCAAAACATAGATAAAAAATAGTATTATGCCTCGTATGTTGTGGTGCAAACATGTGACAATATTGAAACAACAAAGAAAATTTTATACCAAAGAAGGAAATTTAAAAAACAAATATAAAAAAGGGGAAAAGAAACGCATAATTTTGTCACCCCCTGAATCGAATCAACGTCATCGGGGTCTGGCAAAAGTGTGAGCGTATCAAAGGGCTAAGGCCAAGTTATGGTTTTAATTTGCGAAGACTTGTATTTGAATAAAACTAAAAAAGGAATAGTAAAAGAAAAAAAAAACAATCGTCATTCCTAAATAAAGTATAGTAAATGTTTGAATTTATTATACATTCTGAAAATAAATAATTCCACATATATTGATAAAAACAAAAAAAAGAGTAAAGTATATGAAGCGTAGGAATATTTAGGTATTGGTATTCCTTTGTTGTCATGTCCCCTTTGTATCATTTACTCGGCTAACGTGAGATCTCTAGAAGAACTTGGTATGTGATAAAGAGGTGGTTGAATATTGATCTTCTTAATTTGATGACGTCAAGGTTGATTATCTTTTGGTTAGAGACGTTTCGTTTGGTCAAGATTAAAAAAAAGGTTAAGTGACAGTTGAAAATAAGTATTGGGAAGGACGCGTTGCAACATATATACACATGAAATTATAGGGTCACGAAAGGTACGCTTAAATAGTTACAAGTTGTTTTGTACACATGGTTCTAAGTGGACGCTTTGTTCATATATCTTAGCATGAAAACTAGATGCATTGTTGTGATGGTTAGACGTACTATTACTATATAGTTTAGACCCATCGTTGTAACATGCATTTTATGATCAAACAATGCATCAGACTTATTAAAAAGTATTCTTTTTACAGATAGTAATACTATCATTATAACTAAAAAAATTCATATTTAGTTATTTGCATAACTTAAATAAAATAAAGTATTCTGAAGATTATTGAGGAAATTATGTAATTAACGCATTTTAAACATCTCCATATACACACATACATACATATCACACGGGCAAAACGAGTATCATATAAAAATGAGATTTTTGTAAAACGATGCAGTAAACAATTTTGGTTTTTGAATGAACTAAGTTAATGGTTGAGATTGACACATGATACTTTTGTAATTATTACTTATATATGTGGTTAGGTCAAAAATAGGAAAAATCTTAGAAAGTGTATGAAAAAAGCTTTAAAAAATATCTTTTTAATATCATAAAATTGCTCAATTCTAAAACACCATAGATCGTGTTATTATGTTATATATTGAATTTACATGGTGGTGGTGTTATATGAATCGTAAATTTAAATGCGGTTTGTTATGCGTACAAGGCAAAAAAATAATTTGTTTACGGATAATTATGTGTTATTATAAATCGTTACACTTTCTGGGCTCAAAATGTACACATATCACTCCATTATTATTTTCTACACTTTTTACAAAATAACTTTTTATAAAAAATCATAACTTATATGAGAAAACCATTAGAAGTTGTTATGCCGTTCGTTTCCTCAGAATCAAAACGAATGCTATTGCGATATATGTTTGTTTTTTTCTCACGTTTAAAACATTTATTAAGTGTTTTATTTGCCTTTCGTTGAAGTTAGTTGTTTATATACAATATTATGTTATATATTATATATAATGCTCTTGAGGATAACGAAGGTTATTAACTATCAATTTAATTAATTTGGATAGCGAGTCTTTACATCATCCTCACTTTAATATATATTTCTTGTGATGCTTATCTCTCCGCACAATTGTTACGATTTTCTTCGAGCATGTTTGTCCGGTAATCGTATCAAATTATTATTTTCAAATGGTTTACACGCTAAAAAATTATTTAATACACACAATTATAACATCATATAAGCATGACAATAAAATATATAAAACATATACCTCAAAGTGTACCGGTTATTTAATGTAATATCATAACAAATTTATAAAAGTTGAGTTTGATGTATCTATACTATATATAAAACATATGAGAAATGTATTTTAAGATAGGGGTAACTTTGTAAAATAGTAACCACTTTTCAAAAATGTTCAAATTAAATAACTCAAGTTTTAAAAGTGTTCCAATTAGATCACTAATTTTTTATTTTATACAAATTAAAAGTCATAACATATTTTTAGCATGTTATACTTTTGAATTCAGTTAGAAAATATTTTTTTCTATCTTTTGATGCTGATATAGAACGTTGACATAAATTTTAGGCATTTTTTTATTTTTTTCATAATTAACATTTTTTTTTATTTTTTAATATAATTTTATATATTGAAAATTCTAACTCTAATGTCTTTTCCATCATTACTTTCTTGTCATAATAAAATTTGGTAATGACTCGATTTGATCGTTTGGAGGTCCGATGTGAGAAAAATATGTATGAGTGACTAAATTAGAACACTTTTAAAACTTGGTTACTATTCTGTGATATTTTCCCTTTAAGATAACATAAAATTAAAAACACTTAACTCATTTAATGCCTAAGGTGCAACCATTTTTAAGGGTAAAATAATATTTTTAACATTATTTACAAATTACTCACTACAATTAGTTACATAATAACCTTATAATTACTATAATTACATAAAATTTTATATTATCTACCCATAAATAAAAAAGAACCTAATTTGTGTTAAGATTTTTGTTATATCAATCTATCATGTTTAAAAACTTTTTGATACTATAATCGTAAATGTGTATTTTTTAAACGTTTTAGTGTAAATTTTTTGTTGAACCTATATGTTTTTTTGCAACGTACAATAAGTTAATGCATAAATGTATAACTCGTCATGCAAAATCTATTTATTTGATGTTTTAAATTTTAGCTTAAAAAATATAATAAACTTTTGTAAAATTACTATAAGAATAACAAAAATTAGAAACTCGTATCGGACATAAAATATTGCCCCGCCGTATTGCGGGGGCACCCTTCTATATTATAAGACATGCATGTGGTTAACATACAAATGATAAGATCGGTGTAATATAACAAGAATCGTACGTGAAATATGACAAGCCATATATTAATTGACGTGTTTTCTTTTTAATCTTTGCGTCTAAAGCATTTTTCATATACATTAAGTAAACTTATGATTTAGTTGCTTCGTTAGGATACACTATTCGAATACGTTTACCAACAAGCATATATGAAAATATTCCAATGTAATTGTGGTTTTTACTAGATTTTGATACTTTCATGAAAAAAATATTTTGCTACAAGTGACCTTTCATGTAAGTTGTAACACTCTAGTTACCTACTTTAAACAATGTCTACTCAGCCATCCATGATCATTGCATGAATCATGCTATGAATTAGTAGTTCATTAAACTTATTATTGTTAAACATGAGCTTCAGTTCTCAAACAAATTAAGTGTCTTGTAAACTCGTTTGGTGTGGCTTCTTGTTACTACTAGCCTCTTTTCAACTTATTATACAAGCTGTGATAAAATCCAAGAAATAGATGTTTTAATATAAGTTGTGACAGAAGATATGATATATAGGCCGTTCAATGAATATCTGGCTTTAAATATCAACAATGCATTTTAGTCGTAGGTGTAAATTTTTTTGTTTTTAAACATGTTTGATTGAGAGTAGTGTTTTTACATGTAACCTCCTAAAAAGTTATTAGACAACCAAAACAAGATCGTTAAACTATCAATGTGCAAAACGAACAATATGAATCAGCACGTAGAGGGTAAAGTATTAGTGACATATTAAACTTCATAAAAAAATTTCACGAAACTTGGAAGTTTATAAACTATTTATGTTGTATTTTGGGTTCTTTGTATGTAGTCTTTAATTTAGTTGTAATCGGTTTAAACTTTAAACCATAATCCACATGTAGTGTGTTTTTTTTTATCTAACACACGATATTATTATCACTATGAATCATTATATATTTTATTGAGAAAAAAATTGATAGATAATAATACATATGGCTTCTATGTGTAATTCTTATCCTTTTCAACCAAACCAAACCCTAATAATGAAGTTGACTAGCAAAGAATAATGCTAATAGTTATTATAATTATCGCTAATATTAACGAGAGAATTAAAAACACACCGTAAACCAAAAGTATACATATACGTTAAAGATACTAATTAACGAAAATTCATGTAAATAACAAATAAAACACAAAATAAGAAAATTGAAATTAGTTAAATATTTGGAGAACTAACTTTGATTGATGTTGTTGGTTTGCCGTACGTACAACGTGTTGAAATTGAAATATATTCAATTTTTCATTGGCAAATGTATCATAATTTGTCTATTTAAGTTTATATATTACTTTCCTGTATTTATATGGTCATATATATCACAAGAGGGGTTGGTTGGCCCATTTTATCATATTCATGTTTTTGTTAATATTACTTTTAATTATCCAATAAATTGAGGTCATTGCTTCTCTAATCACTGACAAAGCACGTGATAAATCCATTGTATCCTATCCTTTTGAAGAATACTTTATATTTGAAGTTTGAATATTATTATATATGTTTTAACCTGTTTATAGAAACACATATAATAATAAATACTTTACTAGTATATAGTAGTAGTAACTATGTCAGATTGTAGTTTAGCTATATGATAATGGGATAAGGTGCGTAGATCTTTCAATAGTGAATATATATATATTTTAATTCTTTTAGAAAACCTCGATAGATTTCACTAGGTTAATATTTGAGTCGTTCATATTGATCTATGACTAATGACTCAACATAAAGTTTTAATGATCTAATCATATGTTGGTTAGCGTTTTTGATAACCTTATAAAAAACCTAGAGAGGACCGATAGTAAGTTCTACTAACTTTATAACTCAATCATAGAGTCTTGGTTTTATGATCAGTTGAAGGCTTTCGATATATTAGAGAATAACAAATGAATGTTTCACTAAACTTATATGAGTTGGTAGACGACTACACAGGCTCAAGCAATTTAGTCAAGATCGAAGACAGTTGCAAATATGCAGTAGAAGATCGCAAGCGAGTAGAAATGTTTGTGATTCAAAATGATACATATAATAAAAAACAAACAATGATTAACAAATTTCCGTGACACGCTTATTCCGAATAATTATATGCCTAAAATGATTAGTTTGTGATTTTTGTGCCGAGAGAAAATTATAAACATAATCATTGTTTTCTTGTATATATTTATATTAAGTAATTAGCCCGTGTATTACACAAGTTAAAAATTATAATTATATAATAGAAAATGTAAACAAAAATATTTAAACTCTGTCTTTTTAAATTCAGATCGATAATATAAAATAAGAATTTGTGATCATTAGGTTTAAAGGGTTAAATTGTGGGAGGCCTTGAGGGAAGTGGGTAGGGTGGGCAACCATACAAGACCCAATTTCATCAGGGGCTCGAAATTTAACAAACTATATATATATATATATGTATGTATATATAAAAACAACTATAGATTATTACCAAACTAATTAACAAACCTAATAGCAATTTAGTTATCTTGATCAATTGAAACTTAGGATCCGTTAACATTTTAGTTACTTTAGTCGATCCAATCTAAACTCAAGTAAAAAAACGTTAGGAGAGTCTTATGATTCGGTTAAGTAAGTAATTAGATTATTTTGCTACAATACTTTTATTTATTAGTAAAACAATTATTGTCGTATTATAGATTTTTAACATATTAATTTTTGACATTATATTATAGAACCTATTTTTTCTATTCGTCCAGGGCCTAAAATTATTCGAAGACTCTCGGGACCCGCCATGGGTTAAATAATATTTGAGATTATTCACACTTGTCGTTCAAATATTATTAAAATAAAAATAAAAACTTCAAGTAATAAATATAACATGATTTGTAAAAAAATTATTACAAAAATTTAGACGAGAAAATTTTTGTAAGTTCAAATGTATCAACACATGTAATCATTTATTATAAATATGATATGATGTTAGTAAAGATTTCAAATAAAATTTTGTTTCGTAACTAAGAGTATTAGTTATTCGAATTGTAATCGAAGAATTTGAAATCCGATTCAAAATCAAATAACTAATTCGAATTTGGGATTTGAATATTTAAACAGGGTGCTCACTGCTCATTCGCACCAAATGCTGAATTATCTTCTTATTTGAAATTATGATTTTGATCCGAACCTACAAGTTTATTCGAATTAGAGTTGCATGAATTCTATTTGATTTTATAGAAAATATATATATATATATATATATATATATATATATATATATATTTATGTATATATATATACACAAATATTTTTTCATTTATTATTTTCTCTGCAATTTGAATATCATAACTCGACTTTTCAAACTCGAATCGGTTTTTCAAAATTCAAATTCGAATTGAAATTTCTATATTTCATAAAATTATTTTTTTTTTGTGTTTATTTTATATTCCATATCACAAGAAATGAACCGGCATAAACAGACTTTGATCACTGTTTAAGAACTAAAATTAAAAGCATATATATAAATAAAATATATAGATAAGTAGATATAAGAACTTTAGATACTTGAATGTAAACACGAAAAAGAAAATTAATATATGAGCATAAATAAAAAAATAAATTGAATATTATGTTTTCAAATGAAATCTAATCATCTGTATTTGAAACTTATTTACTCCCACATAAAAGAAAACGAATATATTAAAGAAGATAATTGTTTGCATGAGTTTTCAGGCATAAACAAAGAGAAACATTCTCTCTCATGCCCTCTTTATTTCCATTACGAAATAATCCACCCAAAATATTAAAAAGATATTTCTTGATTTAATCTTCTTATCCTCATATACAACCATTTTTTCATATTTTCTACTACATTTATTCAACAAGTTGCTCATAAAAGATCACTCATAATTTGTATCTTTATCCTAATTTGCTCTCATGTTCATGACTTCGTTTTTCTTGGATTTTTATGGTGATATTGAGGAAATAAGACGAAAGATTTTATTTCAACATGTTCGTGAAACTTTGCGACTACTTATTGCCAATAGCCATGTTGATAAACCAATAAAATGTATGTAGTTCCATTTAATTTGTTGTTTCTTATGGATCTTGAACAGTTATAGACGGTTTTCGTAGTCCTTGTTGTAATTTTTTTTGAAACAATGAGCATTTGGCAAATAAAATCAGAAGTTTAATCAATTTCATGAGTTTTTTTTTATTGTGGTTGATGCTCTTTCATGTTCAAAGAAAGGTTTAATTGATAACTTGCTTATAGATCATGGAGTGCATTTACCGGGAATACCCTAGATTCATATCATGTAATTAGGTTGTAATTTCTTCTTCAACCGGAATTACTTCCATATAATATATGATTTTCCTTACATGTTTATAACATGATGATAAAAAAAACAACTCAATTACAACGATATGAATCTAGGGCATTCTAGTTTGATACAACCAGTGATAACTATTCGATTATGCCTTCGTTGAACGCTATAAGAACATGAATTGTGGTTAGAAACCAAAAGGTTGTATAAAAATAATGGTTTCTTGTATGATTTTCATTGTTTTTCAAAAAGTTGCTCAAAAAGATTCGAACACCTTTAATAACCATTCAACACATATGAAAAACAACAAATTAAATGAAATTACATAACATCCGTTGGTTTAACAATGTCACTAATAACATGAAATTGTCTCAAAATAACACAAAATAAGTTGAAATGGAATCAATCATTTCATTTTGTTGATATCACACAAAATCCCAGGAATATAAAATCAAGAACGTTGGAACTTAGTGACCGGTGTTCATATATCTCTTTGTGAGTTCATTTATCTCTGTGTCCTGTTAGTAACTATTGAATTTTAATGTAATTATTCTACTTTCTCTCTCTCACACACACATATGTATATATATAGAGAGAGAAATAGGAAGTATCAAATGAAAACCATGATTATAAATAAAAATCATGAAATCATCATCAACCAATCATAAAATTTTAAATTAATTTTTATTATTTAAACTAAGAGGGTGTTTATGTAATTTTAGCAAATAATTATTTATGGAATATTCAACTATATTGATCAAATCCTTAAAGTTATCTCTAACACAATTTTGAATTAGTTAATTCTAATCATGTGATAAATTTTATTCACTTCCATCATTATCAATGCTTTCTTCATTGCCATTTTTAGGTGTTTATCATCGTTATTTTTTATTGTATTATAAACTTCTCCATCACCATTTTAACACATGATTTTAAAGTTTTTGCACTTCATCATCGTCAATTTTTGAGTGTTTATTATCACCATATTTAATGGGATTGTACCCTTCTTCTTTGCCATTTTGAAGCTTTATTTGAAGGTTTGAAGCATCGTCGTTATTCTTTATGATTTTTTACTAATTTTTGTTTTGTTTTGTTTGCTTATTCAACTTAATAAATGGACGACAATAATTATGATTCCAATTAATGATTTTTGTTAAACAATCAATACACCACTTAATGCTCTTGATAGTATTGATAATGTGTGTGATATTTTTGCATTAGAGCATTCTACAACTTAGAAGGATGAGATTTAAGAACAACATCAAAAGTTAAAGCACGATCATGATATTGTTACATATATGTATCTATGTGTTGTTTTCGTACATGTAACTCTATTATTTTAATGTTTATATAACTTCACTTTATGCATGTGTAAGTTTTTTGTTTACATATATGTACTTCTTTTTGTTATATATACGTAAGTTGGACATGTATTCACACACACATATATACACATTTTTAGGTTTTTCAATGTTTTTATTGTTACTATATTTTGTTACATGTATGTAAATTTTGGTACGTATATGTAACTCCACTGTTACATATATGTACTCTTAAAAACGTTTTTAACATTAAAAAAATTGGTTTAAAATATAAATATGTAACTCATGCTGGTTTTTCATACAGGTCTGTTAACAATGATACATATATGTACGATAATATTACATATACGTAACACACCAGGTTACACATACATAACACACATTGTTACGCATACGTAGCATGATGTTACGAATGCATAAGTAGTCGTTTTCTTTAGTTTATTTATTTTATAAGAAATATGATGATCTAGTTTTTCAATTCAAAATAAAGAAAATAATATATTTAATTATTTAAATTTCTATTAAATATAAGAGAGATGTGAGAGAAAAATGGAGAATGAGAGTAAATTTAGGAATTTTATTAATCTTGATAGTTACCAAATAATGATTTTGTGTTGTTCCTAATTTACCCTTAATGCATATTTAAACCCTTATAATCTTTTATCTAATTACTAAAATGTCATTAATTAATTTCAACCATAGATAAAAAATATCAATGGTGAATAAGTGGTTTTTCTAGTTTTCAGTTATAATATGGTTTTCATTGGAACCCTTCTCTATATATAAATATATACATACATACATACATATATATATATATATATATATATATATATATTATATATATATATATATATTATATATTATCCTTCTACTCTAATAAAGGGTAACTATGGGGGACACGTGACGGCACCACATTCACTCTCACAATAAGTTTCCCGCTTCTCTTTCCTATTAAACGATTATCTTAATTATTAATAATATTATTTAAGTTATTTTAGATTAAAATGGTTTTCTAATAAATTAAGAAAGATATGTATTTACTAATGTTATTTCTAAAGAAACAAATTTTTATAAAATGAATTTTTTTCTAAAACATCAAACTTATTTAAAAATATAAAATATTTCAAATTCAGTGTTTTTAGAAAGTGAGTTTTTATAAACCAAAAATAATTTAAAATGAGAGTTATAACTTATAATAATGGTATTTATAAAAATGATAATTTATAGACAAAATGTTTGTTTTTTAGAAAAGATTTAAAAAGTTGATATCATTGATATCGTTATTTTATTATTTATAATTTTTACTTCTATATAATTTAAATCATATCTTATCTTAAAATATCGTTTTATAACTAAGCAAAATTTTATTATATTTGATATTTTATTTATTCAACGTTAAGTGAGTTTTGTAATTATCTTATCGTATGTGAAATAAAATAGATACAAAATATAGTTTAATTAATTTCATGGTTATTGACTTAACAGGGGTGTGCAGAGTTAGCTATCACAGTTTACACTCAATGTAAACATCAAAATTGTGTCGCATAATGGTGGAGGTTGATGCTCGTCTAGCTGTTTGACCGGTCAGTCTTTGAAGTTTATTTTTGAAATTTAAACAAAAACATAAACATAAAAATTGTTATGTGAAACACATGATTTTTTTATGAATATTATTCTTTTATCTTTCAGTTTTAGGAGATGTTTTTATCTGATTAAATCTATCTATGCCACTACCTGACAAAAATTACTTGTTAAAGTTAAATAGTTAATCACAATTAGATATTTGAAGGTTAAATATGAAGATGAAACTTTCACAAACAAGATGTTATGAGTTTTAACTTTAATCAACGTAGTGGTGTTTAATATTCGAATTATGTTTGAAAAAAATCCGATTCTATTCGGAATATGTTAATTCAAATCAAATTTCGAATAGGTGATCTTCTATTCGATTTGAAATTCAAATTAATATATACATATATTTTTTTATATACACACATATAATATACTTATTTATTTTTCATATTCTATATAAATGATTTTTTTAATACATACACATATTTAATTATAATTTTAATATTTTCAATTATAATTTCGAATTCTTCTTTCTTGGTTTGGATTTGTAGTCGTCTCCGGCACTTTCTATAATTATAGACTTGTAGGTTGTGGTCGTAAATTCATGAAGTTTGAGAATTTGAATATTATACTTTGTTAACTCATTTTATATTATTTTGTAATATGTATGGTTTTTTATTGAACCTGTTACTCTTTGAAAGTTTTTAAATATGTATTTTGAACTAAAAGCTATTAGCTTTGAATAAAGCTAATATAACTTTTTGGGATGAATTTGAATTCAACATTCAAATTCAAACCGAAACCAGACTTGATTTTGAATTCACATTCAAATACAAATCGAATCTTTTACTTTAACTAAAATCCAATTTTAAAATATCAAAATTTAAATAATTTGATTCAATTAATTTAACAATTCAAATTTCGGTTCGTTAAACACTTCTAACGCATGCGAATTAAAAAAGGCATGTAAAAATATATGGAACATAAGTACTTTAAAAATTAATATGTGAAATAAATAAAAAACTTAAATTAAATATCACATTTTCAAAATTTAACTTAAATCTAATGATACGCCTCAAGAATTTATTGACGCACATAAAGAATAAAAAGGTTAAAAAGATAAATGTTTTCATGATTTTTCAATAATTAACTAACTACACACCATTCTCTCTCACACCCTTAAAAAGATTGTTCTTGCTCAAATCTTCTTAATCTCACGATCCAACTACTTCCAATTTTCTACGAATTTTGTTTAATGGGTTAATCTAAATATTACCCAACCATTTATTTAATTTTAAAATTCTAGGGTTTTTTTTACATCAGGGAAAAGAAACAATTTCATTTCAAACTTATTTTTGTTACTTTGTGACACTAGTTGCCACTAATGTTGCCCTTCAACCAAATCAGAAGGTATGTAATTTCGTTTATTTGTTGCTTCTCATAGATCTTGAATGGTTATCAAAGGCGTTTGTAATTTTTATTTTTATCATTTTGAAATAACGATGATCGTTAGCAAAAAAGCTTCGATCATTTTATTGCAGTTCATGTTTTTATAGTTTTCAAAAAACTAGCATCAAACAGGAATGCCTTGGGTTCAGATTTTTGTAATTATGTCAGTGTTTCTTACACCTACTCAAAGCACTTTCATATGCTCGTGATTCCTCTTGAAGAACAATATTCCGTAAAGTTTAACAACATGACGATCAAACAAGAAATATTGACACAATTACAAGGATCTGAATCAAAGGACTCCAATTTGATTGAGCCCGTGATTACAAATCAATTACTCGGTGATAAATTGTGTTGTTGCGCGTCTACAAACTTTGTACGCATGTTGTTCCAATGATACTAACGTGATTAAGTAAGTTGTTATGTTTGCTTTTCAATATTGAAACATAGAAAGGAAAAAATATATATTATTACTCGTAAGTTACGTCCCAATAATTTATAAAACTAATTTAAGTGGAAAAAAATAAAAAATCACAATTAAATGAAATTATATATAAGAAGAATAAAAGTAAACAAAAAAACTATTCCCCGACCCACGTAGGATGGAGTTTGAACCCAGAACATAGGGGTGTAAACGAGTCGAGTCGAGCCGAGCCCAAGCTCGCCTAGGCTCGAGCTCGGCTCGTTTTAGTTTTAGAAAGCTCGAGCTTGAACTCGGCTCGTTTGAAGTTTTATTTCTAAAGCTCGAGCTCGGCTCGGGCTCGGCTCGTTTATTGTTAAATTATTAATTTTTTATATTTTTATAATTACCTTTATATTTTCATAGTGAAACTTTTTATATATAACATAGTATATATATATTATTTGATTAATTATATGATTTATGTACATGTATATTTATATATATTTTATATGTAAATAAAAATTATATAAAACAAAAAGTTCGTTTAGGCTCGCAAGCCAGCTCGAGCTCGATTTCTCAAGCTTGGGCTCGAGCTCGTTTAGTAAACGAGCCATGATGTGAGCTCGAGTTTGGGCTCGAGCTCGTTTAAACTCGGTTCGATTCAAGTTTTTTTTTAGCCGATCTCGAGTAGCTTGCGAGTCGGTTTGACTCGTTTACGCCCCTACCAGAACACTCGCCTCAAAGGCTAACTAGAAGCCAACCTTTAAGTTTAGTACTAGAAATAAACTTACTTAACCACTACAAAACCCGGAAAAAAAACAAATATAAATAAAAAAGGAAAGAAAAGAAAAAACCAACAACAACAATCATTTTGGGAACTAATTATCACTAGACATGTGACATGCATGCGAGGAACTCACGATACATCCTTAGTTTTTTAATGGTATGTATGATGTTTTAATTTAATATATTTATTTGACTATTATAGATAATATGTAACCCGAATTGACTCAATTATAAGATAGTAAGATGAAATTATCAAATCTATTGTTACGGGCACATCCATGCTCATAATTAGCATCTTCTTTGGCGTTAGCCGAGTTAAATTTTTCATCTTGACTCGAGTCATAAAACCTAACAAACTACAAACATCAAACACATCTACCGATCTACGTGTTTATCATTTTGCACTATGCTTTGCCTTTAGTTAAATGACAAAAATGTTCAAATCCATGGCATAACTCATAATTGATTTTCTTTTACATTCGCTTCGATGATAATATTGTCCATAGTTAGTGTTAAGGTTCGCATAAAATGTGTGTTTGATTTCTCGCAACAAACATATGCGATTATTTTAGTTGTTATAGTTCGACATCCTATAAATATCAAACAATATAACTATAAATAATTAATATTGTTTTGGCTACGTAAGTAGTCTGTTGAAATTGTAATTCACAGAATACGTTTTACCTTTTTAACATGTTATCATCTTATAAAAAATAAATTCTATTAAATACAACTTGATTAATGTTGCATAAAGTAGGAAATGACCATGTCGAAAATAAAATTTAATTGTTTTAGTTATCTATCAATCTATCTATCAATACTAATAAAAAAATTTATCATTTGTCATTTTTAACCCATATTTTTACCACTTGTCAAATTTTTATATATTCACACACTGATTTTTACCTCCAAAGGGTATTATCGTAATTTTAATACTAATACAAGTTTCTCTCTTTTATTAAAAATTAATTTTATTGATTGCTATAATTTTCTCTTTTATCTAGATTTTTTGAAATCAAACTATATTTTAAAAATATATATATTTTATTAAGGAAGTTAAAAATTAAATCTATCATCTATCAATCTATCAATACTAATAAAATAAGGTTTTTTTTATCACTTATCATTTGTTTAACCCATCTTTTTGTCACTTGTTAAATTTCTACATATTCACACATTAATTTTCCCTCCAAATGGTTTTATAATAATTTTGATACTAATACAAGTTTCTCTCTTTTATTAAAAAATAATTTTATTAACTGTTATAATTCTCTCTCTTATCTAGATTTTTTGAAATCAAACTATATTTTTAAAATATATATATATATGAGTTAATTACATAAATACTCCATGTGGTATATCTAAAATAATAGGTTTGGGTACTAAGAAAAAAAGTAACAAGTTTGAGCGCTCACTTTTACTTTTATAATAAGTTTAAGTATTATACTAACATACATTAGATTTTCTGTTAAGTATAAGGGTATTTTGGTCTTTTTACCTTAAATGACTTATTATGTAATTTAGATGGACTACTAGTGTAATATAATTAAAATAATGCTATATAACACACACATATACGTGTATATATATGTATATATTATTTTCATTGCCACCACCGCCAGCCAACACCGCCTGTCACCACCACCGCCTATCACCACCGCCTCCACCTCATGCCATTGTATCCACTTTTGTTCATCATCACCATCGGGTATCATCATTAAATCCCCTTTTTTTTGCCCTGTAAAACCCTAAAATCCATTCGACCACCTACCACCAGCCACCACCACCATGTACCTGGTCATTATCACTGCCATCATTATCACTACCATATAGCTATCATATACCACAATCTAGCATTCTAGCTTACATATACCACCAAATCTCTGATTTAGATCTAAATCCAGTTGCATACCACCGCACCACCTAAAATTTGGGATTTTTAATTTTTTTGAGTTTAACAGTAGAAATATGAAGGGGATTTGGTGAGATGATGTTGGTGCGATGATGAAGGTGAAAGTGGTGGTGATGATGATGGTGATGTTGCGATGATGGTGATAATACAGAGGTTGTAGTGATCGGTAATGGTCTTATCTTATGATGGGGGTGATGATGCAGTAATGTTGGTGATCGTGAGTGGTCATCGTGGTGCTTATGGGTGTTCGATGGTTGACTGGTGCCGGTGGGTCGGAGGGCTGGGTGGTGAGCTTGGTGGCCGATGGCTGACAGAGATAGGTAGCAGCGATGGTGAATTGAATGGTGATGGGCAGCGATGGTGAATTGAATGGTGATGGGCAGCGATGGTGGTGGATGGATGGTGATAGGGCAATGACGATGGTAGAAGAATGGTTTGTAAAGGTGGTGGTTGTTTGAAAAAGTGTGGGAGCGCCGATGGTGGTGGTCTGAAGAAGGGTAGGAGCGATGGTGGTGGATGAATGGTCTGAAAAGGTGGATGAATAGGCAGTGATGGTGGTGGATTTAATGATGGTGGTGATCAGAAATGGGGTGGGAGGATGGATTAGGGTTGGTGACAACTTAATTACACAAATGGTCCCTGATTTTTAGATTTTTAAAAATAGCCCAAAGGGTATTTTGGTCATTTTAACTAAATTTAACAGAAAAGCTAACATCTGCTAGTCTTAATAACCAATTTTGTTACAAAATTAAAAACTTAATACTAAACCTATAGACTATTTATGTTTAGTACCCAAACTTGTTATTTTAGATAAACCATATAGACTATTTATGTAATTAACTATATGTATATTTTGTTAAGGAAGTTAAAAATTAGATCGTTTAATTGAAATCTAAATAATAAAAAATAAAAATTATATATATATAAGATTTTCTAAAACACTAAACCTTTTCTCAGCAAATATTATAAATCATTTTGTTACTAAAAAATTATAAAGGTGAAATTTTTGAAAACAATCTTATTAAAACAATCAATATAATTACAAATCATAGTTTAAAAAAACAAAATTTTGATAAAAATTTAATTTTTTAATAATTTTTTTAAAAACGAATGTCTTAAAATTAAACTATTTAGATAAGAGAGTTATAAATAGTATACTTGATTTATTTCTTGAACTATTACGTATATATAATTTTTACTTATATTTAATATTAAAATATTATAATCTAATTCTTTATGTTTTTACTAACTATAATCCGTTTAATTAATGAGGTTTTAACCTATATATCCATCTATAAAAAAACTAGAATAAACATGAAATAATTGTAAGCCTTATCATACTAATTTTCTTATTTCTCTATAATAATAATAATAATAATAATAATAATAATAATAATGAATACCAATAATTTTACTATTACCATTTTCAATAATATATATATATATATATATAATTTAATAAATAAAAAACCTATTTTTATTAAGGGTTAAAAGCATATTTCTCCCTCTAAAACTTTTTAATTGCATATATATCAAAGCAAAAATATTAAATGTATATATCCTCTTACAAAACCTCTTAATTGGTATATTTACTTATTTTAATAAAAGTAGTTTATATAATGACTAATTTTCCCTTTTTTTATGAAAACTTTATAATTGAAAAAATTTCCCTTACCAACCTTATAAATGACAAATAGATTAAAAGCATATTATCCCCTCTAAAATTCTTTAATAACATATATACCCATGTGTAAGTTCTTATTAATTATTTTGGAAGGGTAATATTGTCATTACAATAAATTGGGTTTATATGCAATTAAAGCTTTTGCTTGGGTATATATGTATTTAAGGGATGTTTACAAGGGTATATATACATTTAAGGGATGTTTACAAGGTATATATGTAATTAAAGTTTTTACTTGGGTATATATGCATTTAAGGGATGTTTACAAGTGTATATATGCATTTAAGGGATGTTTACAAGGGTATATATGCATTTAAGGGATGTTTACAAGGGTATATATGTAATTAAAGTTTTTCCTTGGGTATATATGCATTTAAATGATGTTTACAAGAGTATATATGCATTAAAGGGATGTTTACAATGGTATATATGCATTTAAGGGATGTTTACAAGAGTATATATGCATTTAAGGGATGTTTACAAGGGTATGTATGCATTTAAGGGATGTTTACAAGGTATATATGCAATTGATCTTTTTATTTTATTAAAACACATTTTTTAAAATAAAATTTTTATAAAATACATAATACAACGAACATTTTCTTTAAAAAATCATTTTTCTTAAAATAAAATATTTAAAAATCATAATTTTTTATAAAACAAAGTTTACAAAAAATACATTATTGCTTACTTAGTTAAAGTAGCTATTTATACGTAATTATAATCATATTTTATATTTAAACATGATTTTATAATGCATAAATACTAATTACTAATTGTTTAACATTTTATTTATTAATTCCATGTAATACACAAGGATTAACCTAGTCTCAATATATAATAAATAATGGTTAAACCACGTGATAATATTTTAGGCAATATATTACCACATGTCATCTTCACAATATATGATTGCCACTGTAATTTTAATTTCATTCTACAATTAATACAATATTTTATCTAAAAATAACTAACTAATTAGTCAAATTTTAAAATTTAAAACTAACAATTTGAATCTTCAAATTGAACATGTGTGGTTCACAAACTTTACATTTCAATAATAACAATCAATCTGAGTATTTTAGGTTGATAATTTTAAATTTTGATAATTTTTAAATTTTAATAATATCATATAGTATTTACCTGTATTATATAACATTATATCATTATTTTATTATATATATACAACAAAAAATTTAAATTTACTATTCTTCCACTATTAAAGATAATTAAGATATATTTGAAATAACGTTTCCTATGATCAAAGAGTCTAAGTATTTTGTATGCAAAACTTATTTTATTTCTCGATTATTCACACAGTTATTATTATTTACTTAGTATTGTATTCAATTATAATATTACATACACTTTGATTTAAAAAACAAGTTTTTAATGAAGAACCTTAGCACAGATATTTTTTTGTCCTACGACTATAACCTTCACTTTGTTCTTTTTATTTATTTATGTATACCGGCGGTTTATGCGTTATTGATAAACCATCAAGTTATCTTGCTCAACAAGATAACATCAACATAAGAATTAACTTTTTTAAAAGATTTCAACATATCATGATGTGATTCGTTTATGGAGACAACCAATGTATAATAATACGATATAAACTTACTTTATTAAGTTTATTGTGTTTGAGGATGATGTATTATTCAACTAATAAAAATTTTATCGTATTTTTTAAAATTTATCTTATAAACATATATGCTATATATCCTTAATTTTTTACGTAATTAATTATAGGACACTACAATGCAAATGAATATTTTAAAAGTTGTTTTTTTAAGTTTGAGAAGTTGTTGATCAATTTTGGCTAAAAATTTGTATAAAAGAAGTTTTTAGATATTTTTAAACATCAATATTATTTTTTATTTGTTTAATCATTTCATTTAATTTACATGTATATATAATTATTTAATCGATCTTTACATGTGTGTATATTACAAACTTATTAATAGTCACTAATAATTTATATTTATATTTATTTTAAATTTATTTTTTTAATCCGTGTAACACATATATGGTTATGCTAGTAGTCTATATACAAATACTAAAATCACGGGCGGCCCTGAGGAGGGGCAGGCTAGACAACCGTCCAGGGCCCACTCGCTCAGGGGGCCCAAAAAATTTTAAAATTTTATTTTATTGTTTATTTGTTATTATTATATAAGTTTTTTAATATAGTAATATCCCGTTTAACCCAATTAAAACGTTTAACCTAAATATCAAATAACCCAAATACAATTCTTAAGGGCCATTTTTATTATATAAATTTGTTATTTATAATTAATTTTCATCAACTAAACTAGAAGTTTCTTTGTAATTCCAGGATGATCAAACTTGAATCAAATCATAAAGAATTAAATCAAAATATGATAATCACAATCAAAACCCCTTTGATCTTTATTGATTGCAAAATAATATTATTTACAAGTAAATCCCTCAATTAATTGGTCATTCAACCATTAGCCTAATTCCAATTACAATTAAGCTATTTATAGTGAATATAATATTCACTAATTACATTTAACCCCCTAGACTTAGGCATATTAATGAAATTACATATAAAACATAAAAATGACTAAAAACAAGATAAAATATATTTTGTTCACACAAAATATATTTATTACAATAAAACTCCTAGTTATCTAAATCTTCAACGTATCGTCTTGGATCCTCGTCTCGAACGTGTCAGGTTTGAATTTTGTTGACTTTGACTGCGGCGTTGACTTTTGTTGATTTTGACTGTGTTGATAATATAGACTATCTTTTACAGCTCCAACAATACTCCCCCTTAGTCTATCATTATCAACATCTTCAAACGAAATCAACACCGATAAGTTAACAATAGAAAGATCTTCAAATTGAAGCTTTCCAAATCTGATTAGAAAGATTATTCATCTCATAAGCTCCCCATATTTATATGCTTCCCCTTTTCGTGTGCATCCTTTGTAAAGATATTGGAACAACTTTCCCCAATCTTCAATCTCGCGTGCTTTAGAAGAATTAAAAGAAATTGAAATGAAATTCTGTTATAAATTTTTATTTTTTATTATATACATTTATTATTACTTTTTTTATCTATTATTATTTTTATTGTTTTTATTGTTTTTTTTAACAATTAAAACCGAGAACTGAATCGATCATGAGATCACATCCTCAAGATATACTTAGCACAAAGATGAATTTAATCATCGACAAGCAATGAGATCACACTGATAACTAAATCTAATCACAGTCTTTGAATGATTTTGAAATTCTTAAACAGACCAATAACGATTGCTGATATATTTGTCCACTTAAATTCATGCCCTATCTTTTTCAACAAGCAACAAATGATTCGTTAAGGTTCGATTAAATACTCTAGAATGCTAGGACCCCACAATCATTTGGCAAAAACCCTCACCCAACCTCAGGATTTCTTGAATTTTGTTACAATCTTTATAGAGCAAGGCGTGTGATCACCTCCAGCAGTTTGTAATCCCGAAAGCCTCTATCTCGTTGAATCGACTTGCCGTGTGAGCTCCATTCTGATGGGAGGGAATCAAGCAATCTCAGAACTTGTTCATGATTTCCCAATTGGGCATCAAACTTCTTCAGATTACTTGCCACCAACAGAAAACGATCAAGAAAATCAGACATCGTTTCATTCTTTAGAGCTACAAAATTATCAAACCGACATTGTGCAATTGTGAGATCATCATATTCGAAGGATTTAATCAGTTTTGCAAAAGTCATTTTTATTTTTATTTTGTTTAAACAATTAAACGCCCCAAAAATATTTTTCCCAAAAAGTTTATAATAATTCTCCCCCAGGAAAAATATTATATTTAAATGTCACGCTAGAAAATCTTAGCAACTGGGGTCAAGCTGCCAGGTTAGCTTGTTTTTTTATTATTTATAAATCTTTCAAAATCGGTGAAAATTTCTTTATCGGAATGAAAAAAAAATGATTCTTTCTTTGATTTTGAATGAGTCTAACTTTTTATTTTCTATATTTAATAAGCCCACATAATAACATGAACCCAATTAACAAGTAAATTGATTACTTAATCTAAACCCAATTATTAAACCAATTGGAGAAAAGTCTATTAACCAATTCTTTTATAAAACCTAGCCCAATTTTTAATCTCTACTAACCCAATTTATAAACCTAAACTTGAAAAACCCAGCCCAAGAAAAACCCACAACTAAACAAAAACCCTAACCCTAACTCTAAACTATACCACACAAAACACTTACACCAACCTTAACCCTAACACAAAAACACAGCACACACACAACCCTAATTCTGAGATAGAGAAATAAGATTGGATTCGGAGAGGAATAGCACCACCATCAACCATCCCTCTGCTTCTTCCTCCTCCTAACTATCAACCGGATCATCTCTGTTTCGCATTCTGATCGTAATAGAATCTTATGGCTGATTCTTCCGGAACCACGTTGATGGATCTCATCAGTTCAGCCCTATATCGGTGCCTCCACCGTCTTCCACGTCAATGCAGCCTTCAACAGCGTCGCATTAGCGTGCTGCCAGCCCCTTCAGCAAACCGGTCACAGCCACCGTCACTACTGACCGCAAGTCTAAGAGGTCCACTTTGATGCAGATCCAGAGTGACGTTGTTTCTGCTACAAGAGCCGCTGTTCGTATGCCTCATAAACACAAGAAAAAGCCAGTTTCTTATGCAGAACTTGCAAGGAGTATCCAAGAATTAGCTGCTTCATCCGACCAAAAAAAATCCCAGAGACAGTTGGTGCATCATGTGTTCTCGAAACTTGTTGTGTACAACTTTGAGCTTGTGTTTCTTGATAAGGTTAAGTCTGTTACTGTAGGTTCGGATGATTCATTTTTTTAAATGGTTTCGCTTAGAGCTGGTGGTGTTTACACCAAAACCCAGCTTCAGAAAGAGCTTGAAACCCTAGCTACTTGTGGTATGTTTGAGAAAGTCGATTCAGGGGCGAAGACGAAACTAGAGTCTGCTGGTGTTGGTGGTGATTTGGGTGTAAGTGGGGAGATAATGATAATTTCGCAGAAAGTTTTTTATTTCGCAGCCCTTTTTTTATAATTTCGCTGATTTTTCTTTAATTTCGCAGGTTGATAGATTCGCCGGAGTTGTAGTTTCGCCGGAGTTGTAGTTTCGTCGGATTTACAGTTTCGCCGGAATTTCGCCGGAGTTTCGCACGAAACTATAATTTCAACGGAAACTTTGAACTTTCGTTCAGAAAGGTGCTAAATTCGCTGGATGAAGATGTTAAAGCTCCAAGAACACACACACTAGTGTGTGTGAGAGAAACTTTCAGATCTGAAGTTTTTCATTGATTTTTTTTGTACAAACGATGATGTAGATTCAATATATGTTATAGATAATGATAGATATGATGTTGTTGTTATTGAATTTGTAGAAATTTGAACTCAGATCTACTTTCTCTCTCTAGAAACCTAGTTTCTCTCTCTAAAATTTGATGAACATCTTCTAATATCAGCAATAATTTTTTCAATTCTTCAATGCATTTGATCCAATAAGGCTCTGATACCAAATTGTAATTCCAGGATGATCAATCTTGAATCAAATCATGAAGAATTAGATCAAAATATAATAATCACAATCAAAACCCCTTTGATCTCTATTGATTGCAAAAATAATATTATTTACAAGTAAATCCCTCAATCAATTGGTCATTCAACCATTAGCCTAATTCTAATTACAATTAGGCTATTTATAGTGAATATAATATTTACTAATTACATTTAACCCCCTAGACTTAGGCATATTAATAAAATTACATATAAAACATAAAAATAACTAAAAACAAGATAAAATTGTGACATCCGGTAAATTTCCGTTACCAAACTCCGTTAGTTCCGTTAAGTCTTGTATACACGTGTCGTGAGCACACACTAGTTGTCGTTTAACGTTGGTGACCTAATAATAATTAATAATGTTACGTTATTGGTAATCTAATTGATTATGTGATTATTGTGTTATGCTTATGTGTTTACACAATTTAAACGTTAACATTGAATTTTATCGCGTAACGTGAAAACGCGTATATTTAATTTGCCTATCTTGTGAGTTGTGGAAATAATGTAAATATTATTATTGTTGATTAATAATGTTGGTATTATTAAGTTAAAACCTTTCAAAAAGTGTTTAAAAGAATAGTTTTATAAAATATAAATAAAGGGGGTTAAGTGTAATTACCTAAAACTAAAACTTAACAAAATTAACAAACCCTAATCCCCCCCAAACCTCAAATCGGCCGCAACCATCATCCCTCACCCCTCCAATTGCGATTTCAACCTAGAACTAGCCTACAAGCCAAGATTTTGATCGATTTCAAGCAATACAACACGTAGGAATCATCAATTGCAAACTATAACACGTTTAAAGGTTAGATTTTTCGTGTTTTTGTGGATTTTTGTTGGTGGCCGAACCTTGGGTGCGAAATTGACCCTCATGAGGTCGAATTGGATGTTGTTTGATGATGTTAGTATGTTAGTTAGATTGTATACATGTTAGTTAACGTCGATTATGCAAGAATTATATGTTTTTAGTGGATTGATCATGAACTTTGGTTGTATGCAAACCCTAATTCGAAAATGGCTTGATTATGTGAAGTTGATGATTGTTTGATGAATGTATGATGATTAATAGGTTGTATGGATGTTAGGATACATTGATTTTGCAAGAAATTGGTGAATTGGAATTGGTGTTCATAGGTTACTAATAATAGTAACTTTATTTGCATGTAATGTTGAACTATGGATGATATGATGTTATGGATGTGTTCATGGTGATAATTAGATGTTAGATTGTTGTTGTGATCATTGGAAATTCAAGAACACATGTTATAATTCACACATTACTAAAGATAGTAACTTTTTAGGATATGAATTGATGAGTTATGATGTTTGAATGTTGTTGATCATGCTTAGATGATGATATGAGTTTGAATTGGTATGTTATTGATGAATCCATGAGTATATTGGGTATTTGATAGATTTTGGGATGTGCTTTCCCAAAAGGGAAACTTTATTTATGCAAAATGTGAAAGATGGTAGTTTGAACATATTTGGGATGTTAGGAGCATGTTAGTATGATCATGGATGAATTATAATGTGGTAGAATATGATACTTGGTTGTATGATGATCTAAGTGTTACACCTGGATGATATAGCATACATATGATCTATTTGAATGTTAACAATGCATAACATATGTGTATGATTACTTGAATGGTTTACAACACATAAAGTCACCAACGGGTCAAACGGGTCAACTAGGTCAAACATGTCTGTTTTGTTTGAAATCTTGAGTCCTTGGTTGTAGTGTATTTAGGGTTTCACATGTTCTTTGATTACACGTACTCATGCACTTATATGATCTAGGTAACCTCTGAAGGTTGTCTGTCTATTCTGTTTGCCAAGTCAACCCTAGTTATCTATACGCATATCAGGTGAGTTCATGCCCCACTCTTTATTTAATCTTTTTTGGGGGAGATAACATGCTGGTAAATCACAAACGCTTTATATATTCAAGTTGTGTATAATATTATATAGTGTTGATATCATAGAAAAGTCCTCACACTTTCGAATTGTTAATATTGAATAGCGGGGAAATTTGGGTAGTACTACTGGGTCTGACGAGCCCCACCTGTGTGACTCGAGGTCAACCGGGTGCAATTTGTCCTATGAACATTGTCACGACCTGTTAAGTCGTGGCAGGAGGCAACAACGTAGCACAGTCAGCTTCAATTGCGAAATCACTATGAAATAATATTTACTGTTAACGGACTAGCTATCTGTTACAATGCACTACTTTTATATCGCTATTATTAAACTGTTTATGTTTGAATATCTCTTGAACTCACCAACCATTGTGTTGACATTTTTAGTATGCTATTCTCAGGTCATTAGCTTGCTTGCCATAGGAGCACTGCATGGTTCACTGCATTCTAAGACACGATCTTCAAGACAATTTTAGTATTTTAATAATTATGGTTTACTCTTTTGGGTTGGCACCTGTTTTGCCATAGTTATACTTTCATTGCCTTGGGTTGTTTTCAAAACGTTTCCGCATTGTTTAAAGTTTGTATTTTGGTTGATTTTGTTTAAATTATGGCATATAGAGTCGTTCTGAATAACTATTGACTGTGATCCTGGTTTGTTCACACGCCTCGCGGTAAAACTCCGCAAGTGGATTTTGAGGGTGTGACAAAAATATATTTTGTTAACACAAAATATATTTATTACAATAAAACTCCTAGTCATCTAAATCTTCAACGTATCGTCTTGGATCCTCGTCTCGAACGTGTCGGGTTTGACTTTTGTTGACTTTGACTGTGACGTTGACTTTTGTTGGCTTTGACTGTGTTGATAATATAGACTATCTTTTACAGCTTCAACATTCTTTTCAAAGAAACTCAAATCTCAATTCTTGGTCAACTAGGGATAAAGTAAAAAAAATAATAGGCCCTAGCAATGAGGTTGAATAAAAAGATTTATCGGTTAGCTATTACGTTATGTCATTCTAATACAATGATCTTGTTACGTTTATTTCTAAAACGTTTATTTTCGTTTAAAAAATTAGTTTATATAATTTATTTAGTTAGGGCGTATGGGTTTTTTTTCTCAGTCCGTTCAGGGCATTAAAATCCTTAGGACCGACCCCGACTGAAATCCAAGCGATGCTAGTATGCTACTAATCAGCTGTTGCTCACAATAATATATATTTGTTTCATAAAAAATCATATTTAATTAACTTTTTTTATCAATTTTTATTAAACGTGCAGCGCATATATTATTTTAAAAATCAGATAATCAAAAATATGCTCGTATATCTTCACCTAACTAAGCATGTTTTGTGGACTTATATAAAATTGTTATTAATAATATTCTTGTTTTAAGTTTTATTTTTGATTGAAAAAATTTCGGTATACTACAAGACAGCCTTTAATTTTAGCCTCTTTATTTACATAACAATTTTTACACTAAAAATATATAATTTGACGTACGGGTGGTTCACACACTTTTTTTTTTCTCACGACCATTTAAACCTATGACTTTTTGGCTGTGATTTACACTCTCAACCCTTCATTTAACTTTAATGCACCCGTTTGAATCACAAGCTCAAGTCAAGTAGTTAACGAGCTCCGGTTTAAACTTTAACGGTTTAACTTTCACGTCTAAGTTAAGTTAAGGGCTCGATCAAGGGTTGGGCCTGCATATCTCGGCCCATCAGTAAATTCCCAAACACGGATGTTTTGGCCCAACTCTAACTCTCTCTCTGGTCTTTAGTTCTCTACCACCAATTGGCCCAATTTGGATGAAACTTTGACTATTTTGGATAGATTTAACAAGTGTTAGCAAAGCTCAAGTGACATTGTTTAATTCCACAATAATTGTTTTCTTTACACGTTTGAGCTCCTTTAAAGGTTTGTGTTTGCAGTTATCTTGGATCCCGTGGCCTTTTCTTTAGTCAACTATACATATAAATTACAAATAAAGATCTTATCACACGACTCGTTAATATTATAGACTTGTTTTTATCATGATCAGTATTACTGTACTCGAAAAAAGATGGTCTAAACAAAAAAATAACTCCTCGTTCACAACTGTGCTAGTGACTTCAACATTGTTTTACATGTGTCGTGAACATATAAGCAGCAAAACAACGTTTATAATCCTTTACGGTACGTCTGTAGAGGTCATCTAGACCTTTTACAACTGTTTGGTACCAAGATTTAGTTAAGAATCAAGCCAATTTTATCTAAGGTTCTAAATCTTTGGAAAGGTTTTATAATTGTGAATGTGATCACATTTTTTTTTGTATATATAAAACATAAAACATACCTAATCTAATCTCACTAATCTCATATTTACTTAAATAATTCTTGAGATATATTGTACAACATACATTAAATCTTACATTTGAAAAAATAAGTATTTTTACGAGTTTGGGAAGAAATATATATGCAACTCTCTTAAACTTGTAGGGCTTTAAAAAGGAAACAACATGTCAAGTTTTTTTTTTCACAATGATCATTTGTTTGGAGATTGTCAATTTGTGAAAAGGATTTGGCTCTTGCAAATGGCTAGACTTGGTTTTTCGGACTAAGTTATAATAGTAACATGGTGGGGTATTTGAAGGGCGAGAGTTCTAATGGCTTGGGTCGATTCGTTAAGGAAGATTACAACTCGAAAAGCTACAATCGACATTGTTATGATAGTAACGTACTAACGTGGTGTGGTACTTGGAGGCATAGATACAACATTATTTTTATAAAGATCAGTTGAAAATCCAATTGTAGCTTTGCAATTGTTTTACATTTAGTTAGCTACTTGCTAGTAGGATTTTATATTATAAAACTTTAGTTGTTAAAAAAAATTCAGTATATCACAAAATCTATATATTACTTGATAGACATAGAAAGTCAAAACTTACATTTAGTATGTGGAATAATATATCGTTTTCGTTCAATTAATATTATAACGTTTTACTTGCCATTTCAGTCAACTAAAAACTCCATTAAATGTTAAAAGGTAAGAAAGTATAAATGGTTTTTGATATTCAATTTTAAACTATAACTTAATCATAATAAAATCATATTGCCATAAAAATATGAACATATGTAATATATTGCCTACTAGGTTAAAACCTTGTAATACACGCGTTGAATATAAAATATTAAATTAATAGTTATCTGTTAATATCTAAATATAAAAAAATATTTTTTGAGAAAAAATATTATTTAGATTACAGATAATAGTTAATTTGGGTAATAACAATGATAATATTTTTTCTAAACTTTCATCTTTAAAAATATTTTATTTAAAAAACTAGTTTTTAAACAGTCCAATTTTAAATTACTTATTTAATCAATGTCATTTTTTAAAAGTTCCTTGCATTAAAAACTTCATATCTCATATAACTTTGCTTTTAAAAAAAGTAATTTTTATATTATAAAAGGAACATGTTTTTTTATTTAAAAAAAATTGTTTCATAGTTAGAAATGTATATGAAGAATATAATTAATATTTAATGTATCAATAAATACTTAACTTTCATTATAATAAAAAACGCATATCTAAATTGTAGGTAAAAACTATGTGAATAATATAAAAAATATACGATACGTCTTCTAGATATTTTGTTCTATTAAAATAGATCTACAATCATATGTATTATAGTACTTATCCTTCACTAAAAAATGCATTACATCCTCACACACCGTCACAAAATCATAATTCATCAATTATATTTCTAACAATCCATCATTTATTCACTACTTTTGATATCTTCAAAATGTCACATATTTCTCAAATTTTATTACATAACTAAATTATTACTATACTAAACTATATAGTTTTCATATATTTTTTTGAATGAAAAATATACGATCCTGTTTCGAAGGATATGTGTTATCTTAATCGGGCCTACCTATCTATCCGTGCCCCAACCTCCATAGAAGGAAACTCGTTGCTGAAAAAATCCATTGGCTCAACGCTAAGCATTTTGCTAAGAGTGAGACTTAAACTGATAACATCACCTTTATTTACATATTATGTGTACCTCACTTTAACTAGTTGGGTAAATAATCATTGCTTTATATAGTTTTCATATGATCATCAATTTACACACTTGAACTTCCAAATATACAGGACTCACATATAAATATATGTAAAATTCTTAAACTTTACTAAAAATAATTAAAAAAACATAAACTTTACGGTTGTAAATTAATAAATGCATTTCATAAAAGCAATAAACTTATATATTTCTGAATACATACAAAGTTAAAAAAAATCAAATTTACTATCAGCCACTCATATTATTTATAAGATCCGTCATTCAGCCAAGAACAAACCACATAAGAGCATTTACAACTAATCTCTCATTAACATCCTTATAATTACATTAAAAATTATTACTTTCTTTCTATTTTTTCTAATTAAATAATACCTTTTATGTCTTTATCATTACAATTTCTCTTCATCCACTCACAATCATTTTAGAAAATATTAAAAAGAAAAACAATATACAACTCTCATAAATTTTTCATCTCCTTACAACCACTTACAATCATCTTTTATAATATATAACATCCACTCACATAA